>CM070712.1:11053995-11601054 GCA_036346275.1 Otatea glauca
GCGCAACTTTATTGATCAAAAAACAAATTACAAAGTCTAAATTACAAGAGCTACTCCTAGTTGATAGGAGATGTAGATAAAAAATATATTCGAGTTATTTGATTGGTTGTTGGTTGTTCTTCTTCGGCTCGCATCTGTCCCCTTTTATAGTGTATTGGCTAATCATATCCTTTTACAATACATCACAAATCATGAACCGTATCGGCTTTTATTTCTTGCAAACAATTCTATATTTGAATCAATATCGGCTAGAATTCTAACTTTAACTTAACTTTTCCTTTTTGAACCGATATCAGCTAAAAATATCTAATTTCATTCTTAATCTAATAAATTAGCGCCTGTTTGGGTGGGGTCTGCGCTTCCATCGCGATCATGATCCCCCAAACAACGCAATGTGGGCGGTTGCGACCAAAGCGGCCCTCAAAGCCGCAGCAGGCGAGGAGGTGCTTTCGGCTGTAGCTTCACCTCCTTGCCTCGCTCGCCCAGCGTTACTCCCCGCTCGCGTTGCCGTCTTCCGCCGGCCCAACCTCCACCCCGCCTCGCCATCTCCGCTGCCGACCTGACCTCCGCCTCGCCTCGCCATCTTCGCCGCCGGCCCGATCGAGCCCCGTCTCGCCTTTGCCGCCAGCTCGCCTCACCATCTTCGCCGGCCGACCTTCGGCCCGCCTCGCTGCTTCCGCCCAACCGATCTCTGTCCTCGCTGCCGCCTCCTGACCGAGCTTGCCTCCGCTCGACCGAGCTCGGTCGTCACCGCGCCTTCCTCGTGTCGCCAGCACCAACCTCGGCCCCAATCTTGCTGCCTCCGCCTGGATTTGGAGAAAATTTGGGGAAGTTTGGGGAGGGGAGGAGATGACTTGGTAAAAGCCACATCCGGTTTACCAAACGGTCTCCGAGAAAAGCAACAACCCCTAGTCATAACATCTTTTTAGCTCAGCAAATCAAAAACAGCTTTTCAGTCCAATCGCAGCCCCTAAACAGGCCCTTAGTTTTACCTTGTCAAATTCTAGTGCTAACACTAGGCCTATTTAGTGTTCGGTTTGGGCTATCTGATCTTTTCTGCCGGAACCATTTTAGCTTGTGGCCCATTTTGTCGAAGAGAAGAGAAACGGAGTGCTGGACGCTCGGACAGGGAGACGGGGGGTTTTAATCGAACGGCTCATTTGTTCGATCCAATGGTCCACGATGATTTTTAAGGACAAAACAACTGAGAGATGGCTAGACTCGAACGGCTCATTTGTTTGATCCAATGATACATATATGGCAATGATACATATATGGCTGATATGGTGTCCGCTGGATCAGGATGGATCGGCGTATGTTTGCCTTTTTGCGATTCCGAAGATGCGTACGTACCATCGCAACATTTATCCTTTCACTAGGGATAGGTATAGGTTATTCCTTTCTTAGCCCACTCGTAGTCCGTACCGGATCTCCTCCTCGTCACCCTCCCTCCCTAAAATCACTCGCACTCCCACTCACGCGCTCGAACCCCGATCTCTCACGAGGCGGCCAACACCAGCACTACCGTGCTCCCGATCTCTCGCTTTCCCGTCCCGCCGGCATGCATGACACCGGTCTCTCCGCCCGTGCCGCCTCCTCGTTCTTCTCCCCTTACGCCGGCGCCGCCTCCTCCTCCGCCGCCGCCGGTGACGACGACGACGAATCCAAGACCCGGAAGGCGCACCCTGCCTTCGTCGCTGCAGCTTACACCCGCCTCCACTCGTCCCACCGCGCCGCGGCGTCCCTTCTCGTCCTCCTCGCCGTCGCCGCCACCGCCTTCCTCGCCGGCCGCGCCGGTCCCCGCGTCGACTGCCCGCCGCCGCGCCTCGACGCGCGGTTCCTCTCCCTCCCGGACGGCGCCGCCGCCTCCGACTTCGGTTCCCTCGGCGTCCCCTGGTGTAAGCCCTCTCGCCGTTGTTGATTCCTTACCGACATAGATCCGGTTCCTTTCTTTCATATTGTCCTCTGATAAAAATTGAACTTCAGAAAAGGAATTCTTTTGATTCAACCGGAGTAGTCGGGTGGTTATGCGCACTTTTGCTAACTAATCAATTCCTCTTTGAAAAAGCTTATGGCCATCAGGCCATGACAAAGTAAAAACGGAGTTTGCCAGTGTCGGTGTTTGATTGCTTCCTCATTGGTACTGTTGTAGACTTGTAGATATTGGTAGTTCATAAGTCTAACAGTAAGTTGTGGGTGCGTTGCAGATTCATCTTAAATCGTAAATGCCATTTGTTAAAATTTCTCGGTACTTTACTTGTGGGAATGGCTACTTTATTAGTTCTATAATTTTGCAAATGCCTGGGTGCTTGTGGGAATGGCAAAATTATGTTTCTCTATGTATTGTTAAGTGCTTTTTGGAGTGGTGTGTTTTTTATTTCACGAACACCTTCATTTTGGGGTAATTTTGTTCAAAATATCATTTTGCATTGTACAGAATATCATTAATCATTAGACTATCTTATCCTTTTTCTTCACAAAAGGCAGATCAAAAATTGGGAAGATGGTGCAGTGGAATTCGAAGGATCTACTTAATGGACTGGAAGAGTTTGTGCCAATATATGAGACACGTCCTATCAAGAATAACATACATGGAATGGGCTTTGACCATAGTTTCGGTCTTTGGTTTATGGCTCGTTGGCTTAAGCCAGATCTGATGATTGAGAGTGGCACATTCAAGGGTCACTCTACTTGGGTTTTGCGACAGGCCATGCCAAACACTAGGATTATATCACTCTCGCCCAGACACCCTGAGAAATATCTGAAGAAGGGGCCTGCATATGTTGATGGGAACTGCACTTATCTAGCCGGGAAGGATTTTGTTGATTTTGGAAGTGTTGATTGGGGAAAACTGTTGAGGAAACACGGCATTTCTGATATCAGTAGGGTTATTATTTTTTTTGATGACCACCAAAGTGAGTTCAAGAGGTAAAGTCTTTCTGTAGAACTTTTCTTTTAATTTTTTTTGTGCTTTTGATATATCATAGTTTTCGTTGGCTTTTACAATACTCAATAGTGTTTTCTTACTGTACTTTCTTATGAGCAAAATCCTTAGTATCAACACATGACAACGAGCCAAGCAGTCCAGCTTTTTTTAATGTTCTTGTTTTTTTTAACAACTTATCTACATAATTCTTTTTCATTTCCTGCTCAGGTTAAAGCAGGCAATAAAAGCTGGATTCCGGCATCTCATATTTGAGGACAACTATGACACTGGTACCGGTGACCATTATTCCTTGAGACAGATCTGTGATCAATCACACATCAGAGGTGTGTGACCTTGTTGCCTTCTTAGGTTCTAAGTTTGCAAGATGCATCAAATGCTTCGTACCTTTATTAGTTGAGATGATTGCATTGTTAACATCACTTGAGGAATAACATAAGCTTGTCTAACTTCCTAGTATAACTTCACTTTAGCTTACACTGTATTGTTAGCACTTTATCATAGTTAACATTCTAATGAAGGATAATTGGTGCTTTCAAATTTTTAACAGTATTTTCTTATCGAAGGCATAAAAGATACTTGTCTAAGTAGAGAGCACATTACTTCAAACTATTTCATGTGTGTTCTGCAACATTGTTATCAAGTCGTGCGATTAGTCGCCAAGTCGGCCTGGTAGCATGACTGGAGGACTTCGACTTGATTAGTTGAGCAACTTGGAATCCAAGTTGACGACTAATCGCAAGTAGTCGATTAGTCGGGCGACTTAGCATGTCGACTTGGCGCCATGGAGAAGAGGTGACCCCCTACCGGGGGGTGGGGGGTAGCAGCAGCAGCAAGTAGTAGAGTAGTAGTAGTAGAACCAGCCATCAAATAGTAGTGGACTAGCCGAGGGCTAATCGGCAAGTCGGTAGCATGGTGACTCGACTTGACTTTACGAATTGCTGCAATTTGTTGCCCTCTCTTCCTTCTTTTTTGGGTGTTCACAGACTATTTCTTTCTTATCATACAATTATAAATAGTATCATCATGTATGCATTTTGTTTTCTATTTTGGTTGCATTTCAACATGATATGCTGCTCTAAGTCTACCAACTCTTCAAATATTGTATTAAGAAATGTTTTGTTACTCTACATTCCAAGACATGGTTCCTTCCAATTACGTTTGACGTTGAAATTTACCTTTTCTTTGTTTGCTTTAATCCCACGAGACAAGCCAGACCAATTGAAAATGCTATGGTATGTCCACATAGTAGTTTCTATGCTTAGGATCTGCTCACAACCTGACATATATCAGTTGGAGATTTGAATCTTATTTCCAATATTTGTTTGTATATCCAAATAATAGTTTCTATGCTTAGGATCTCATGACAACCTGACATATATCAGTTGGGGATTTGAATCGTATTTTCAATATTTGTTTGTGTACATTATGCTCATGTATCCTATTGGTATTTTGGAAATAAATACTCCCTTCAGTCACAAAAGAGTGACACCCTGTAATGAGTGCTGTCAAAACGAATTAATTTTGACCAAAGATATGTATGAGGTAATCGCTTCTCTTCAAGTTATCTGAACGACTGAACCAGTTTAATATCAGTACCCTGTAGGCATTTTGTTTTGCAAAGAACAAATAGTCATTAGTGTTCCATATTTAATGTAGTCCCTTGATATTTTGAATGTTTTCTAATGTTTATAGTACGTGTTAACATCCTAATAGTTCATGTTTTGCTCTTTTGAACATGCTCTGTTGCAATACTATGCTCGTAGTGGACAGTAGTCTTCTTTTAGATTCTAAATATAAGGTACCATGAACTAATTACCACATTCTTTTCCATCCAGGTGGTGGACATAGCTGCTTTTGGGATAGTGATGAAGCAAGATTAAGGTCGAAACGGAAGAAGTTTTGGGAGAAGGCTGTGGAAATAGATGAACTATGTGGAAAGGATGATGCATGGTGGGGTGTTAGAGGTTACATGCGTGACAATTTCAACCATAGTAATAAGGCCATCTCATACAAAGAGCATTTCCAGAACAGCAGGCTTGTTGAATCTGTGCTGGATTTGTATTGGGAGCTACCTCCTGTTGCTGGCCCATCCTTAACCCACCAGACAAGATATGACCCTGCCCGTGCATCTGATCCTATCATCGAAGATGGTCGCCATGCCTTGTTTCAAAGAATTGGCCTAGCGAGATTAGACGCATCAGTGTTCAATGGTTACACTCAGATGGCATATGTTCAGATATCAGGCTCAATGTTGAGCAGAGAAGATGATTAAAGGTTTTCTTCCATGGGCTCATTTTTTCTCTTTTACGCTAACTGAACAGCCATTGGTCGATAGGCTTTTGTATAACGTAGGCCCTGTCATGCGCACATGACCTTAATTTTCTTAGTACAACTTGTGTCACTGCAGAAGTTGTCAAATCAATAGAGGGCCTTCTTTTTCTTTTTGAGGCATTTCTCGGTACAACTAATTGTAAGGATTTCATTTCTACGACTGCCTGCATCACATCACAAAAAACTGGAAGAATGGCTTCTTTGCTCTGATAAGTATCTCTACAGCATTTTATTATGACTATTGTTTTAGAAAAAATCAAACATTAAAAGAGTTTCTTACATCCGCTTATGTAGTACTTCATCTTTTGTGAGATCGTCTATACCTCCCAGCACTTTTTAATATAAAAGATTCTATGCGACACAGCTTTCAGAACCAAAGAATCAGCAATTCAGCACCGGTACAAGTTCTAGAGAAGTTGTGGAACCTTGTATCTGCATACTCTGGCCTCTGTATAAACAAGCCCCGGTCTGCAGTAGTACCCTTGGTTCGGGCTGCAATGCCTGTCCTCCGAGCAGACGCACCGGCCGTCCAGCGCGCACCCGTCGCCCTTGTCGAGCTCCTTCCCGCTGACGACCTCGTTGGACCACGGGCTATCGAACAGCCCCCGTGGGTCCAGCTGCCGCTTCGCCGCGGCGAACTTGCCCCAGCCCGGATACTTCCCCTGCACGCCCAGGAAGGCCACCAACCTGTTCTTGGCCCAGTGTGGCCGCGCCGCGTGCTTGACAAACGCCAGCTGCTCCACCTCCTCCCACACGTCCTGGTTGAGCCGGGCGGACGACCGGTCGGACGCGCGGTAGTAGTTGAAGTCCACCACGACGCTGTCCTCCGGCTGGCCGAGGTAGGCCTCCGACCTCTTGACAAACCTGATCAGGAGGCCGTTGTAGACGTCCACGCCACAGAAGTTGTCCGGGTTCAGGTCGCGCAGCCGCTTGACGTCGAGGATGAAGTCCCGGAATCGCGCTGGCGAGAAGACCGCCGTGCTCTCGTAGAAGAAGAGACCCTTGAACCTGGGGTCCCATCCGCACGCGCTAAGCAGGTTGGAGGCCGGCGAGTGCACGCAGGAGCCCGATGTCTGCATCTTCCCCTGGAACCCCACCACGGGGTAGCCGGTGAACAGCAGCCCGTTGCGCAGCCCGTTGCCGGCAATCCTCTTCGCCGCGATCTCCACCGCGGCCATCGCGCACTTGCCCCTGACGTTCTTGGACCTCTCCAATGCAGTTTCTAGGACGAGTGAATCGTAGCGTTAGTTGGTAGGAGCTCACCATTCTATGTATCAGTGATGGTGAGGGAGTGAGTAGTACCAAGTGCTCTGATTCCTGAGGAGACTGCGATGAGCGTGGACTGGAAGCCGATGAAGTCGTTGACGCCATCGCCGGTGGTGTTCAGAGGCGCGCGGTCGTCGATTCTGTACACTGCTTGGTGCTGTGACGGGTACCAGGCGATGTCGGCGAACTCGTGGCGCGCGGCGTGGTCAGCGAAGTCGTCCTGGAAGGTGGAGTCGTCTCTGTAATCGTAGGTTATGCTTCTCTTGAACCTCGGCTCTAGTGCCAGCGTGACCTGCACCCACCATGTCTAACATGAATCGACAACTCGACATGCATGGCCTCGCTGGTATTAATGAATCGAAGTGCTTTTAGCACCACCTTTGCAAAAAATGCCAACAATCATTTTTTCTTTTGAGTCGGTAGTAACAATCATTTGAGATCTTAGAAAGAGCATATAGCATATATAATCTTGCTAGCAAGAAGTTCCAGTTGGTAAGTTGAAATCTATTATATACTAAAAAAATAAATTAACTACTTACAGTGAAGCTAAGAAATCAAAACTTTACACAGTTAGCTTGAACTGATTTAGAGTTATTTTCTTCTCCAGGAGTGCAAGACAATCATACAACATATGATAGCCAGAAACAAAACAAACTGAATAAACTCCCAGAAAGTCACTCAAAGCCAAACAGGTATACTTTGGAAGGAAAAGGTCAATCCAAAATGCAAAATGAAGCATCTTACGAAGGATATCAGATTGCAACAATAAAAAATTACGCGACGTCCAAGGTGCGAGGTGGCAATTTTTTTTTACAAAAAACTGGTTTTGAAATCTCAACAATTTGATTGTGTCCACCATCCATCCATCCATGTCTTGAGGAACTCATATTTGTAGCGGCGACAGGAGTATCGTACTGATTCTTAAAACGATTGGATGCATATTTGCGCGATCCTTTCCTCTGTGAAGACAACTCATCATGCGATTTCGGAGTGCTTGATGATCCAGGTCGGTGATTGAAGCAGAAGCGTTGTTAATTAATTATATCAATGCTTCACACGTTCTGTCGTGCGTGCTATATTAGCTGACTCATTTGTGGTGATCAATATGTATTTTTCCTTCTGAGTTAATGGCAAGTTGTGAAAAGCATGATTGATTAAATCTGTAGTGTTTAAGTCGTTGTAACATGAACTTACAAACATGCATACAAATTAAGCTTTTTGGAAACACCAAATTGCATATCAATTTCAAGCCCATTTTTTTGTACCATCTGTATTCCAGGCGCAATGTGGATCTAGTTCTACACATTCAAATTTCTGTCTGGCAAACGTGGTTAAGGAGATGATTAGCGAAAATTAACATGCCAACGTCGGCATCATTTCATTCTGCTTGACTAGACAAGCCCTGTGGTACAACCACCACACCTAGACAAATTAAAGAAAATACTTATAATGGCCCTTTCTGGGACATTGGTCCCCATGGTCCAGGATTGTTAAAGAGACCACACAATACATGGAAGGCTGCAAAGCATATTGGCCTTGCTTGCCTAGTACCTTTTTCATATTTTTGGTGATAAATTTTTAGTGACACTTTAGAAGTAACTTTGATATATATAGTTTTGACATACTTGTATTATTTGTATATTGACTCACTAACGAAACACTTTCCCTGTTTGGTTATCTGTCTAAAACTACTCCCTAATCCAAGTGGAGCCATCACCACTAACAAAAAAAACTACAGTGGTCTTTTGGCATTCTGTTTTGCATACCACGGTAGAGAACACTGCCACGGAAAGGATCGTGTTTTAGACAACCCCCACCCACCCACCACCCACACAAGAGAGAGAGAGAGAGTTCTTTGCTACAACAAATAAATGATTTGATTAGAATCTGGTCATGTTTGAGTGAGCAATAAAGACGACGTTAGTAGTTGTCTATGCTAATTTGCTAGTCACATGAGCTCATTCCTATGTGATTTTAATTATTTGCTGAGAAAGAAGACAACGTATTTGATGTTCACTTTTATGCAACTGATTAGCTCAAAACTATATTTTCTTCCACTAGCTTATCTTCTTATCTTCAGCTCACGTTCCTCTCATAAAGAGAACAAAAGAAGAAAAAGAGGCTTATTGCCGGCTCAGGTAGGCAAAGCTAGAGAGCTGATGATCATAATGCGAGTTCGAGTAAAACTGGTTGCCCCATCTAGCAAGCTCGGCTGTCGCTTGGATCGATCAGTGCACACAATCATCAGCTCAACTGTACTCGCCAAGTATATACGTTACTAAATTATTCTTATCCGAAGGTATGAAAGCAGTTCCTTTTTTCTCAAAAATACAGTATCAAAGTAGTTCTCAATGGATGCTGTTAATTTCTTTTTTTTTGCGTCTATCACTTGATCCATTAATCATTACACAAGGTTGTTCGACATATGTATATGGTAGGTAGCCTTACCGAAGTAGCTAGCTAGCTACTAAAATGTTTGGTAACAAATAAAGGAGCCGAGACAGGAGGATAAAAACTTAGGTAGATAGTCTCAAAATGAAGTCACAATTGCACGATATTGTGAATCAATCAAACCAATTTAATAAACTTATTAGATTGATGGCAAAACATGCTGTTAAAAACAGGTAGGATTTGAGTTCTATCCGACAGGTTGTTGAATGGAAACAGATGGGAACCGGTCGGTTGCCAACGGTTTTCTACACCTTGTGCAGGATCAATACTTACTGATGCTTGTCTCAATGGAGTGCATTATTGAGGACAACGATAAATAAGATCCATGTATTTGTTACACTAGGTTTAAATAACCTAATACTATAGCTCTGCTTGTTCGTAGTATAACCAGTAAATAAAATATTATAGGCAGCTATAAAAATTTGGTAGGTTCTTATATTAATCTCGAAGAGCATTGTCGCATTGTATATGTGTCTTATGGATTGTTCAGACTAGCGTTTTCAATGGTTGCAGTAGTATCTTTTTAAGAACTAAAAACGAAGCTACCAACAAATGCACGAACTACAACCGCTAAATGGACTGCTGTTATAGCTGTATGATATATCCAATGCTTTTTTTTTTCGTTCTTTCCCATTTAGTAATTTCAGGTTTCAAATCTGTTTCTAATTTTTTTAGAGGGGGAATATTTGTAATATAAATTAAATTATTACATGATATTTTCTTAGGGTCTTACTTGTAATACAGGGGGTTTAATTGACAATTTTTAATAGCAAACAAGTAAAGTACATACTCTCATAAGTTATCATTCATGAAGTAGATAGAGTACATACGCACAGGATATTTTGTTGACAATATCATAACACAAGTGTGATTCCATGAACTACGTGTACATACGTATACTTTTTGGTGTCGTACTGGACTATTTCATTTTTAGTTCATTCAATTTTGTAGTTTGCTGAAGATAACATTCATTATTTCGTACGTAATAAAAACGATACTTAGAAGTTAGCATATTATCTTTTTTGGAATACTTAGCATATTATCTGCATGCTTTTCAACACCTTATGCGACCTCGGATCAAATCAAACCAATGAAAATAAGGTAAAAGTCTAAAAAGACTAACTGGTACAATCGCTTACCTTGGAGACAACTCCGAGCAAGCCGAGAGACACCAGGGCTGCAGGAAAGAGAGCGTCACCTTTCTCGAGCAGCATGACCCTGGCCCACCCTTCAGCCTCCCCAGAGGGCACGACCAGGCTGAGCCCTACCACATGGTCGTGCACGGCGCCTCCCCGGCCCCACCACGAGCTGCCGTGGGATCCCGTGCTCAGGAGCCCGCTGACGCTCACCCCCTCCCAGTACGGGGCCGCCGCCAGGCTGAGCCCCCTCGCCTCCGCAGCGTCGATCACGGCCCGCAGCGGCGCGCCGGCGTCCGCGGTCACCGTCCGCGCCCCCACGTCGACCTCCACGCCGGCGTACCTCGCCGTGCTTATGAGCAAAGAAGTACTGTTCCCGCCGCCGCCGCCGCCGCCTGGGCAGGCCAGCTTCGGGATGCTGTGCGCGAAGCCGCTGACGACCTTGACGCGTATGTTCTTGGCGCTGGCGCTGGCGACGGCGGCGACCACGTCCCGCTCGGACGCTGGGTACGCGACGGCCGCGACTGGGCAGTCGGTGCGGTCGCTCGACCACGCGCCGTAGGCGTTCGAGAGCACGCATCCAGTCTCGCCGCACCACACCGGCGGGCGCGGCGGCAGTGAGAGGGCGGGGGCCAGGGAGGAGAGTAGGAGCAGGAGAAAGGTGCCGAGCATTTTTTTTTTGCCTTCTATGTGGGGGGTGCCTTTGCTTGGAGTGAGGCTCTGCTTTTGCTTTGTTTCGTTGTGGCGGTGGGAGCGCGCGGCCGGGGAGGCTTGGTCTGTCAAGCACCGCTTCTTTGGTTGGTTGGAAAGATTTGCAAGAGTTGCCTTTGAAGGATTGGCGATCGGCAACTTTTCAGACAGATATGGCCTAGAGGCATCGTAGAAATAATTATATTTTCCTATATTTATGATTAATTATCTTGTTCTTTGAATAATATCATTATTATTTATTAGCAAGTATATGATTTTCTTGTGAAACTCTATATATGATCTTGTGATGATTATTCTAAAAGTGATCCCTAATCGATAAACATATGAGGCCACATACGAAGACTAGCATATGTATTGGTTGATGAAGATGTTTCATACGTCATGGATGTGGACATATCAAACCAATAATATGGATACATGTTAGAGAACATAGAGTTGGATCAACCCATCTTGAGATATTACGAGAACATTGTAATCTTACTTGTCATCAGTTGGTTTTATATACAATGTGTATGCTATATCCATAGATTTGAGGTTGACGTATGCACTCGAGATGTGTACTGACTTAGGGGTTGCCAAACGCTATTCTGTAACTGGGTAGTTATAAATGTGACTTTCGGGTTTGTCGTGAAGCATGCTGCGAGACATGATCGACCAAGATGGGATTTGCCCATCCATACAACGAGAGAGATATCTCTAGGACTCTCGTGTGGTCGAATTTCGAAAATGCATGGCCGTACTACTCATGGTTAAAGAGTTAACTATAGTCAGGGATTTCGAGTCACGTAATCGAGAAAAAGTGGTCAAGCTGACTAAACAAGGATGTCATATGCTCACCTTGAGTTTGACCGATATCATGAGGCAAAGAGAAATGCATATAACTAAGCATTGTTAATTTTTATCCGATGTGATCTTTACATATAATCGAGAGTCGGCACGTTTTACTAGAGACAGCTACCGATTAATGGTCGAGTAAGAGTACTTTGGCCATATTCAAGTATATGTGAACCTATAGAGTCGCATGCTTAAAGGGTTGGGACTATATTCAGATAGTGTTCCGAATTCTGATGGATTTTGAGTTTCTAATTGACCATTTGATGAGAACATCCCTTCCACTGATACAATCATACCTACTGCTGCTCAACTAGATATACAAGGACCAATTACCACAGCATGTGCTCGTCAAATCAATTATCAGGTAAAACCGTTCTTAAGCGTATCTAATTACACTTTTGAGAATAATCCACTACCTAATGCGTGTGATATACTATGCTTAGGAACCATGGTTTGGATCAGCAATGATGCACATCTACGTCAAGCAAAGTCGGAGATCAAGTGTGCCACGTTTTGAAGCCTAATTTGGCATATGGATACCAATCTAAAGTAAAATGAGCATAACTTTTGTATACGATGTCCGATTAGTGAGTTCTTGCACTTGATGAATAGTTTACTTCGAGATCTTTCCAATGGATTTGACTCCACCTAAAAATTCCTTCGGAGCACTCCGCAATTAGCAAAACAAGTCCAGTTAACTTTTCAGTCTGAGTCAAACTTGGGCCTTGGGCATTGCACAAGTCATATTCGATCACTCCTTTGTACTGGCCGAATCCCCCTTCTCTTTTACCTATATATAGGTAGGGAGTCCCCCAAAATAACTTGAGTTTTGTTTAGTCGTAGTTTTCCTTGGTGAAACTATTAGGTATTCTCTTGCTCAGATAGATCAACAGCAATACCATGCTTTAGTACCCCACATCGATATTTCAATTATATTTGTAATTTTAGATTTCTTTTGCTTTGTTCTTACTTATTCTTCGATTGCTTGTAGGAATTGATCTTCGTGATCAGATCAAACGGGTTTTGGCACGGTTGATAACAATTCAGAGTTTAGTTCAGCGATTGCTTGGCGTCGATCATGTTTCGGCCGGTAGCTTGGATCGTGATTGTCGTCTCTACTAATCGAGGTTATCCATCTCATCGAAAGATCGGGCCTCCATTAGCTTCATCAGGTGTATCAGAGCTTTCGTTGATTGGTGAGAATTTCAGTACCTTAGATTAGTTTTTGTTTTCTATCCTAAATTGAAAATTACTCCTCAAAATTCAACCTTTAGATTCAATTTAGTATTTTAGTGTGTTTTTTTAGGTTTTGATCTATTAGAGTCCTTGTTTTAGTTGCTGATCGTTTTTCCTTCGCGCAGCTTTTATTTCAATCTATCTAGTACTTTCTTTTGTTCATAACTTTTGCATACGAGCTCGGATTCTAGTTTTTTTGCACTTTCTTGAAACCTTGGAACGAGCTCTACAGAAACCTAGTTGGGCGTGGACTCTAATTCTGTAACCAATTCAATTTAATCTGGACGTCAAAGTTGGTGAAGCAAGTTGTACTTCCAATCCAAATCGGTTCGGTATTTTGATCATAATTCTCATGTACGAACTCTGATTGAGAAGTTTTTGTACTTTCCTGAATCCTTAAAGAGTCCTCTACAAAAACATTTTTGGGTGTCCTTTGTGATTCGGACTCTTTCAATGCGAATTTAATTTAGATTCGAATTTGGTCAGATTGGCTGAATTTAGGTCAAATCTGTGCACCTCGGTGTTTTGGCTATAACTTCTTTATACGAGCTCCAAATTGTGTGTTCGCATACTTGTTTTAAAGCATAGAACATTACCTTCTATTTATTACATTGTGAGCAAACTAGATTCGGTCATTTTCATACTTTAATTGTGGCGACAAATTTGCTGCACTGTTCTGGCCGAATTTGGGTTTCTTGAGTCAATTTATGTTCTAGCTTGTTCCTTTGAGTTGTTTGAGTCCAGTAGCATCCACAAACAATAAAACCCCAAAAATATTGGTACACATACATTTGGGAACCAATTCATCCTTTGCGAATAATTTGATCCCAATTGAGACTAGCTATTTGATATTGCTTAGGGCTACTCTACTTGATACATTGCATAATCTTGAATTATCATGTCATACTATCTTGTGATATCAAGTTAGAGATTCTAAAACTTTGTTCATACTAGTGTTAGCCGAAAGTCACACAAACAAAGAAAAGAGAAAGAACGAGACAAAAGGCCAAACAACAAGAAAAAAAGAAAATAGTTGTCGATCGCACGACATTAAGCAAAACACTAATTTGTGGTGACTCTCCTTTTTGGTACATAATACCAAGAAGGATGATCTATGTGCATACATTACTAGTCCCATGATCAGTGGCTAGTACGCACATTTACAACAATTGGAATCACAACAATACACAATATTATTAAAGCGGAAGCTATTGATATAGAGTAGTCTTAAAATTCAAAATATATTGTAGCGGAAGAAGCAAAAGTCTTGTAGTGTGCCCATCCTACCCTCAGGCAACTGACAAGGCATAAACCCTAGAAAAACATTCTAAGATAATCCCCGCAACATGTGTCAAAATATATGTCGTCCGGAGGTTAACTATCTTCACCTAAAACCAACAAATAAGCAAGGGTGAGTAATTTCGTACTCAGCAAGACTTAAGGTGGTATTTGCAAATGCAGTAATGCAGGCTATGTCAAAGGAGGCTTCTACGGTTAATTTGCATAAAGCAATATTTGATTTGTAAATCAAGTTGTAATTTGCAAAATGGAATTTGTAAAAGCATGTTTGACTGATATGAAAGTAACAAGTAAGTAAAGCATAAGTAATAACTCACAGTCCTCCACGATGTGAGCATCGAGATATCCAATTCCTGTCAACACCATTCTTTGCCAACACGAGGCAATCAGATGAAACCAAGCCATTTTGAAAATAATAAAACATCTAACCATGAGATGACTTTACCAAGTGCCCATATCCGCGGGCGCGGCTTTTCAAAAAGATTAACCCTCTACAGAGGTGTACAACTTTACCCACAAGAAATGATCATCCCCTTTTGCTAGGCCATTAACACACTTCCTTTGGTGTGTTGGCAGAGAGATCATTACATAACCGTTACATTACCTAGCCCTAGCTTTGCACCAGCCCGGTGACGACAAACTCATACTATGGTAGAAGAACTCAGAGCATAAATATGATGGAACTCCCCATAGTATGGCGTACACCGTTATATCGGCAAACGTTTGTTCCATTATCACCTCGGTGTGGACGTCCCTTCAGTAATCCTTAAGGGGATAGCCCGTACTACTCCAGCCTTCCAAGGTGCAAAGCTAGTTCTAAATAACTTAGTAGGTTAAGGCTGTCCCATACTAGCACTTGTGGTTGTACGGATTTTTTGGCTTGAAAATAACCCATAGTTCGGTCCTTAATCTGACATAGGCGATAATCTCCCCCTACACTACGTGCAAGTCCATGCACCTCCGGCTATTGCCAGTAATCGCCGGTGTCTAAACTATAGTTTTGTTTTGAGTTTTTATGCCAAAATACCAGTAACCATCATCATGTCTCAAAATACCCAAGTTTGATCTGATCAGTTTATCCAATTTGTTCAACCCAGATCTAAAGCATGGTTAAGCATGATTATTATTCATCGCTTATACCCAAATTGACATTATATATTGTCTAACCTAATTTTTAGGGTTATCAAGGTTCACATGTCAATACTTATTAAGGAAGTTCAATGAGATAACAGGTATATCTACCAGTACCACAATATAGCGAATTTACATAAAATACGCGTATGCATAAATTGATTTGATAAAACAAAATGAAAATTAAACATGGGGATCAATATGATCAAAGGGGGTGCTTGCCTTGCTTATTGATTCCAGTCACGAAGTCAGAGTCGACCGTTGCAGACTCTAGAACGTCGGAGTCTACGCGTAGTTCAATGAAAATATGACAAATGATAACTTTCAAATAGGGCAAAAAGAAACCAGATGGAAAATCAAATAAAAATCTACTACATAGAACAGGTGTGTTTAGGTTATGGTTTCTTGATTGTATATGTAAATATCTTAACATGAATTAAGCTCCTATTACACTTCATGACATGAACCCCTGTTTCTATAGATTAGTTATTCTTATCTTTCGAATTCAAGAGGTTAAAATTATATATATGTGTGTTTATTTACGAATTCAAGAGGCTAAATTATGTGTTCTTCTTTTTATAATTTCGAATACAAGATGATAAAATTATTTGGATTTATAAAATTAAACATAAGTCACCTATGGAAAGTCATGTGCATCTAGTGTTTATCTTTATATGTATCCGTATTTTAAAGTTGAATTAATTTAGAGAAAAGAAAAGAGAAAAACAAGAGAATAAAATCTAGATTTGTTGTCTACTGCTTACTCGACCTATTTTCTTTTTAATCTTATTCTGGCCCTGATTGAGATACATATATAAACTTTATATTTTATGTATTTATCTAACAATTTATTTATTACATATATCTCTTTCTATTCTTCCACGCTGTTTAGTGCTGTCTTCCAATTCTTCCACGCTGTGCACATGATGCAGAGTGCTCGTTTCTTTGCAACCAAGTCGGTCCCTTAGGGGAACTGGAAAACTTGTTTCAGCTTGTCCCATAATGGGTTCTTCAGGTCATTGGGTACCACCCATGGGTCACCTCCACGGCCAATCCATGATCTATAGCTGATGGGCACATCATCCCTAGCAAGAACCCCGCAGCTGTCTGTCTGACGCCCCAATGATGACTCTGGTATAGCAGGTTCCCCGACTGCCGAGAGCTCCACTATGTTAAAAATTCCCTTAGGCATCTTGTTCGGACCGCGACTTGCGCGCTGCCTTCGTTGATCAGACGTCTGAGCCTGCAATTTGAACTTCTTAATTATTAGTCGTCTGGGCCTACAATGTTTTGGGAACGGATCGATGTACTAAAACTTTACCTCGCCCACGTTAGTAACATCAGGTTGGTCTATGGCAGGATCCTGCAAGTTCAGATAGGACGTTGGGCTATGGTTCAGGCTACCCCTCCCTCCTTCGTCCATATTTGAGGGCCCAACTCCCTCTGGCACTTGTCCTTGGTCCGAGGCCATTCCTAGCAAGTTTACCAGAAATTTCAAATTAACAAGGTCATTTTTTAAAAACACATACAAATGAAGGTTGACATTAAAGTTAATCTCGTGATAAGATGTTTACATATTCGACACTGTAACATGCTTGTTTACTAAGTTTTTTTCCCAAAAGGCAGGTGCACAACTACGACTGTGTGACAAGTATGACAGCAAGTGCAACAGGATGGACAAAGGCAAATCATGGAGAAATGGCAAGTATAAAAAAGGCAACCTAAACGTCGACATGTGGACTGAATAGTCATATATGTAAATCATCTTAACACATTTTGTATGCCTTAAACATACACACTTCCTGATACATATAGATATATAGGAGCTATGATGGATGTCTAACGTGGCTCTAACAACTCGCCTTTCTAAAATTACTTAAGTGGATTAAGTTAATAACCGACAAGTTGCAATCATGCACAGGTAAAATTACAGAAGTGCATTAAGCTACAAGCGCAAGAAAGGTGATGATGCTTGGAGGCACACTAACAGAGTCAATTATAGTATCCAGTAAGACGTGAATGGTAACACCAGACATTCTTATGCAAACATGGTGTTACAATAGCCCATCCAAGTCCGGTGTTAACATAGCTAGTAGACTAGCATTTGGTAATGTAGGCCTTGGTACCTCTACAGCTTCTACTAAATTAGGTCTACGGAATTTGGGCCGGTGCACCACTTCAAAATTGGACTGGCATGCTGTCAATTATAGAAATTTTTATTGCTTAGTTAATGAAGAAATTTCAGCACAGGTAAACAATATTATCAAATGTAGCTTTACATGATCCAATGGTCTTGGGCCTCAGCAGATGGGTGGTTTTGACAGCCAGCGAAGACATTTCTAAAACTAAATAAGTGGATTAAGGCAGTAGCCCATAAAGACACGATGTGCTTGGGGAATCCAATTCACCCAAGATCCTTTTTCTATATGACACGCTATCACGTAAGATGATCTGACAATATTGATTTCTTAGTTCTCACTATTTCCACCATGCTGAATGTTACTTGTGGACAAAAATAGCCTTAGAAAATGCTTCTATCACATCCAAACCCTTAAAACATCAATAAAAAAATATCGCAATCACACCCTCAATTTAAGTTTTCATAAAACAAATGGAACCAAACCCTTAAAACATTAATCCAAACAATGGAATCAATTACAAAAAAAAACTTTCCAATGTTTCTATCACACACAGGAAAGCCATGATTAACTACAAGATCAGCTTAAAATTAGAAAAATAATAATTTCCTAAATCCATCAGCAGTACCTGCTACAATAATATTCATGATCTCTGATTACAGGTGTATGCTGATGATGAAAGAACCATTGAATCTCACTAGTTTCGCACAACCATCCATAAGGCAACTTAGAATTACACTACAGCCCCACAATCCATTCATTTAGTTTATAATAACAAAATACATCAGAGATTTGCTTCGGTGCCAGTTTTCACACAGATCAATTTTACCATTCACCATTGCAGCACAGAACACAATAAAACATTCACCATTGCAGCACAGAACACAATAAAACAAAAATCACTGAAAATCACATTGAATCAGGTATACCAAACCCTAGGCAAAGTATTTCTCAGTGATACTTGATTGTACCCCTGATACAAGCCACCAAGAACGGCGGGCGGCGGCCGGGCGATCTGCGCGTGGAGGCGGCGGCGGCTCGGGCGGGAGGTCGAGGCGGCGGCGGTGCACTCGAGGCGACAGCAGAGAGATGGCGGGATGCGGCGCTTGATCGCAGGCGACGGCTGGGGGAGGTCGAGGCGACGGCGGCGCACTCCGAGGCGGCGGCGGGGAGATGGCGGGGAGCTACGAGGAGGTGGCGGCGTTAGGTTGAAGTGGAACTGAGTTTTGGGCGTGCGGTGTTTCAATACATATAGGGCTGGACTATCACTGCCGGGTCTCCACAAAAACCGGCAGTGACTAAATATCACTGCCGGGTCACATTTATAACCGGCAGTGAAGTTGACTTATCACTGCTGGGTAATATGTAGAACCGGCAGTGATACTTACATATCACGCCGGTTATCTAATTAACCGGCAGTAATACTTAAGTATCACTGCTGGGTAATATATAGAACCGGCAGTGATACTTAAATTTCACTGCCGGTTATCTCATTAACCGGCAGTGATAATGCCACTATCACTACCGGTTAATGAGATAACCGACAGTGATATGTAAGTTCAGGTCAATGAAGTCAAACTTTCAATTTATTTCTTTTTTAGAGGCTGATTGCTTTGGGATTTTTGAAATCATAACAAACTTCAGGACATGTAATATTTCTCTTAAATATTTCCCCTTGATTTTGACCTTCGTCTAAAATTCTAAAAATACAGATTGCTCACTGTTTTAATAGTTTTAATATCTTCGATATCAAATAATGCTTAAAAATTCGCACAAATGCGGTAGACCAACCATTGCTTCAAAAATTCACACAAATACAAAAATTCACACAGATGTGAAGGACCATGTGGAGGTCCATCCATGTTTGTGATGAGTATTTGACTTTATGTGATCTAAGATAGCTTAGATTTGAGTTTGGATTTTAATTTGATTTCAAGTTGGAAGTTGCATGTGCGTCGGACCAAATTTCTGAGAGTTTCATGTGTTGGCCGGACCAAATTTTTATGATCTTCATGTGTTGGCCGGACCAAATTTTTATGATCTTCATGTGTTGGCCGGACCAAATTTTTTGTGATTCTCATATGTATGTCGGACCAAATCGCGATGGTACTCATGTGTACTACGGACCAAATTTTTGTGATTCTCATATGTATGTCGGACCAAATCGCGATGGTACTCATATGTACTACGTACCAAATTTACCCGTGTGCAGTAATATGCACTTTTGAAGGTTTTCCCTTGCTCAAAAAATTATGTGTTCTACATGAAAGTTGTAGATAATTTCGAAACTAAACTTTTTCATGTTGACAAGTTTTTCATTTGAGCAACATAGAAAATCATATAAAATCGGGAAAGTTAACAGAGATTCTCACGTGTACTACGGACCAAATTTTCCAGCGTGCAGTAATATGCATTTTTGAGGGTCTTCTCGTGCTCGAAAAATTATGTGTTCTACATGAAAGTTGTAGATAATTTCGAAACACAACTTTTTCATGTTGGCAAGATTTTCAGTAGAACAACATATAAAATCATAACAAATTGAGAAGATCCTGCTGTATTGAAAACAGCTTATCTGCATTTGGTTGAAATGCTTTGGTCCGTTTTTGGTCTTATCTAACCCCAACTCGTGATCGAATTGTTGTGATGGGTTCATGGTGGAACCAAGAAGGGATTTCTTGTCTTTGTGAATGTAGGATTTCATTTGGTGGTCATGGAGAGGCGAAGGGAGGCTGGAACTAGGCATGGGATGGCCGGAGGTTCAAGTTGGCCGGAGGTTCGCCGGAAGATGGCTGGAGATGAAGTCGGTGCAATTCCAAGAGACAGGAGATCAGTGGAGAAGCTAGCTTATCACTACTTGGATCAAGAAGAGCTGTAGGGTTGCAGTTCTGGAAGATAAAGTAGTGGATAAAGTGTAGCTTGTCGTTAGGTGTACTAAGAAAGTACACGAGTGTAGTTGAGAGTTGTTGAGAGTGATGATGTAAGGATCAAATCCTGGCTCTTGGAAGTTGGCTTAGGATTGAAGCAAGACATCCAAGGGTGGGAATTGATCCCGTGTCACTATAAATAGAGGGTAGGGCAGCCTCCCTCTTGTGAAGGTTCCGAGGTTTTCTTTGCTCATTTGAGTTTTGCCCACTTTGTTGTGAGGCTTTGTAAACCTCCTTCCGAAATGAAATGTTCTTCATTTATGTTCTAGTTTCATTTCCTTTACGCATTTACATTACGCACTTAAATTCGCTATCTAAATTCGCATTTACTTACTTGCAATTTACTTTACGTATTTTGGATTTGCCTCATCTCCTTCTACATGCTATTGAATCTTTGTTGAAATTCATGGTTAATGAACTCTTCTCTTGATTCGATGCTTTCAATCATTTAGGTAATCCTTACATTCTTGTTGCAAGTTGTAAATCTGTGTTCTTGAAGTGTGTAAAACGTGTGACTTGCGTTCTTTAGTCTTGATTTGCTTCGGTTCTTGTTGCAAAGAATGAGGATTGATTGGATGAATGTTCACTCGAGCATATCCAAATTCTCTAAGCAACCCCGTTCAAGTTCTCGCAAAGAAACCGATCTTTTGTTCCTTCATGATGAATTCTTAATTGATCGAGTTTTGGTGTTTACCCTTGTGCTATCTTGCTTGCCGTGACGTATGAGAAGGCATTCAAAGTCTATCTTGATCATTAGAATCTCACAAGCAAGCCAAGATCACGATTGGCTTTTGAGTCGCTGCTTTTTGAACACCGCTTGTGTTTTTCTAGTCTCTGTTCTTTACAAGCGAGATTGAGTCTTTTGACTAGCATTTGTCCAAGAGGTGGGAAAATTTATTTTGGGACCATTCACCCCCTCTGGTTGCCATCTCGGTCTTTCAATTGGTATCGAGCGGTTTTGCTCTTTCATAGATCTTGACCGGTCTCAAGAGCCATGGCGATGGACAAGTATTCCACCAAGCCACCCATTTTCTCGAGTCGATTTTCCATTCGGAAGTCACGCATGGAGTCATACATCACGCCTGGGGCTTCTCGATATGGCGAAGGTGAAACTCCATATGAGGTTCTGCCGATGAAAACGTCACACTACGGCAATATGGTCGACGTTGAGGCGAACGCTAAGGCAAGGAACATCCTCATACAGGTCTTAGCGAAGTGAGTATGACAGATTTCTCACCTTCGTTACGCTCATGAGATTTGGGTAACCTCGATGCTTACCATGAGGGCACTACCCAAATCAAGACGGTTCGACAGACCAATTCAAGCGTGAGTTCAACAAGTTTGAACAGCATGCTGGTGAGAGTCTTGACGAGTGCTTTGGTCGGTTTACGAAGATTTTGAGCGACCTCAGAGCAGTCGGTTGCATATACCCTAACTCGGATAATGCTCGACATTTTTTGACCGCACTCGATCTTCGTGTTTGGGAAATGAAAGTGACCACCATCAAGGACACCACCGACCTGTCGACCTTGACTCTTGACGGGTTGTATTCCCGCCTCAAGACTCATGAGATCGACGTCGTCTCGCGGAAGACAAATCTCGATCGATGGCCTTGGTCACCGATCCCATTGGATCTTCCTCTTCGACTCTTCTTGTGGTTTCTCTCTCCACCCTTTGCGAGCTAGCGATGACCAAGCTGGAAAAATTTCGGAAAATGAGCTTGCTCTTCTTGCTCGCAAGTTTTCTCATGCCTACAAGAGGGTAAGAGAGAAAAAGAGGTGGCGTGATCACCGCTTGAGTGTGGTGGCCCCAACCACATTCGAGCAAACCGCCCCAAGCCGGAGAAGGGCAAGAGCGAACAAGGCGGTTCGGGCAAGAACGATTACACCGACAAGAACCGCAACAAGAAGGCCCACTCGTGAGCCGTGAAGAAGAAGTACCACAACCGCCAAGAACAAGAAGCTCTTTCACCGGGTCCTCGCCGTATTGGGCGACATCGAGCTCTCCGACATCGAGAACTGGAGCGATGCAAGAGAGGACGATCCGCAAGAGAAGGTGAAGAGCGGCGACTTCTCAAGATGTGCTTCATGGCGACGCCATTGAAGTGAGCGACTCGAGATGTCAATGACAACGATCGGTACCCACCTACGACGAGTTAAATGATGCCTTCGTAAATTAGGCAAGTTTCATGCTAAGGCTAGGTCGAGGTGTTTGGAGTTAGAGAAGGAGGTAGATAGCTTTGTCTCGGGAGTTAGCTTTACTTAAATCATGTTCCTCCCGAGACTCGATAGTGTACTCTCTGTGATGCTTTGCTTGTGGAGCCGAGAACCTAAGGAAGTTGCATAATAGTGTGCTTGTTGATCTTGAGAACACGAAGTTGAAGAATGCTAGTTACATTACCTTTGATATTCCGCCGATGCTAGCTTTTCTCCCGCTCACTCAAATGCTTCTGTGACAATTGCCCTAAGCGCGCATCAAATTGATGCCATGAGCTTACAACTTAGAAAGCTTTCGCTAGGAATGATGAACTTGAATTGCATGCTTCTAAAGATCCAAATACTCATGTGAGAGTTGTAGGCAACTAAAACTTGACAATAATGCTTTGAATGTCAAGTGTGATCAACTTGCTAAGGACTTACTAGTTAAGTCAAAATTGGTTGCTCTTTGTGTGTTGGGGTTAAGGATGATATGGATAAAATCCATATTGAGCTTAGAAAGAAGTTAGAAGACCAAACTCTTAGGATTAGAAATGCCCTTGCGTTTCTTGTGAGGCCCTCAAGATTGAGGCAGTGCTAAGGGAACAAAAAGCACGTCTTTGAGAGATCTTCTCTTTCAGTTCTTCTTCTTCCTCTCCTTCCCCTGCTCTTCATGTGCCTCGTTCTTCCGGGAGTGTGAGTATCTTATGAGCACTCTCGAGAAGTTTGTTGGGGCAAGAAGAAGCTCAATCTAATTCTAGACCAATCCAAGATTAGCCGATTTAATCGTGGTCTAGGATTTGACTACTTGGAGCACGCTAGGACTCATCCTCCTACCATTGTGCGTGGCTCCAAGAGTGGTGAGATCGTGGTAGATCCTGTGGTGAGTACTCACGTGTTTAGGTCTCCGGATTGACCATGGGATCTCTGAATGTAAGGGTGCTTCTCTGTTGCTACGCCTCTAGTAAGGCAAAGTACTCATGCACTTTCGTAAGAAGGATGGTCACCAAGTAGATTTACGCTCAGAGCGCCAAGATCATCAGCGTGAGCATGTTGTCGCTTTTAGAGGTTTTCGTGGTCATCCCGGACTGAGTGCTTCTAAAGCACGATCGCTTTTAGACGAGCTAGAGAGTCGCTGCTTTTGGGCAGCGTCTGTGACTTGGTTTTCATCTTCGTTGATCGGGTTTTAATCTGAGTTGCTCGTGGTCGATCTTTCGCCGTCCTCTTGATATTCCTCGTTTTCCCATCGAGGTAGATATCGTGGCGTGAGGTGTTTCTT
The DNA here is from genome assembly GCA_036346275.1 of Otatea glauca. NCBI lineage: Eukaryota > Viridiplantae > Streptophyta > Magnoliopsida > Poales > Poaceae > Otatea > Otatea glauca. The sequence goes on from CM070712.1 coordinate 11,077,874, forward strand.
GGTAGGAGATCTGGCGAGCTTCATGGGATGGTCCGGCTTTTGCACTACGGCGTGCCAACCCGATTCGACTCCTAGATTATCTACGAGTTGCTCTCGATCGTGTGAGAGTTGGCGTCGAGAGAGACACTCGAGTCCGACCTTCTTCTTCGTGGTGGTACTGAGGTGTCGTATGGTTCAAGATTGGGTTCCTAAGTCGCACTCTATCCCAAAGATCGAGTCATCTTTTCTCTTGTGTCTTGATCAGTTAAATCGGATGGGAAGGGCGATGTTTGGATTGTTGACTCGGTTGTTCTCGTCATATGACCGGTGATTCTCGTTGGTTCTGTTCCTTAGTCCGAGCCCGGTGATGAGTTAATCACTTTTGGGGATGCATCTTCGTGTAGAGTCATTGCTAAAGGTACCATCTGCATTAACCAAATTTTCATTCTTAAAGATGTTGCCTTAGTAAGTAAGTCGCAATACAATCGCTCTCTGTTTCTCGACTTATCGATGACTCTTTCGAGGTAAGCTTCAAGAGTAATGCTGTAGAATCCTTGATTCATCGGGAGGGTTAGTTTATGGATTTCTAGATTTGGGAGAGTCTTTCGTGCTGATTTTTCCGCTTCTTCGGAGACTCTCTTCGATGTTTGATTGCTTCGAGTCCCGTGATCTCTCCTTCCGCATAGGAGACTTGGTCACATTGGTTTTGATCATTTGACCCGAGTTAGCGACCACGATCTCATTCGGGATTTGCCCAAACTCAAGATGGTCAAAGACTTAGTTTGCTCTCCTTGCCGACATGGCAAGATGGTTCTTGCTTCTCATCCTCTAGTCACCTTAGTGATGGTGATGCACCGGGACAGTTTTACATATGGACTTCGTTGGTCGGCTAGAGTGCAATCGGCAGGAGGGAAGTGGTATGTTCTTGTCATCGTTGATGATTTTCTAGATACTCTTGGGTATTCTTCATGGCCTCGAAGGATGAGACTTTTCTCACTTGGGGTTTGGTCAAGAGGTTGTCTATTGAGCTCCCGGTGCATTACGAGCAATCTGCAGTGATAATGGCACGGAGTTCAAGAATTCCTACTTTGAGAGTTTTTGTGTGGAGTCCGGTTTAGAGCATCGTTCTCTTCTCCCTACGCCTCGGCGAGAATGGCGTAGTGGAAAGGAAGAACAGGACCCTAGTTGAGATGGCCAGGACGATGCTAGACGAGTACAATACTCTTAGGAAGTTTTGGGCTGAGGCTATAGTTATTGCTTGCCATGTTTCTAATCACGTGTTTTTGAGAGCACATTTGCATCGCACTTCTTATGAGTTGAGGTATGGGCGAAAGCCCAGTGTGTCTCATTTTCGCGTTTTCGGTTGCAAGTGTTTTATCTTGAAGTCTGGTAACCTAGATAAGTTTGAGTCTCGCTCTTCTGATGGTATCTTTCTAGGTTACTCGTCTTGTTCTCGTAGCTATAGGGTCTGGAGTGTTAATGCGCATAGGATCATAGAGACCTGTGATGTGACCTTTGATGAGGCTAGCCCAGGAGCTAGACCTGATGTTTCAGGTTCTTCTTATCCCTCCGAGACCATCTGTGAAGAAGATGAGGATGATGGAAATGATGGTGTTCCACGGATCCAGTCCCTCTCCACCGAGGTGCCTCCTGTTTCCATTTTTGCACCTCGGGAGACCGGCCCTTGCCTTGAGACTCTCCTTGGCGAGTGGCTCTGCTCCTACCTCTTCTGCTCAAGAGGTAGAGGCTACTTCTTCTTTGGACCTCCCGTCATATTCAGAGACGTCATCCTCTGATCGATGATTGGCGATTTGTTCGAGCGTGTCACACGCTCAAGAACGGGTCATCCTCCTTACATCTTCACTCGCCTTCGTTGCCTCCTTTGAGCCGAAGGATGTTTCTCATGCATTATCCGATGAGTCGTGGATTAATTCTATGTATAAGGAACTTGAGAACTTTGAGAGGAACAAGGTATGGCGACTTGTCGAGCCCCCATCCGGTCATAATGTCATGGGACCAAGTGGGTGTTTAAAACAAGCAGTGAGGATGGGGTTGTCATTAGAAACAAGGCTAGACTAGTTGCACAGGGCTTTTCTCAGTTGAGGGTCTTGACTTTGAGGAGACCTTTTGCTCCTGTAGCTAGGCTAGAGCTATCCGAATCCCGCTTGCATTTTCTTGCATCCAAAGGCTTCAAGCTTTATCAAATGGATGTCAAGAGTGCATTCCTCAATGGCTATATTGAGGAAGAGGTTTATGTCAGGCAACCTCCAGGATTCAAGAACCCCAAGTTTCCGAGTCATGTATACAAGCTTTCCAAAGCTCTGTATGGACTCAAGCAGGCCCCGAGAGCATGGTATGAGAGGCTCAAGTCTTATCTTCTCACCATGACTTTAAAATGGGCATAGTAGATAAAACTCGCTCATCGACACCATGAGTCTCATTTTCTTCTTGTCCAGTTTATGTGGACGATATCATTTTGGTGGCTCGTCTCATTCGCTTGTGTCTCGGTTTTACGAGGTGATGAGCACTGAGTTTGAGATGAGTATGATGGGCGAGTTGAGCTACTTTCTTGGCTTCCAAATCAAGCAGACTCGGGAGGGTACTTTCTTGCATCAAGGCAAATATACCCGTGACCTCCTGAGGCGCTTCGATATGTCCGATGGGAAGCCGGTGATGACTCCTATGGCCACCACTACGTCCTCGAGCCCGATGAGGATGGTGAGCCTCGCGATCAAAAGGAGTTTGAGCATGACCGGCTCCCTCTTGTACCTCACCGCTTCGAGGCCGGACATACATTTTCTTTGTGTGTGCGTGCGCTCGTTTTCAAGCTTCTCCTCGCGCCTCTCACCGCCAAAGCGGTCAAGCGCATCTTCCGTACCTTCGTGCTACCACCGATTATGGTATTTGTTACTCTTCTTCTTCTTGTCTATCTCTTAGAGCCTTTTCCGATGCCGACTTTGTTGGTCAGAGGATAGATAGGAAGAGCACTTCGGCACTTGCCAATTCATTGGCACTTCTCTTGTTTCTTGGTCATCTAGGAAGCGATGCTGGGTTGCATCCACCGCTGAGGCCGAGTATCTTCTCATGACCGATTCTTTGTCAGAGCAGTGCTCTGGATGAGATCGACCTTACGGGACTAAGGGTTAGAGATAGAGAGTGTGCCACTTTTCTCGTGACAACTCTTCAGCTATTTGCATTGCTAAAAACCCAGTGCAACATTCCCGGACCAAACACATTGATATTAGATTTCACTTCCTTAGAGACCATGTGGAGAAGGGAGATATCGCGCTTCGATTCGAGAGAGTGACCTTGATTAGCGATATCTTCACCAAGCCTTTGGATAGCTCATTTGTTGCCTTGAGGAGTGAGCTTGGAGTCGTGAGCCCTTACGGCCTTTCGTGAGGGGGAGCTGGTTTGTATATTATGTATTATATGTTTTCTTCCACTTAGCTTTTCTTTTCTTTGTGTTTCTTTTGGGTGACTTTGGGCTTGTTTTCTTGAGTTGAGTTTACTCACTTAGACTTCGGCATGCCTTCCATGGACCTCTTATCTTGTGCTTTAGGTTGCTATCATGCGTGATTAGTGTTCTCTCTTCTCTCTAAGTTGAGTTCCCTCACGCCTTATAAGTCTAGCATGTTTTGGGCCTCTGGTAGGCAGTGGTCATGTGCACTCCTTAGTTGGGATCTAGAGTCACTTCCTATGTCACCTTTGGGAAGATAAGAGCGAGTCTAAGCCGTAGTGAGTTTCTTCTATCTTATCTATGCTCAATAGCCATCCAGCTTTGCAGTTTCTCGGCTTCTTCTCCTCATTCTGCTTTTTCTCGTTGTTATTGAGTTCATTGGGTTTTCTTTATGCCTAATCTTGATAATAACTCAACTTTAACCAGATTTGAGCTTAAAATTGATTCATTTGTTGAGGGGGAGTTTGGGAATCTGTTCATGCATTGCATTTAGACTGCATTTTCTATTTTATGAGCTTTGTCTATTATGCATTTGAAATACATCATGCTATATCTTTTGAAGAAAATCACTAGCTTAGATATGTCCAAGTTCATTTATCTAGCTAAGGTTAATTAAATTCTGAAAAACTTAAAAGCTTAAAATGAAAACTTGATGAAACATGTTGCTTTTACTTACTAAGTTTCTTCTCTAGGGGCTTTTACCATGAATTGTGAAATTTTGGATTTCTCTAGAGTCCCTATAGCAACTTGGGTGAAATTTGCTTGATCCATATTTGAGTCCTTGAATTGCTCATATGTGCTAAATTGAAAATTAAAAAATTTACTCTTTTGTGCAAAATTGATCTCAAGACTTTATATTCTCTAGACGCCTCCCATTGAATTTGGGATGAACTTGGAATATATTGTGTATGACCAAGATCATTCTCTTAAGAGTTACTCTTGAGATGATCGAAAATGGCTTGAGTCAATCAAAAAAAAAAATGCAAATATCAAACACATAAGTGGGTAAAGAATGCAAATAATGTCAAAAATTTGCACCCGCTATGTTTTTCAAGTCTTAAAGAAAATTTGCATAAATTGAAAAATGGGCTCAAGGACCTTATATGCACTTCAAAATTCCCAAAGTGTTGAGTAGGTTGAACTCTAGGTTTTCCATTTGATCCTTAAGTGGTTTTGCTTCTAGTTTTGAAACTTTGCTAAGTTTTGCACTTGTCAAATCTTGCTAAAAAGATACATTTTCAAAACCTAGCTTATGAGCAAAATTTGTTATTTGCACTTGGACATGTCTTAGTTTGGTCATAATCTAAGATTGATAAGCTTGGTGTCATATCTTGTCATTATGATCATTTGGATAATCTTCAAAGCTCCTTTAGGTTGCATTTCATGCATACATAAAAAGGGGGAGAAAATTTCATTTTGATGCCTATATTGCCAAAAGGGGGAGAAATCGTAGAAAAGGCTTCATTAAAAATGTGAAAGCTAATTTGGTTCTTATGATCTTTGTAAAATTTTGCTAATTCCTGTGGATCATAATCACATAATTTTTTTGGCACTTGGTCATGTTCTCAGTCTATTCTCTCTGGACCATGTGTGGTTTTGAAATCAAATTGCTTTCTTCTTCTCTTACTCAAACTCACATTTATGCCTTTTGAGTGGTTTGTCAATATACTCATCAAGGGGGAGATTGAAGGACCATGTGGAGGTCCATCCATGTTTGTGATGAGTATTTGACTTTATGTGATCTAAGATAGCTTAGATTTGAGTTTGGATTTTAATTAGATTTCGAGTTGGAAGTTGCATGTGCGTCGGACCAAATTTCTTAAAGTTTCATGTGTTGGCCGGACCAAATTTTTATGATCTTCATGTGTTGGCCGGACCAAATTTTTATGATCTGCATGTGTTGGCCGGACCAAATTTTTATGATCTTCATGTGTTGGCCGGACCAAATTTTTATGATCTTCATGTGTTGGCCGGACCAAATTTTTATGATCTTCATGTGTTGGCCGGACCAAATTTTTATGATCTTCATGTGTTGGCCGGACCAAATTTTTTGTGATTCTCATATGTATGTCGGACCAAATCGCGATGGTACTCATGTGTACTACGGACCAAATTTTTGTGATTCTCATATGTATGTCGGACCAAATCGCGATGGTACTCATGTGTACTACGGACCAAATTTACCCGTGTGCAGTAATATGCACTTTTGAAGGTTTTCCCTTACTCAAAAAATTATGTTTTCTACATGAAAGTTGTAGATAATTTCGAAACTCAACTTTTTCATGTTGACAAGTTTTTCATTTGAGCAACATAGAAAATCATATAAAATCGGGAAAGTTACCAGAGATTCTCACGTGTACTACGGACCAAATTTTCCAGCGTGCAGTAATATGCATTCTTGAGGATCTTCTCATGCTCGAAAAATTATGTGTACTACATGAAAGTTGTAGATAATTTCGAAACACAACTTTTTCATGTTGACAAGATTTTCAGTAGAACAACATATAAAATCATAACAAATTGAGAAGATCCTGCTGTATTGAAAACAGCTTATCTGCATTTGGTTGAAATGCTTTGGTCCGTTTTTGGTCTTATCTAACCCCAACTCGTGATCGAATTGTTGTGATGGGTTCATGGTGGAACCAAGAAGGGATTTCTTGTCTTTGTGAATGTAGGACTTCATTTGGTGGTCATGGAGAGGCGAAGGGAGGCTGGAACTAGGCATGGGATGGCCGGAGGTTCAAGTTGGCCGGAGGTTCGCCGGAAGATGGCTGGAGATGAAGTCGGTGCAATTCCAAGAGACAAGAGATCAGTGGAGAAGCTAGCTTATCACTACTTGGATCAAGAAGAGCTGTAGGGTTGCAGTTCTGGAAGATAAAGTAGTGGATAAAGTGTAGCTTCTCGTTAGGTGTACTAAGAAAGTACCGAGTGTAGTTGAGAGTTGTTGAGAGTGATGTGTAAGGATCAAATCCTGGCTCTTGGAAGTTGGCTTAGGATTGAAGCAAGACATCCAAGGGTGGGAATTGATCCCAGGTCACTATAAATAGAGGGGTAGGGGCAGCCTCCCCTCTTGTGAAGGTTCTGAGGTTTGTGCTGCTCATTTGAGTTTTGCCCACTTTGTTGTGAGGCTTTGTAAACCTCCCTTCCAGAAATGAAATGTTCTTCATTTATGTTCTAGTTTCATTTCCTTTACGCATTTACATTACGCACTTAAATTCTGCTATCTAAATTCCGCATTTACTTACTTGCAATTTACTTTACGTATTTTGGATTTGCCTCATCTCCTTCTACATGCTATTGAATCTTTGTTGAAATTCATGGTTAATGAACTCTTCTCTTGATTCGATGCTTTCAATCATTTAGGCAATCCTTCTGTTCTTGTTGCAAGTTGTAAATCTGTGTGTTCTTGAAGTGTGTAAAACGTGTGACTTGCAGTTCTTTAGTCTTGATTTGCTTCTGGTTCTTGTTGCAAAGAATGAGGGATTGATTGGATGAATGTTCACTCAGAGCATATCCAAATTCTCTAAGCAACCCTGGTTCAAGTTCTGCAAAGAAACTGATCTTTTGTTCCTTCATGATGAATTCTTAATTGATCGAGTTTTGGTGTTTACCCTTGTGCTATCTTGCTTGCTGTGACGTATGAGAAGGCATTGAAAGTCTATCTTGATCATTAGAATCTCACAAGCAAGCCAAGATCACTGATTGGTTTTTGAGTCGTCTTTGTTTTGAACACCGCTTGTGTTTTTCTAGTCTCTGTTCTTTACAAGCGAGATTGAGTCTTTTGACTAGCATTTGTCCAAGAGGTGGGAAAATTTATTTTGGGACCATTCACCCCCCCTCTGGTCGCCATCTCGGTCTTTCAATTGGTATCAGAGCCGGTTTTGCTCTTTCATAGATCTTGACCGGTCTCAAGAGCCATGGCGATGGACAAGTATTCCACCAAGCCACCCATTTTCTCTCGAGTCGATTTTCCATTCGGAAGTCACGCATGGAGTCATACATCACGCCTGTGGCTTCTTCGATATGGCGAAGGTGAAACTCCATATGAGGTTCTCGCCGATGAAAACGCCACTACGGCAATATGGTCGACGTTGAGGCTAACGCTAAGGCAAGGAACATCCTCATACGTGGTCTTAGCCAAGTGAGTATGACAGGATTTCTCACCTTCGTTCTGCTCATGAGATTTGGGTAACCGTCGATGCTTACCATGAGGGCACTACCCAAATCAAGACGGTTCGACAGACCAATTCAAGCGTGAGTTCAACAAGTTTGAACAAAGATGTCTTTGGTGAGAGTCTTGACGAGTGCTTTGGTCAGTTTACGAAGATTTTGAGCGACCTCAGAGCAGTCGGTTGCATATACCCTGACTCGGATAATGCTCGACATTTTTTGACCGCACTCGATCTTCGTGTTTGGGAAATGAAAGTGACCACCATCAAGGACACCACCGACCTATCGACCTTGACTCTTGACGGGTTGTATTCCCGCCTCAAGACTCATGAGATCGACGTCGCCTCGCGGAAGACGAAATCTCGGTCGATGGCCTTGGTCACCGATCCCATTGGATCTTCCTCTTCGACTCTTCTTGTGGTTTTCTCTCTCCACCCTTTGCGAGCTAGCGATGACCAACGGAAAAATTTCGGAAAATAAGCTTGCTCTTCTTGCTCGCAAGTTTTCTCATGCCTACAAGAGGGTAAGAGAGAGAAAAGAGGTAGCGTGATCACCTGCTTCGAGTGTGGTGGCCCCAACCACATTCGAGCAAACTGCCCCAAGCTGGAGAAGGGCAAGAGCGAACAAGGCGGTTCGGGCAAGAACGATTACACCGACAAGAATCGCAACAAGAAGGCCCCAGCTCGTGAGCCGGCGAAGAAGAAGTACCACAACTTCGTCAAGAACAAGAAGCTCTTTCACCGGTCCTCGCCGTATTTGGGCGACATCGAGCTCTCCGACATCGAGAACCGGAGCGATGCAAGAGAGGACGATTCGCAAGAGAAGGTGAAGAGCGGCGACGACTTCTCCAAAGATGTGCTTCATGGCAGCGCCATTGAAGTGAGCGACTCCATTTGTCAATGACACGGATCGTACCCACCTACGACGAGTTAAATGATGCCTTCAGAATTAGGCAAGTTTCATGCTAAGGCTAGGTCGAGGTGTTTGGAGTTAGAGAAGGAGGTAGATAGCCTGTCTCGGGAGTTAGCTTTACTTAAATCATGTTCCTCCCGAGACTCTAATAGTCAGACTCTGTGATGCTTTGCTTGTGGAGCCGAGAACCTAAGGAAGTTGCATGATAGTGTGCTTGTTGATCTTGAGAATCTGAAGTTGAAGAATGCTAGTTCTGTTACCTTTGATATTCCTCACGATGCTAGCTTTTCTCCCGCTCACTCAAATGCTTCTGTGACAATTGCCCTAAATCGCATCTGAAATTGATGCCATGAGCTTACAACTTAGAAAGCTTTTCGCTAGGAATGATGAACTTGAATTGCATGCTTCTAAGGATCGGTCCACTCATGTGAGAGTTGTAGGCAACTAAAACTTGACAATAATGCTTTGAATGTCAAGTGTGATCAACTTGCTAAGGACTTACTAGTTAAGTCAAAATTGGTTACTCTTGTGTGTTGGGGTTAAGGATGATATGGATAAAATCCATATTGAGCTTAGAAAGAAGTTAGAAGACCAAACTCTTAGGATTAGAAATGCCCTTGCGTTTCTTGTGAGGCCCTCAAGATTGAGGCAGCCGTGCTAAGGAACAAAAGCACGTCCGAGAGATCTTCTCTTTACGGTTCTTCTTCTTCCTCTCCTTCCCCTGTTCTTCATGTGCCTCATTCTTAGGGAGTGTGAGTATCTCATGAGCACTCTCGAGAAGTTTGTTGGGGCAAGAAGAAGCTCAATCTAATTCTAGACCAATCCAAGATTAGCCGATTTAATCGGGGTCTAGGATTTGACTACTTGGAGCACGCTAGGACTCATCCTCCTACCATTGTGCGTGGCTCCAAGAGTGGTGAGATCGTGGTAGATCCTGTGGTGAGTACTCACTGTGTTTAGGTCCACGGGATTGACCATGGGATCTCTGAATGTATGGGTGCTTCTCTGTTGCTTACGCCTCTAGTAAGGCAAAGTACTCATGCACCTTCCGTAAGAAGGATGGTCACCTAGTAGATTTACGCTTGGCGCGCCAAGATCATCAGCGTGAGCATGTTGCGCTTTTAGAGGTTTTCGTGGTCATCCCGGACTACGAGTGCTTCTAAAGCACGACCGCTTTTAGACAAAGTTAGAGAGTCGCTGTTTTGGGCAGCGTCTGAGGACTTGGTTTTCATGTTGTTCACGGGTTTTAACTCAGAGCTCGTGGTCAATCTTTCCGCCGTCCTCTTGATATTCCTCGCTTTTCCCATCGAGGTAGATATCGGCGTGAGGTGTTCTTGGTAGGAGATCTAGGCAGCTTCATTGGGATGGTCGGCTTTTGCACTACGGCGTGCCAACCCGCCTCGACTCTAGATTATCTACCGAGTTGCTCTGATCGTGTGAGAGTTGAGCGTCGAGAGACACTCGAGTCCACCTTCTTCCGTGTTTGGTACTGCGAGGTGTCGTATGGTTGAGATTGGGTTCCTAAGTCTGCACTCTATCCCAAGATCGAGTCATCTTTTCTCTTGTGTCTTGATCGGGTTAAATCCGGATGGGAAGGGCGATGTTTGGATTGTTGACTCGGTTGTTCTCGTCATATGACCGGTGATTCTCGTTGGTTCTCTTCCCTAGTCCGAGCCCCCGGTGATGAGTTAATCACTTTTGGGGATGCATCTTCAGGTAGAGTCATTGCTAAAGGTACCATCTGCATTAACCAAATTTTCATTCTTAAAGATGTTGCCTTAGTAAGTAAGCTGCAATACAATATGCTCTCTGTTTCTCAGCTTATCGATGACTCTTTCGAGGTAAGCTTCAAGAGTAATGCCTGTAGAATCCTTGATTTATCAGGAGGGTTAGTTTGCGGGATTTCTAGATTTGGGAGAGTCTTTCGTGCTGATTTTTCTGCTTCTTCTGGAGACTCTCTTCGATGTTTGATTGCTTCTGAGTCCCGTGATCTCTCCTTTTGGCATAGGAGACTTGGTCACATTGGTTTTGATCATTTGACCCGAGTTAGCAGCCACGATCTCATTCGGGGTTTGCCCAAACTCAAGATGGTCAAAGACTTAGTTTGCTCTCCTTGCCGACATGGCAAGATGGTTATCGCTTCTCATCCTCCACCACCTTAGTGATGACTGATACATCAGACATGCTTTTACATATGGACACTGTTGGTCGGCTAGAGTGCAACAAGCAGAGGGAAGTGGTATGTTCTTGTCATCGTTGATGATTTTTCTAGATACTCTTGGGTATTCTTCATGGCCTCAAGGATGAGACTTTTTCTCACTTGTGGGTTTGGTCAAGAGGTTGTCTATTGAGCTCCTGGTGCATTACGAGCAATACGCAGTGATAATGGCACGGAGTTCAAGAATTCTTACTTTGAGAGTTTTTGTGTGGAGTCGGTTTAGAGCATCGGTTCTTTCTCCCTACGCCTCGCAGAATGGCGAGTGGAAAGGAAGAACAGACCCTAGTTGAGATGGCGGGACGATGCTAGACGAGTACAAGACTCCTAGGAAGTTTTGGATGAGGCTATAGCTACGCTTGCCATGTTTCTAATCACGTGTTTTGAGAGCACATTTGCATCGCACTTCTTATGAGTTGAGGTATGGGCGAAAGCCCAGTGTGTCTCATTTTCGCGTTTTCGATTGCAAGTGTTTTATCTTGAAGTCTGGTAACCTAGATAAGTTTGAGTCTCGCTCTTCTGATGGTATCTTTCTAGGTTACTCGTCTTGTTCTCGTAGCTATAGGGTCTGGAGTGTTAATGCGCATAGGATCATAGAGACCTGTGATGTGACCTTTGATGAGGCTAGCCCAGGAGCTAGACCTGATGTTTCAGGTTCTTCTTATCCCTCCGAGACCATCTGTGAAGAAGATGAGGATGATGGAAATGATGGTGTTCCACCGGATCCAGTCCCCTCTCCACCTGAGGTGCCTCCTGTTTCCATTTTTGCACCTCAGGGAGACCAGCCCTTGCCTTCCGACTCTCCTTCAGCGAGTGGCTCTGTTCCTACCTCTTCTGTTCAAGAGATAGAGGCTACTTCTGTTGCTGGACCTCCCCGTCATATTCAGAGACGTCATCCTCCTGATCAGATGATTGGCGATTTGTTCGAGCGTGTCACACGCTCAAGAACGGGTCTGTCCTCCTTCTGTCTTCACTCTGCCTTCGTTGCCTCCTTTGAGCCGAAGGATGTTTCTCATGCATTATCCGATGAGTCGTGGATTAATTCTATGTATAAGGAACTTGAGAACTTTGAGAGGAACAAGGTATGGCAGCTTGTTGAGCCCCCATCTGGTCATAATGTCATGGGACCAAGTGGGTGTTTAAAAACAAGCAGAGTGAGGATGGGGTTGTCATTAGAAACAAGGCTAGACTAGTTGCACAGGGCTTTTCTCAGGTTGAGGGTCTTGACTTTGAGGAGACCTTTGCTCCTGTAGCTAGGCTAGAGGCTATCCGAATCCTGCTTGCATTTTCTGCATCCAAAGGCTTCAAGCTTTATCAAATGGATGTCAAGAGTGCATTCCTCAATGGCTATATTGAGGAAGAGGTTTATGTCAGGCAACCTCCAGGATTCAAGAACCCCAAGTTTCCGAGTCATGTATACAAGCTTTCCAAAGCTCTGTATGGACTCAAGCAGGCCCCGAGAGCATGGTATGAGAGGCTCAAGTCTTATCTTCTCAGCCATGATTTTAAAATGGGCATAATAGATAAAACTCTGTTCATCAGACACCATGAGTCTCATTTTCTTCTTGTCCAGATTTATGTGGACGATATCATTTTTGGTGGCTCGTCTCATTCGCTTGTGTCTCAGTTTTCTGAGGTGATGAGCACAGAGTTTGAGATGAGTATGATGGGCGAGTTGAGCTACTTTCTTGGCTTCCAAATCAAGCAGACTCGGGAGGGTACTTTCTTGCATCAAGGCAAATATACCCGTGACCTCCTGAGGCGCTTCGATATGTCTGATGGGAAGCCGGTGATGACTCCTATGGCCACCACTTCTGTCCTCGAGCTCGATGAGGATGGTGAGCCTGCTGATCAAAAGGAGTTTCAGAGTATGACCGGCTCCCTCTTGTACCTCACTGCTTCGAGGCCGGACATACATTTTGCTGTGTGTCTGTGCGCTCGTTTTCAAGCTGCTCCTCACACCTCTCACCGCCAGGCGGTCAAGCGCATCTTCAGGTACCTTCGTGCTACCACTGATTATGGTATTTGGTACTCTTCTTCTTCTTGTCTATCTCTTAGAGCCTTTTCCGATGCCGACTTTGCTGTCTGTAGGATAGATAGGAAGAGCATTTCTGGCACTTGCCAATTCATTGGCACTTCTCTTGTTTCTTGGTCATCTAGGAAGCGATGCAGGGTTGCAGTCCACCGAGGCCGAGTATGTCTTCTGCACCGATTCTTGTCAGAGACAGTGCTCTGGATGAGATCGACCTTACGGGACTATGGGTTAGAGATAGAGAGTGTGCCACTTTTCTCGTGACAACACTTCAGCTATTTGCATTGCTAAAAACCCAAAGGCAACATTCCCGGACCAAACACATTGATATTAGATTTCACTTCCTTAGAGACCATGTGGAGAAGGGAGATATCGCGCTCAGTTCAGAGAGAGTGACCTTGATTAGCGATATCTTCACCAAGCCTTTGGATAGCTCAGATTTGTTGCCTTGAGGAGTGAGCTTGGAGTCGTGAGCCCTTACAGCCTTTCGTGAGGGGGAGCTGGTTTGTATATTATGTATTAGATGTTTTCTTCCAGCTTAGCATTTCTTTTCTTTGTGTTTCTTTTGGGTGACTTTGGGCTTGTTTTCTTGAGTTGAGTTCACTCACTTAGACTTCTGGCATGCCTTCCATGGACCTCTTATCTTGTGCTTTAGGTTGCTATCATGCGTGACTAGCTGTTCTCTCTTCTCTCTAAGTTGAGTTCCCTCACAGTCTTATAAGTCTAGCAGGTTTTGGGCCTCCTGGGTAGACAGGGTCTGTGTGCACTCCTTAGTTGGGATCTAGAGTCAGCTTCCCTATGTTAGTCACTGGGGAAGATAAGAGCGAGTCTAAGCCGTAGTGAGTTTCTTCTATCTTATCTATGCTCAATAGCCATCCAGTTTTGCAGTTTCTCAGCTTCTTCTCCTCATTCTGTTTTTCTGGTTGTTATTGAGTTCATTCGGGTTTTCTTTATGCCTAATCTTGATAATAACTCAACTTTAACCAGATTTGAGCTTAAAATTGATTCATTTGTTGAGGTTGAGTTTGGGAATCTGTTCATGCATTGCATTTAGACTGCATTTTCTATTTTATGAGCTTTGTCTATTATGCATTTGAAATACATCATGCTATATCTTTTGAAGAAAATCACTAGCTTAGATATGTCCAAGTTCATTTATCTAGCTAAGGTTAATTAAAATCTGAAAAACTTAAAAGCTTCAAATGAAAACTTGATGAAACATGTTGCTTTTACTTACTAAGTTTCTTCTCTAGGGGCTTTTACCATGAATTGTGAAATTTTGGATTTCTCTAGAGTCCCTATTGCAACTTGGGTGAAATTTGCTTGATCCATATTTGAGTCCTTCAGAATTGCTCATATGTGCTAAATTGAAAATTAAAAAATTGATTCTTTTGTGCAAAATTGATCTCAAGACTTTATATTCTCGAGACCGCCTCCCATTGCATTTGGGATGAACTTGGAATATATTGTGTATGACCAAGATCATTCTCTTAAGAGTTACTCTTGAGATGATCGAAAATGGCTTGAGTCAATAAAAAAAAATGCAAATATCAAACACATAAGTGGGTAAAGAATGCAAATAATGTCAAAATTTTGCACCCCGCTATGTTTTTCAAGTCTTAAAGAAAATTTGCATAAATTGAAAATGGGCTCAAGGACCTTATATGCACTTCAAAATTCCCCAAAGTGTTGAGTAGGTTGAACTCTAGGTTTTCCATTTGATCCTTAAGTGGTTTTGCTTCTAGTTTTGAAACTTTGCTAAGTTTTGCACTTGTCAAATCTTGCTAAAAATATACATTTTCAAAACCTAGCTTATGACCAAAATTTGTTATTTGCACTTGGACATGTCTTAGTTTGGTCATAATCTAAGATTGATAAGCTTGGTGTCATATCTTGTCATTATGATCATTTGGATAATCTTCAAAGCTCCCTTAGGTTGCATTTCATGCATACATAAAAAGGGGGAGAAAATTTCATTTTGATGCCTATATTGCCAAAAGGGGGAGAAATCGTAGAAAAGGCTTCATTAAAAATGTGAAAGCTAATTTGGTTCTTATGATCTTTGTAAAATTTTGCTAATTCCTGTGGATCATAATCACATAATTTTTTGGCACTTGGTCATGTTCTCGATCTATTCTCTCTGGACCATGTGTGGTTTTGAAATCAAATTGCTTTCTTCTTCTCTTACTCAAACTCACATTTATGCCTTTTGAGTGGTTTGTCAATATACTCATCAAGGGGGAGATTGAAGGACCATGTGGAGGTCCATCCATGTTTGTGATGAGTATTTGACTTTATGTGATCTAAGATAGCTTAGATTTGAGTTTGGATTTTAATTAGATTTCAAGTTGGAAGTTGCATGTGCGTCGGACCAAATTTCTTAAAGTTTCATGTGTTGGCCGGACCAAATTTTTATGATCTTCATGTGTTGGCCGGACCAAATTTTTATGATCTTCATGTGTTGGCCGGACCAAATTTTTATGATCTTCATGTGTTGGCCGGACCAAATTTTTATGATCTTCATGTGTTGGCCGGACCAAATTTTTTGTGATTCTCATATGTATGTCGGACCAAATCGCGATGGTACTCATGTGTACTACGGACCAAATTTTTGTGATTCTCATATGTGTGTCGGACCAAATCGCGATGGTACTCATGTGTACTACGGACCAAATTTACCCGTGTGCAGTAATATGCACTTTTGAAGGTTTTCCCTTACTCAAAAAATTATGTTTTCTACATGAAAGTTGTAGATAATTTCGAAACTCAACTTTTTCATGTTGACAAGTTTTTCATTTGAGCAACATAGAAAATCATATAAAATCGGGAAAGTTAACAGAGATTCTCACGTGTACTACGGACCAAATTTTCCAGCGTGCAGTAATATGCATTTTTGATGGTCTTCTCGTGCTCGAAAAATTATGTGTTCTACATGAAAGTTGTAGATAATTTCGAAACACAACTTTTTCATGTTGGCAAGATTTTCAGTAGAACAACATATAAAATCATAACAAATTGAGAAGATCCTGCTGTATTGAAAACAGCTTATCTGCATTTGGTTGAAATGCTTTGGTCCGTTTTTGGTCTTATCTAACCCCAACTCGTGATCGAATTGTTGTGATGGGTTCATGGTGGAACCAAGAAGGGATTTCTTGTCTTTGTGAATGTAGGACTTCATTTGGTGGTCATAGAGAGGCGAAGGGAGGCTGGAACTAGGCATGGGATGGCCGGAGGTTCAAGTTGGCCGGAAGATGGCTGGAGATGAAGTCGGTGCAGTTCCATGAGACAAGAGATCGGTGGAGAAGCTAGCTTATCACTACTTGGATCAAGAAGAGCTGTAGGGTTGCAGTTCTGGAAGATAAAGTAGTGGATAAAGTGTAGCTTGCTGTTAGGTGTACTAAGAAAGTACCTGAGTGTAGTTGAGAGTTGTTGAGAGTGACAGTGTAAGGATCAAATCCTGGCTCTTGGAAGTTGGCTTAGGATTGAGGCAAGACATCCAAGGGTGGGAATTGATCCCAGGTCACTATAAATAGAGGGGTAGGGGCAGCCTCCCCTCTTGTGAAGGTTCTGAGGTTTTTGCTGCTCATTTGAGTTTTGCCCACTTTGTTGTGAGGCTTTGTAAACCTCCCTTCCAAAAATGAAATGTTCTTCATTTATGTTCTAGTTTCATTTCCTTTACGCATTTACATTACGCACTTAAATTCTGCTCTCTAAATTCCGCATTTACTTACTTGCAATTTACTTTACGTATTTTGGATTTGCCTCATCTCCTTCTACATGCTATTGAATCTTTATTGAAATTCATGGTTAATGAACTCTTCTCTTGATTCGATGCTTTCAATCATTTAGGCAATCCTTCATTCTTGTTGCAAGTTGTAAATCTGTGTTCTTGAAGTGTGTAAAACGTGTGACTTGCGTTCTTTAGTCTTGATTTGCTTCGGTTCTTGTTGCAAAGAATGAGGGATTGATTGGATGAATGTTCACTCGAGCATATCCAAATTCTCTAAGCAACCCCGGTTCAAGTTCTGCAAAGAAACTGATCTTTTGTTCCTTCATGATGAATTCTTAATTGATCGAGTTTTGGTGTTTACCCTTGTGCTATCTTGCTTGCTGTGACGTATGAGAAGGCATTCAAAGTCTATCTTGATCATTATAATCTCACAAGCAAGCCAAGATCACAGATTGGCTTTTGAGTCGTGGTTGCTTTTGAACACCGCTTGTGTTTTTCTAGTCTCTGTTCTTTACAAGCAGTATTGAGTCTTTTGACTAGCATTTGTCCAAGAGGTGGGAAAATTTATTTTGGGACCATTCACCCCCCCTCTGGTCGCCATCTCGGTCTTTCAAGATGAAGTTTAATTCACACAAAATTGTTACATATGATAAAAGAATACATTAATTGTTACATATGAGAAAATAAACATGTATTTAATTAGGACAACTAAGTTACGATTCGACCTTCGTTATGATCGCGGCGTATGTACGTAGCTTCGTCCTCACTCTCTTCCATGAGACCTAGGTCAACGTCCTCTCCGAAAGGAGGAAGCTCATCGAATTGGTTGTACTCTTCCTCGTCGACAACATTCTCAACTCCGATAATCCTTCTTTTTCCTTGAATAACCACGTGGCGCTCCTTGTTAGCTGGATCGGTTACAAAAAAGATTTGTCTAACAGAATTAGCAAGTACGAATGGTTATTCTCCAGATCCGACTGGGTTTGAGGTCCACGGTAGTGATACCGCATTTGTCGATGTTCATGCCCCTTGGAAGTCTTACCCATTGGCACCGAAAGAGAGGGACCTTCAAAGGTCTGTAATCAAGCTCCCAAATCTCTTCTATGAATCCATAGTAGGTTTTCCTATTTCCGTTGCTCTCGTAGGCATCTATACGGATACCGCTGTTTTGGTTGGTGCTCTTTTTATCTTGTGCTCTTGTATAAAATGTAAAACCATTTATATCGTATCCTTTGAATGTCCGAATTGTAGTTGACGGTCCCTGAGCCAACACTTTCAACTGAGCGCACTCTGTCTCCGTATGCATCATGTGCCTACGCAACCAATCGCCGAAGTTATGTATATGCCCTCTCGTGATCCAACCCTCTGACTTCGCTGGGTTTGTTCTGGATAGCATGCTCTTGTGCATGTTGACATACGGGGCCACCACAACTGATTGTCCCAAAACTGCGAAATGTGCTTGTGTGAATGAAGCTAGATTGTTTGTACGGAGTGATTTCTCACCCAGTGTCCCTTTTCCCTGTAGCCTGCCCTCATGCCGTGATGTAGGCACACCAATCGGTTTGAGATCCATGTAATCGACGCAAAACTCAATGACCTCCTCGGTTCCCCAACCATGTGCAATGCAACATTCCGGTCGATGTCGGTTACGAACATATTTCTTTATAACCCCCATGAACCTCTCAAAAGGATACATCTGATGTAGAAATACGTGACCGAGAATCCGTATCTCTTTCACAATGTGAACAATGAGATGGACCATAATATCAAAAAAAGATGGAGGGAAACACATCTCGAGCCTGCAGAGAGTGTGGACCATGTCTTCCTGCAGCTTATCTAGTTTCAATGGATCGATGGCCTTCTGTGAAATCACGTTGAAGAATGAACACAACTTTATAATTGGGTCTCAGACTTTCTCTTGCAGAACACCCCTAATTGCAATTGGAAGCATCTGCGTCATCATCACGTGGCAATCGTGAGACTTCATGCCAATTAATTTTAAGTCTTTCATTGAGACTAGTCTCTTTATGTTGGTAGAGTATCTGGACGGAACTTTCACTCCGTGCAAGCATTCGCACAAGCTAATTTTTTCTTTCTTGCTCAGAGTGTAGCAGGCTGCGGGAAGGTACTTTTTCCCTATATCCATGTCTTCGTGATGCAGCTCCTTTCTGAGTTTCATATCTTCAAGGTCCATCCGTGCTTGGAGAGTATCTTTTGTTTTGCCAGGTATATCCAGTAAGATACCAAGCAAGCTGTCACACACGTTCTTCTCTATGTGCATGACGTCGATTGTGTGTCGAAATTCCAAGTGCTTCCAGTAAGGTAGGACCCAAAATACTGATTTCTTTTTCCACAAAGGAGCCTTATCACGGGAACTCGGGATAGATATACAGCCTGCTCCCTTTCCGTGAATAATTTTAAGATCCTTTACGTCCGCAAATATCTCTCTCCCGTCAAAAGCTCTCTTATTATTGAGGTATGGGTGATCCTTGCGGACGAACGTACTATGCCGCATGTAAGATATTTTTTGACAGTTCTTCAGCCACCGACTAGCTGTACCATCTAAGCACTGGACGCATCCATTGAAGCCTTTTGTTGTCTGGCCCGACAGGTTACCAAGGGCAGGGTAATCATTGATGGTTACAAACAACAATGCGCGTAGGATAAAGTTCTCTCTTTTATACTCATCCCATACCCGTACTCCATCGTTCCACAAGATTAGAAGATCTTCAACCAATGGTTTGAGGTACACATCGATATCATTGCCAGGTTGCCTAGGCCCTTGGATCAGTAGTGGCATCATAATGTACTTCCGCTTCATACAAAGCCAAGGAGGAAGGTTGTAGATACATAGAGTTACCGGCCACGTGCTATGACGACTACTCATGTTGCCGAAAGGATTCATCCCATCCATACTCAACCCGAACCTTATATTCCTCACATCATATGCGAAGTGCTTCTTATATTTTCTGTCGATGTTCCTCCATTGCACAGAGTCAGCAGGGTGTCTGAGCATTCCATCCTTCTTACGCTCTTCGGTGTGCCATCGTAGCAATTGGGCATGCCTTTTGTTCGCAAACAATCGATTCAGATGGGGAATTATAGGAAAATACCACACCACCTTACAGGGGGATCTCATCTTCTTACGCTTCACCCCGACATCGTCATTATCGATGTCATCATCGTTGCCCTTATACCGCTTTGCTTTGCAAACAGCACAGCCATCGAAGTCCGCAAACTCATTGCGATACAACATGCAATCGTTTGGACATGCGTGTATCCTTTGTACTCCCAGTCCCAACGGGCAGACAACCTGCTTGGCCTGGTACGTACTTGTAGGCAACACGTTACCCTCTGGAAGCAAATCCCCCAAGAGATATAACAGCTCAGTGAAGCTTTTATCGGACCAACCATTGCTTGCCTTCAACTTCAGTAGTGTAAGCACGGTCCGCAATTTTGTGCTCCTCCTGCGTACCGGGTACAATGGTGTTGTGGAGTCCTGTACCATATGTTGGAACTTTTGAAACTCTCTTTCACTCGTGAAGTCTCCCTCTCCATCACGCAACATTTGATCCAGATCGTCGTCGTGGCTATCGACAAACGTATCTTCGACTGTCATCATATCGTTGTCTCCGTCATCTTTAGCAATGTGTTGCCCTTCATGTACAATCTCATTTCGCCGTGCTTGGTCCAACAGGTATATCCAGCCTTGAAACCTCTTCGAAGCAAGTGTGCACGTATCGACTCTATGGTAGAAAACGGCTTCTGATTTTTGCAATCAACGCATGGACAGCACATGTAGTCCGCCAGATTCTTCGACTTAGCGCTTGCCCACGCTTAGAAAATAACTCACACCATTAAAAACTCGCCCAGAACGGTCCGTGTCATACATCCACCTTCGGTCCATCTACAATTAATTAAATCAAATATTACATAAGCATATAATTGCAAATAACAAATAATTGTAAATGATTAGATTTAAAAACCTATGTAGCAATTTTGACTATATTAAAATACATCAACCTTTTTCCGTTACTTAAATATCCATGTAGCAATTTTTTATTATTGTAAAAAATGAAAATAATTGTAAATAGTTAGGATATATTTGGACTATATTAAAATATATCAATCTTTTTTCATTGCGTCAATATCCATCTTGCAATTTCTTATTATTTAAAAATTTGAAAAAATTGTAAATACTTAGGATATACTTTGAGTACATTAAAATACATCAACATTTTTTCATTAGGTAAATATCCATCTAACAAGTTTTTATTATTTCAAAATTTGAAAATACATGAACCTTTTTTCATTATGTAAATATCCATGTGGCAATTTTTATTATTTACAAAAATAGAGATCAAATTATTAACCTCGAAAAGAAGTACAATATGAATTTTAATAGATTTTTCAGCAGCAAATCGTCGCAATCCACAAATCGAGCAAAGACAGAGCACCTCTATGTCTTTGATCAATCGGTCGGGAGGCAGAGGTCTCAGTTATATAAACGACTGATCTCTGTCGGTTCTGCGCAGAACCGTCATTGATAAGCTCGGACTGTGCGGGAAAATCATATTGCACGGGAAAATAATATCACTGCCGGTTCTAGTCTCAAACCGGCAGTGAAAAGTCAAGTACCACTGCCGGTTTAAGGACGACCCGACAGTGATATATCTCTGCCGGTTGTTGTCTTAAACCGGCAGTGATATCTTGCTTTTTACTGTCGGTTGTTTGCATGAACCGGCAGTGATAAGGTCTCCCCCCAACTTAAGTTTCGAACCGGCAGAGATATGTTATCACTGCCGGCTCGGTCCTAACCGGCAGTGATATGCCGGCAAGGATTGCCTGTTCTGTAGTAGTGCTCGGTTTTCACTTCACAGCGCTCAAACGGTGCAACCAGTGGACTCCACAATTTTTCCAGAGATAGATATATGAGTCATGCACCTTCTCTAAGAAGAATCACTTAAAAATTATTTTTCTAGATTTTCATAAAAATCAAAGACTGACTGCTGCGCGAAGAACAAGTTCTGGACAGATTTGCAATTTGATTAAAAACTGGATCTCTAGTTTATCCTAGGGTGCAAGAAAGATGTAAAACCATATGAACACCCTCAAGAAATCTTAGAAGAACAACATTTAGAAGGAGGGGGAGGCAAATCCAAATTGCGATAAAGTAAATTGCGAGAAAGTAAATACGGGAAAGTAAATGTTGAATTTAAATTGCGTAATTTAAATGCGTATTGTAAATGCGTAAAAGAAATGAAACATGAACATAAATGAAGAACATTTCATTTCTGGAAGGAGAGGTTACAAAGCCTCACATTTCATGTGGGCAAAGCTCAAAGGAGCATCAAAAACTTCAAAACCTTCAAGAGGGGAAGGCTACCCCTCCACCCCTATTTATACAACTCTTGGGCCACCTAGCACCCTTGGATGAGCCTCTAAACCCTAGAGCATCCATCAAGGGCTAGGATTAACCCACTCAACCAGCCATGCAAGGGTTCACCCAAAACCTACAACACATAATGGGTTTTCTTGCACGGTTTTCAAAGCAAACTAACTAGACCCGCTATCCTATCAACTAGACCGCAATCTGACGGCCCTCATCGATCCGAGCAGCATCTAGCTAGCATCACATCCATTTCTTGTCTTCATGGCTTGCATGGACTCTGTCTCCGATCATCTTCCGGCGATCCCCGACCGTCTGGACCTCCGACGCTCCTCGGCTAGTTTCGGCCATCCTTCGCCTCACCATGACCTAGCACCGTCGTCCTGCAACCATCAAAAACAAGGAAACTCCTCACATAGCAATGCACACAAAGATGTGCATTAAATCCATCAAAGTCCACTCATTTAAATTCATTTTTACTCGTTTTGGCCGGTAGCACCGGGAAAACAGAGAAGACCTCAAATTGCTTCCAATTGAAAATCCAATTCAAATCAAACTCAAACAAGAGCAACCCAAGCTCAGATTTAGTCAAATACTCATCACAAATCTGGATAGACCTTCACATGGTCCTTCAAGATCTTTTATGTGGGTAAACCCATGATCATTGCTTTGGAATGGATCTGAATTCCTGAGATCAAATGGTACATGTTTTAGTGATTCTATTTATATGTCTACACTCATATCTTGTATTCTCATATTAGTGAGTAATGTGTGATTGTTGCCTATATTCTCATGTTAAAACAGAGAGTGAATGCATTCGATGCTTATGATGAAAGACAGAGAAATGGGGTGGGGTTGATTAAGTTATAATCATTCTGTTAGATGTATATCATCCCAGATTTAGTAAGATGTTATCATTTCCTTGATTTATCATGAATCCTTTCAAGTTGTAATGTATGTGTTTTAAACCAGTAAAGTAACTTGTATTAAATTAAACTGGATCATTTTGAAGGAAATAAGAGGCTAATGCTTGGTACCATATTGTTTCATTGAAGGAAGAAGGGAAGGTTGGAAAGAGAAGAAAGCAGGAGGTTGTCACTGGCTCCTATTCCCCTTTTGGCTTGTCTTAGTCTTCAATTGAAAGTAGACAGTGGCTGTACTGGTGGGTGAGTAGAGGTGAGAGTAGAGTCTCTGGTTTCTATATTTGACTTTCTTTTTATACTACTGTGGCCTATACTGCTATTATGCAGGGTGAAACCAACATAGGAGTGAATGATACCGGCGGTTTTGGGCTCAAAACTGATGGCTGAATGTTGGAAAACTGTAATGATTGCAGTGGCAAGATGCAAGATGCCCTTCGCCATTTGGCCGAGAAGCATGGCAAAAGGGATGGGCAACACTGGAGAGGATGGGCAACTGGTCGGTGACTTGAGGGCTACGAAAAAGGTGTCATGAATGTGTCATGTAGAATTGGGGAAGGTGCAGAAGTGTAGGTCGGTTTTGGGGGTTGAAATTGGAGACCAGGTTGTAATAGTTGTGCATTTTCTATTGTAACATTTGGAGGTTTAGATGTAATTTAGAACTGTATGGATTATTGCTTGTATAACATGTTTGAGAGCATAAAACCTCCTGTGTACTTGGACACTTGTTATTAGTACTAAAGTTTGTTGCTCAATTTTCATTTATTGGACAATCTGAGTATGTATGTGTTGACCTTGAGTATGTAAGTATCTGCATATTTGCACTTCAATGATGATAAACTGGTTGTTTGGAGATGTGTAATACCATGCTGGAATTGGATCTGTGTGTATTTATAGATGTGGTATTCTGTTGGATAATAGTGCTTGACTGGATATCAATTAAATTTGAAATGTATTTGTTTTTACTGGGATTGTGTGAATGAAGAACTGGTTGTGCGCTTAGCAAAGTACTCCATTTTACTGAACTTTTGAGGACTTAGGTTTTTGTATGAGTTTTGAAGTTAAAAGAAATGTGAACCTTGATGTATGTTATTGATTTGGATATGTTTTACGTCTTTGGTCATTATGAATGAATTTGAATGAAAGTGATATTTCTGATTATTGATATTTATATGGATGTTTATATGGAGATGATATGTAATTGAGTTGAGTTAGTGTGTATGAGCATAGATATATACACACACACATGTGTATATTTATTCTGTTGAAATTTTTGAGTGATCGAGAATATTTACTGTGTGATCATATACTGTTGAGGTTGTGAATTTTTGTGTGTGTGCAAATATGGGTATACCTTACTGATAATTGGGTAAGTATGTGTATCATTGATTTTGAGACTTAAAATTAAAGATTGATACTTTTAACCTTGAATTTTTTTTCTTTAAATGGCAAGAGTTCCAAAAAAACATAATAAACAGAGAACAATTCAACTTAAGGCTAAAATTCAGATTTAAGTCTCATGTCAAACTCAAAATTTTATTTTAATCATTTTTAAATTCTAAATTCTTATTTTATTTGTTTTTGAATTTTTCGGGACGTTACAGACTACCCCCCTTAACAGAAATCTCATCCCCGAGATTTGCAGGGTCTAGGAGGTGGTCTGACGATCCAAAGATGGCTAAAAAGGTTTTCATTTTAGAGAGCAGATTTTGTGTTGATTGGCAAGTCTTTTGGATACAAGGGAGTGAAATATTTCAGAATCAAATAGAATTAGGGTAGGGTCTAAATGTGCGGGAAAGTACATCAGATGTGTCATGTGCCTTCTCAGTGCTCTCATGAACAGGTCCACATCCATATAGTTGATTCAAGTGACGTTGGTCTGCGGGTTTGAATCGCTATTAACAAATGAATAGGAGGTGGTTCAGGTTGAGAAGTTCGACCTTGTAATTGTTGGTAAGATAGAAAGGTTTAAGATGAGATTTGGTTATAATGTAACCTCCAATTAAAATCTTTTATTATTAAAACCTCTATAGATTAGAGAAGATGTGATAATTATATGAGGGTGGTTTAGTCTAAAGTTATCTCTTGTTTATTAAGATCTTTAGATTTTTAGCAAACTAAAGGGAAAGGAATGGCTATTAGGTATTAGTCTAATTCAATTCAAAAACCATCTTTCGTAAAATAAAATTCAATTTATATTGTTTTAAAAAACATTACGTTCATTAAAATATTGTCTTAAGAATAATCTTTACATTTCTACCCAGCAACATTTCTACTCGATGCTTAGCTACTACTAATCTACTCGAGTCGTTCGACCACAAGTTGGCATGGCGTTATTCGAGGCTGGTAAAGCTGCTCGCGATAGACATAACTCAAATTGCTTCAATTTAAAAATCCAATCAAATCAAACTCAAACTCAAGCAGACCAAGCTCAAATTAGTCAAATACTCATCACAAACATGGGTAGACCTCCACATGGTCTTTCAATCGGCAACGTTGTTTCAATCACCAAGGTATGAGAAGAGATCCACCATGAAGAGAAGTACGTGACCGTGATGATCCACTCGGTAAAATTAAATTCACTATACCTCCTTGTGCTGAAAAGTATGATCCTGATGCATATCTCACATGGGAGCTAGTCTTAGGATAAAAATTTGCTTGCTATGCTTTTCCTGAAGATAAGAAAATTAGGGCTGCTACTAGCGAGTTTACTGATTTTGCATCTATTTGGTGGAGTGAGTATAGTCGAAATATTCAGAACATACCTAGAACTTGAAATGCTTTGAAGAGAGCTATGAGACATAGATTTGTACCTTCATATTATTCTCGTGATTTGCTAAACAAATTTCAATGTTTAAGACAAGGTAGTAGTTTTGTAGAGGATTACTATAAAGAATTACAAACTGGGTTATTACGTTGCGGTTTAGAAGCAACTGAAGATGCTAAAATGGCTAGATTTTTGGGTGGTTTAAACCGTGAAATTCAGGATATACTTGATTATAAGAAGTACAATTCTATCACTCGCTTGTTTCATCTTGCTTGTAAGGCTGGAAGAGAAGTACATGGACCACAATCCAAGACAAGAGGAAATTTTGGAGGATCTTTTGTAGGTCATTCCAATCTGAAAGACCATGTGGAGGTCCAAGTGTGTGATGAGTAATTGACTGTATTCGAGCTTTTGGTGCTCAAGGTTGAGTTTGATTTGAGTCTGTCCTGGTCGAAGACTAGTGGTCGAGTGACTCGAGTAGAGTGAGAATTGAGAAGTATCGAGTAGAGATGCTGCCAGGTAAGCGGCGGGTTAGCTCGATTACTGCCAAGTTCTGGTTTGGTCGAGTAATACCCCGTCGGCTTGTGATCGAGTGACTCGAGTAGAGTGAGAATTGATAAGTATCGAGTAGGGTTACCCGATGCTCGATATCGACTCATTGACTCGATTTTGAGCAAAGTGAGCAATGCTATGTGATATGTTTCCTTATTTTTGATGATTGCAGGACGACGGTGCTAGATCATCGTGAGGCGAAGGATGACCGAGACTAGGTGAGGTGCGCCAGAGGTTCAGACGGTCGAGGATCGCTAGAAGATGATCGGAGAAAGAGTCGCTGTGAACCCAGAAGATAAGGAATGGATGAGATGCTAGCTAGGAGCTACTTGGATCAAGGAGGACCGTCGGATCGTGGTCTACGAGATAGAGTAGCAGGTTTAGTTAGTATGTGTTTGCACCAAAATTTGGTAGGTATGGTCAAAATCGGCAGTCCAGAGTCAACAAGATACGATTAGGATAATGGATCAAGATATTTGGAAACAAGACAGATCGTTAAGGAAAACACCCTGAAAATAGAAGCCGATACGGATACCACTCTCAAAACGTGTTGTACTGTGACTCTATCGGCCGGTGGGTATAAAAGGTGGACGTAGGCAAGCTAAAAATACAACAACACAATCAATCAACTCGCGTCTACTGTTTATCTACTTTTCCATCGACTAGGATTAGTTTTGTAATCTAGATCCCCCTATAACTCGATTTGATCAATAAAGTTGCACATCGCCGATCATTGATCATCTTTTGTTACACAAATCAGGTTCGATTCTCTCTGATCTTGTTGCGCATCGCCTTCATCAGAGTCGATCTGCCTTTATCATATGATTAGCCTTAATCAGTTAATTAGACTTATCGTTACCTTTGATCTAATCGGCTTGTAGCTGGTTAAATCTGAGCTGATTGCCTTACGAAATCGGCTTTGAGTGAGTTTTATAGTTTCCTTACCGATTACAGGGTCAAATTGGTTGGCACGTTTTGAACTAGGTGTTCGTCTGGTGTGCTGTGGCGAGGAACCCTACTTCAAGTTTTTGGCGTCCACACACTCTTGGCATGCCCGGTGGGACAGGACAATGTGTTCATCAGGGAAGTCGATTCCACTATCTGATCTCAATACCAAGGCCATAATCATCCCTATGCTGAATGATCTAACGCCAAGGTAGCGTAAGGAAATTTAAGATCGAAAAGCCGCTCTTGAAGAGATGATGCTAAATTGTTACCAGAAGACTCGACGTGGCATCACTCAAAAAACCGCGTTGCCGACAGCTAATGCCCTTGGCGATGCAGGCATTACAGATGGCCCGGTAAGTCAATATCTGCCATCTCAAGCCGAACTATCGGCTATGATTAATCAATCTATACACCATGCTCTGATAAACCAATCATCGGCTCTTGTTACAACACTTAAGCCGATGATTGCGAATAGTGTGAAAACTATCGCTCAAGAGTTGGCCTCATCTGGGAGTCTACTTGACCCGGTGTAGGCTTTGCCAAGTTATCCTATTTTTTCAATAGCACAGAATACGCAGAGCACGTCAGCTGATCCTAAACCATCGGCTATAACTTCACCTCCAACCATGATGCCGACTCAACCTACCATCATACTTCCATGAGAACCTCGGCCGTGTGGGGTAACACATTATCAGGCATATACCGATGCTGCTAAGGTAGATGCATCAGCTAAACTGCTGCCATCAACCCCGTTTTACACCTTTCCACAATCGGTTGCACAACCTATTGAACCTGATAGGTACCCTCAATACCATGAGCTTGTCACACCTAGGAATCCGGTTCCACAAAAGGTAATAACCTATTCAGAACCCTTTGTCCCATTATCGGAACCACTAACTAGGAGAAACAATGGATACGATCAATACACTCACCACCTGTCGACTCAATCTAATCGACAGTCCGAGTTTGCTCTCGGGGGCAGAATGCCAATTATGACCAACATTGTCAAGGACCTACCGCCCCGTCGGCCAATAGTATTAATTGGGCTGATCAAATTTCTGTTGTATTATGTGATCAATTCGGCATACAACCAAAAGGGCAAGTCATCGGTTATAGAAAGACGTATCCCGATTACATAGATCGTATGCCGTATCCGCACAATTTAAAAGTCCCGGATTTCGCTAAGTTCTCTGGAGATGATTCAATTATGACACTAGAACACGTCGAATGCTTTATCGCTCAATGAGGCGAAGCAGCTCAGTCCGATGGGTTAAAAATCAGATTTTTCCCATTATCGTTATTGGGAGCTGCTTTTACTTGGTTTACTAGTCTGCCTCCAAATTTGATTCATTTATGGAATGATTTAGAAAGCTGGTTCCATGAGTACTTTTTCTCTGGTAGTTTCGAACTTAGAATTTCCGATCTGAGCTCCGTTCGCCAGAAATTTGGAGAATTGGTAACAGATTACATTGAAAGATTTAGGGAAGTCAGAAATTGATGCTTCAGTGTCACATTACCCGAAAATCAACTAGCCGATTTGGTTGTCCAAGGGCTGATTCCACCACTCTGGGAAAAGTTTGGAGGGCAAGAGTTCACCGATCTAAGCCACCTGCTTCATCGCATATCGGCTCAAGAGAGCCGGTTTCCGGATAACAAGGGGTTCAAGGATAGATTCAAAACAAACGACAATAATAAAGAAAAGGATAAAGCTAAAGTTAATATTGTCAATTATTGTCCAAGTGAATCTTCTGAAGACGATGAAGCAGAGGTAAATATAGCTGAATGGGTTAAAGGGTCGAAAAAATCTTTAGTCTGTTCTTGGCTTAAGCCGGCTAAGAATAAGTCAGAAGTAAAATATGCGTTTGATGTATCCGAGGGCGATCGTATTTTTGATTTACTTTTGCAAGAAAAAGTGATACAATTGCCTGAAGAGCATGTTATACCATTCGCCGATGAGATCAGGAACGAAGGTATTGCAAATGGCATAATTCTTTTTCTCATAATACTAATGATTGCAATATTTTTCTTCAGCAGATCCAATTGGCTATTGAGGATGATCGGCTAAAATTTGCTGATGAGCCGACTATGCAAGTTGACATCAATCTGTTCCCTATAAATATGGTACAATGTTCGAGCACGGGAAAAGAGCTGATGCCTAGTGAAGAACCAAGAAGGGAGCGACGAGTTGATATTCAGTCAACTTCTGGGGTAACCAAATGTTGAAAATCATGATCGGTTCATTGCAAATAGAAGCCGATCGTGACGGCAAGAATTCAAGGACCATTAAGCTCAAGGGGGACCCGCAAATTAGAAATGGTATAAAGCGGAAAAATCGCTGCCAAGGAGACCGGCAAAAAGGCCTAAGCCAACATTTTCACAGTTATTGAAGAAGTATGAAACAATGAACAATCGGCCACGGTATTCTCCATGTCGGCTAGACAATTTATATCGACCTGAAAATGTGGAAAGAGCTCATCAAAGGTGCCCCTTCTGGCAATTTTACTGGGAAAGGGGAGTAGTGTTGCTGTCGCCATACACGTGCCTAATGGAACACTATCCCCAGGTGATTGGCCTAGCCGATCAACCAAAGAAAGGCTATTTGGGACGATACGAGATCGTCCTGACAAAAGTTATAGGAAGCCGGTTCACGAGAGAATTTCTCTGCTGAATCAGGTTAAGATCCAGGCGAAGTCAGATTCTGCTAATCAAGAAGGTTTGGCTGGCAAAATACATAAGCCAATTGAGCCCAGACTAAGGTGGTGTCCACCTGGTCTTAGCCGATCACAGCGCAGACAGTTGCAAAGACTGAGAACTCAGGAAATTAGAAAGGCTGAAGAAGAGAAACAGAGGGATCGAGCCTTCAATGAGCTTAGGCCGATCAAAACTACCAAAAAAGAGTGGAGGAAGAAAGAGCAGGCTGAAGAAGACTTTGATTCAGCCGACGACCTGGATTCTCCGATGATACGAGATGATACCCCACCGATGGATATCAATATGGTGTTTACGCTACCGGCTGAATTCAAAATAAAAACAGAATTAGCTAAAGTTACCTGTGCTCAGTTGTGTTTGGGGGCTCAAGTTGCAGTCTTCGAAAAACCCCGTGACGTTCATTGGCATCTTAAGCTGCTATATTTAAAGGGGCATAAAAACGGCAAGCCAATTTCGCGGATGTTGGTGGATGGAGGAGAAACAGTTAACCTAATGCCATACACCACATGCAAGACGTTGGGTAAGTCTAATGAAGACTTAATCAAAACTAACATCATTTTAAATGACTTCACAGGCAATCCCACCGAAGCTAAGGGTGTTATGGTCACAGAGTTGATTATCGGTAGCAAAACATTGCCGACTGATTTCTTTGTAATAGATGCCAAAGGCAACTACCGTGTATTGCTCGGAATAGCCTAGATAAACGCAAATTGTTGCATTCCATCAACTATGCACCAACTGCTCGTCCAATGGAATGGAGATAAGGTCGAAGTTGTCCCAGCTGATACATTAGCTCATATTGCTATGGCTAGTTTAGATGCGAATTGGCAACATGAAGAAGCTGAGTGCATATCAGGTAAAGTATTAGACGATTGTGATTTCATCTGCATCAGCAAGACAAGACTCATGTCGATTAGTGTTAGGCCCAACACAGTTGATCGAACAAACGAAGTTTTGCGTTGATGGGGTCTGACCAAGCAATAAAAGCACTACAAGACAAAATGTAGAGCTATCGGCAAGTGACGGATAGCTATGAGGCCATAGAAGATTTTCAAGAAATTGAGAGGTTAGGTCAAGGGTTCACATCGACTGATATGCTTGAGGAAGTCGACACAGGGGATGGTGATAGAAAAAGACCTACTTTTATTTGTGCAAAATTAGATGTGGGATATAAAGAAAAGTTGGTCAGAATACTTAGAAATTATAAAGATTGTTTTGCTTGGGAATACCATGAAATGCCCGATTTAAGCCGTCAGTTTGTTGAGCATCGGTTACCTATAAAGCCAGGTTATCGGCCGTTTAAACAATCTCCTCGAAGGTTTAATCTGGCTTTGTACAATATTATAAAAGAAGAAATAGGATGATTGCTAGAGGCTAAATTTATCAGACCTTGTCGGTATGCTGAGTGGGTGTCAAATATTGTTCCTGTGATGAAGAAAAATGGAAAGCTTAGGGTGTGTGTCGATTTCAGAGATTTAAATAAAGCCACACCAAAAGACGAGTATCCGATGCCAATAGCCGATATGCTTATCAATACTGCATCAGGGAATAAAATTATTAGTTTTTTAGATGGCAACGCTGGATATTATCAGATATTGATGGCAGGAGCCGATATAACTAAGACTGCCTTCCGGTGTCATGTCACGATAGGGTTATTTGAGTGGACGGTTATGACTTTTGGCTTGAAGAACGCTGGCGCAACTTATCAGCAAGCCATGAACCTAATTTTCCATGATTTGATTGGCCATATTGTCGAAATATACATTGATTATGTTGTAGTAAAATCAAGAGATGACTTACAGCATCTGGCCGATTTAGAGAAAGTCTTTCAGAATACAAGGGCACATGGCCTGAAAATGGATCCTTTCAAGTGTGCATTCGGTGTGTCGGCTGGGCAATTTTTGGGCTTTATGGTTCATGAAAGGGGAATTGAGGTTAACCAAGAAAGGGTCAAAGCCATATACCAAGCGAAACCACCGACATGCAAAAATGAACTGCAGAAGTTGATCAAAAAAATTAATTACCTCTGACGATTTATTTCAAATCTTTCCGGTCGAATTCAAGCATTCACTCCCTTGCTGAAATTGAAAGACAATCAAGAATTTATATGGGGAGCCGATCAGCAGAAGGTGAGTACTTGACTAATCCTCCAGTCCTGGCCGCGCCGCGTAAAAATGTTCCTTTCAAATTATACATATCGACAGAAGAGAAGACTATCAGAGCTATATTGGCGCAGGAGGACGATGGCAAAGAAACAATAATCTTTTACTTGAGTCGACTTTTGTTAGATGCTGAAATCAGGTATCCCTTTGTGGAAAGGCTATGCTTATCTTTATATTTCGCCTGCACAAAATTATGACATTATATTTTAGCGTCGACTTGTAAGGTGATTTGCAAAATTGATGTTCTTAAATATATGCTATCAGCCCCAATTTTATGAGGTCGACTTGGTAAATGGGCTTATGCCTTGATAGAGTTCGACCTATCGTATGAATTGGCTAAAGCGGTTAAAGGACATGTAATAGCCAATTTTATAACAGGGCATGACACCTCTGCCGACTTGGTTTCTGTTGCCCCATGGCAGCTCTTTTTTGATGGGTCAGTATGTCGAAAAGGTGACGGCATTGGTATAGTGCTAATCTCACCTAAGGATCACAACTTTGAGTTCGCATTTCGGCTAAATAGCCGATGCTCTAATAATCAGGCAGAATATGAGGCATTACTCAAAGGTCTACAGCTGTTGGAAACCATCGGAGTAGATGCTGTCGAAGCTCATGGTGATTCCTTGTTAGTCGTGCAGCAGATTAAGGGAGAATACCAATGTCACGATGAGGTGCTGCTGAAGTATCTAGAAAAATGCCTGAATGCAATAAGCTCATTTACTTCATTTTCTATCAGCCATATTCCTCGGGAAATGAATGATAAGGCCAATCTGTTGGTTCAACAGGCATCATGGTATAAGGATTTCAGTCAATGCCAAGTACCAGAGCTGGTTGATAAGGCAGTAATGTGTGTTAATATCGTCGACTTGAGAGCACAGTTAACAGAATACCTAACTGATCCATCTAAGCCAACAGAACGCAAAGTTAGGCAGCAGGCATTAAAGTATGTTGTCTTGGACGAGGTACTGTTCTATCAGACATTAGAAGGCTTGCTGCTAAGATGCCTTGGAGCCGAAGAAGCCAAGGTGGCAATCGGTGAAGTGCATGAAGGCATCTGCGGATCTCATCAATCGGCTCATAAGATGAAGTGGATGCTTAGATGAACATGGTATTTTTGGCCGACAATGTTGGAAGACTACTTTCGATATTATAAAGGGTGTCAGATTTGTCAAAAATTTGGCAAAATGCAGCTAGCACCAGCATCGGCTTTGCATCCGATTATCAAACCATCGCCATTCAGAGGATGGGGAATAGATGTAATCGACCAAATATTTCTTGCTTCAAGCAAAGACCATAAGTTCATTTTGGCCATGACCGATTATTTCTCTAAATGGGTTGAGGCTATACCCAACCCATTATTTCTCTAAAGGTCAAAAGTGTCGAAGCTATCAGGTTTTTTAATGAACACATTATCCATCGGTTTGGAATACCGCAGACGATCACGATCGATCAAGGTACCATGTTTATGTCTAATGAATTCCAGAATTATGCAAAGGGCTTGGGAATCAAGTTACTAAATTCATCACCGTATTACGCTCAGGCTAATGGACAAGCCGAGTCGTCCAACAAAGCGTTTCGTTCCTAGGTTGCTTCGGGTCTTGGATAAGTATAGATAGTAAAATGTACTTCCACTTTATAGAAAACTAAAGAGGAAGGTTGTAGATACAGATATTCATGGGCCAAGTGCTATGATGGCTGCTCATGTTACCGAAAGGATTCATTCCATCCGTACTCAATCCAAACCTTATATTCTTTGGATCCGCAATGAATTCTTGAAACCTCCTATCGATGTTTCTCCACTAAGTAGAATCAGTAAGGTGCCTTAGCATTCTATTGTTTTTACGCTCATCTGACTGCCACCAAAACTATTTTTCCTCCTTTGGATTCACAAATAAACTCTTCCAATAGGGAATTACAGGCAGATACCATGCCACCTTAGCAGGAGGTACTTTATTCCACTCCATGCCCTCATGGTCATCATCTGATTGATCTTTACACTTGTAACAGGATGTGTTGCACACCGGACATACATCCAAATTTACATACTCTTTGCGGTAGAGGATACAGTCATTCGAACATGCATGTATTCTTTCTACTTCCATTCCCAAGGGATAAAGAACCTTCTTGGCTTTGTAAGTGGTTGTTGGCAACTCGTTTCCCTTTGGAAGCATGTCTGCTAATAGACCAAACAGCGTCGTGAAACTCTTGTTAGACCAACCGTTGCATGCCTTTAATTTCAGCAGTTCAAGCATGAATGACAACCTTGTGTATTTGAACATGCAGCCCTGTAACAAAGGTTTCTTTGAGTTGTCTATCAAGCCCCAGAATTTTTCATACTCTCCCTCATCATGGTTCCCTTCTGCTTTGCGTAGCATCTGTTCCAGATTGTCATCGTGAAACCTATCCTCATCGAAAGCACAATTGATATCATCCGGTGTATCGTTGACTTCGTCGATGATGTTAATACTACTTGCTTCCTGTATAATCTGCTATTCATCGTGACTGGTCCAACATATATCCCCCTTTTGAAACCCCTTAGAATCAAATGTGCTTTGATCTACGCTGAGTTTGTAAACATCCTCAGATTCTCGTAGTCAATGCATGGACAAGTCATAAATTGCACCTCCTTGATCAACATATCCTCCTCTGAAGCTCTACTAAAAGCAAAGATGCCATTAATTTACTCGGCACTCATATGGTTCTCAACGTACATCCAGCTTCTATCCATCCGCGCTACGTATATAACAATAAGTGTTAAATAATGAATTAAGTATACTAGGAGTGCATATGCACACATTCTTAAATTGGAGCACAAATTAACTAGCTAAAACTTTACCCTAAATCATAAACCATGCTAGATCTAAAGAACAAACGGATCTACAATACTCTACATATAAGTAACATTTAAACTTGCCAATTAACCTATATAATTCCTTAGATCACAAAGAACAAATGGATATATATATAATCTACATTTAAACTTAGCATCTTCAATTCTCTCTTTACATAGCTACCTACATCTTGAGTATAATGCAATTAGAACCAATTACTACTTTAGATCACAAAGAACAAATAGATCTACACCAAGCTAGATCAAAACCATCTTCAATTCCCTCTTTACCAAGCTAGATCTTGAATATAATGCAAATTAGAACCAATTACTAACCTTAGATCACCTTAGCATCTTCAATTCTCTCTTTACCTAGCTAGCTACTTCTTGAGTATAATGCAATTATAACCAATTACTACTTTAGGTCACAAAGAACAAATGGATCTACACCAAGCTAGATCTAAACCTTCTTCAATTCCATCTTTACAAAGCTAGATCTTGAATATAATGCAAATCAGAACCAATTAATAACCTTAGATCTCGTAGAACAAAAGGATCTACAATCACACTTCCAAATCCATGGTCTCCTTTCACCAGATCGCCTCTCAATCGTAGCCACCTAAAAAATAGCTCGGGAAACCCTAAAAACACTTAGGAGGTTAGGGCTCTCTGTACTTATTTTCAGGAAAAACTCATCACAAACGGTTTTTGGCTAAATCCGCCTGTGATGAGGCCCACATCATAGATGGTTTTAGCCAAAAAACCGTCTGTAATGAGTATCTTGTCATCATAGATGGTTTTTGGCTAAAACCTTCAGTGATGAGGCCCAAATCACTTACGGTTTTAGCCGAAAACCATCAGTGATCACAATGGAACTCATCACTGACTGTTTTTGCAAAAAGTTGTCAGTGATGATCAATCATCATAGACAGTTTTTTTGAAAACCAACAGTGATGAAGGGTTTAATATGAGTTCTTTTGTAGTAGTATCATAGTTGTTTAGACCAGACAATAAGTTCATAACTTCCAATGTAAGCTAATTAATCCAAAGAGTAAATTTCACAAGACTAAAGGTTTTTTGTACAAACTATTGAAAACTACAGATTTAGCTTCTATTTCACAAATCTATAGATTTTAGATGAAATTGTTTCACAAAACTACAGGTTTCTTATACAATTTATCAGAAAACTACATATTTTAGGTTCTATTTTATAAAACTACAGATTTTAGGAGAATTTGTTTCACAAAACTACAGGTTTTATAATTAATCGTTTCTTATAACGAGACTAACAGTCTAGGCCCACATGACAGCCTCACGGTGAGTAAAACGGGAAATGATGGCGTGTGAGACCGCCATGTGAGCTCACAGTCATTACAAGAAATGGCCAATTCTAAAATCTGTAGTTTTGTGAAAAAAGTTCTTCTAAAACCTATAGTTTGTGAAACAAGTTCTCTTCAAATATGTAGTTTTGTGAAATAGAAGCTAAAATCTGTTGTTTTCTGATAGTTTGAACAAGAAACCTATAGTTTTGTGAAACAAGTTCTTCTAAAATCAGTAGTTTTGTGAAATAGAAGCTAAAATCTATAGTTTTCTGATAATTCATACAAGAAACCTATAGCTTTGTGAAATTTACTCTAATCCAAATCACCCCTAACATTTCTATTCTAGTTCAAATAACTCCTAACATAATTTTTCAGAAAAAGCCCATATAACACACTAAACTTTGATCAAAAGTCCATCTGGCACCCTGAACTATGAAACCAGACATTTGACCACATGAACTTTGCAATTTGGTTCAAATAACACCCTGACCTAGTTTTACATAGTGGTATTCTCCGCGTAGTGTGATGAGTGGGTGGTTTTGCCACGTAGGATGACATGTTAGGTAAGTTTAGGTGAATGATAGGTGTGGCCCACAAGAGCTTCTCATCCAAATCAAAATAAAGAGGGAGGGACCTATAGGGGCCAATAACCATATAAGCATGGTTGAGAGCTTGATGGGGGAGAAGTCTGGTAGCCCCACTTATCATTGATGTAACTGTTGGAGATATGCCCTAGTGGCAATCATAGAGATGATTATATTTCCTTATGTTTATGATTAATTATTTTGTTCCTTGAATATTGTCATTATTATTTATTAGCAAGTATGTGACTTGTTTGTGAAACTCTATATATGACTTTGTGATGATTATTCTGAAGTGATCCCTAGTCGATAAACATATGAGGACACATATCAATAGACTAGCATATGTATTGGTTGATGACCATGTTTCATGGGTCATAGACATGGAGATATCAAACCAATAATATGGACACATGTTGGAGAACATGGAGTTAGATCGACCCACCTTGAGACACTGCGAGAACGTTGTAATGTTCTTGTCATCAGTTGGTCTCATATACATTGTGTATGACATATCCTTAGACTTGAGGTTGGCGCATGTACTTGAGATATGTAATGACTTACTTAGGTGTTGCCAAATGCTACTCCGTAACTGGATAGTTATAAAGGTGGCTTTCAAGTTTTTCATAAAGCATGCTGCGAAGCATGGTCGATCAAGATAGGATTTGCCCCTCCATTCAACAAACGAGATATCTCTAGGCCTCTCGAGTGGTCGGATTTCAGAAATGCATGGCCATGCTACTCGCGGTTAAAGAGTTAACTTTAATTGGGAATTTTGAGTCACTTGGGAATCGGCACGTCCTGCTCGGGACCGCTACCGATTAATGGTTGAGTAAGAGTACTCAGGCCATGTCTAGGTATATGTGAACCTATATAGTCACATGCTTAAAGGGTTGAGACTTAATTCGGATGGTGATCCAAATTCTGATGGGTTTTAAGTTCCTAATGGGCCTCTAATGTAGAGCCCATTATGGGGCGTCTATTTAAAAGGAGGGGGTGCTAGCTTTAGGGTTATGAGATACAGTAGGAATTCGAAATTCCTAAAACCCTAGCCACCACCCCTCCTCCGCCCAGAACCGCGAAGCCGATGCTAACACTCCGACACGTGGTGTTCCTGCCCCGTACGTGTGGATTCCTTGGAGGCGTTACTGCGAAGCTTCAACGCTAGGACGGTCCGCAACCTACGACGGTCACAAGGAGTTGTTGGGTCTATGCGTCTAGTGGTAGTTCTGTGATCTATAACTTGCAGTGGTTCATTGGTTACACGGTAGAAAATTTTGATTCTTTGCTGGAGTAGCCTACCCATTCCCCAAGAGTAACTTGGCCATCGTATCGTCCTATATGGCAAAACCACCCACCAATATACAAAACTGGATTAGGGTGGTATTTGAACTAGGTTGCAAAGTTTGAGAGATCAAATGTCTGGTTTTATAGTTCGAGATGCTAGATGGACTTTTGACCAATGTTCAAGGTGTTATATATACTTCTTTCTAATTTTTGTTTTTTCGGTTACAAGGTAGACGCACATGTACACACATGAGTGCACTCTTACGAAGTTTCTACTAAGATACACTCACATATACGTAAATGTAGGTATAAAGATTTGATTCCTAACAGGTGGGGTCATACAACTATAACCCTACCATTCCACGAGAGGTGATTCGGACCCTAACATAAATTTAGATGATAAACCCTCACAAGAATAGTTGTATGTACCATAAATACAGTGTACAAAAATGCCATAAAATATTTGATTAAACGTGTCACATGTAAAAGCAGTGCTGCTTTGAACGCCATGAGACATGTTCTCGTACTGCAGCTGACTTCTCTGTTGATTGATTTAAGTTTGAATGTTTTGATAGGATGTGCTGGATAACTTAAAACATGAAACGATAACATATTTTCCGTATCTGGTAAAGTACCAGAAAAATAATGATAAATCATAGTGACTACTTGTAAATACGATCTTTGTCAGATTCCAGGTTCTTTGTTTGTTGTCTAGAGGTAGTGAAAATGAATTTGACAAGACAACATGAACAAGATGACTAACATAATGCACATCCTAACATTTACCCTCAAAATATGACAAAAGTGGATGAAACCACGCAGAACCGCGGAGCCAGCGCTAGCACTTCGGCGGGTGGTGTTCCTACCCCATACATGTGGATACCTTGGAGGCGTTGCTGCGAAGCTTCAACGCTATGATGATTCGCAACCTGCGACGGTCATAAGGAGCTGTTGGAGGAGGCACGAGGCTAGTATGACTACATCTGCACCACCGCGCTACATCGATTCTACTTCTGCTATGGGTTTGTGCGTCTAGTGGTAATTCTGTGATCCATAACTTGCAGTGGTTCGTTGGTTCTGCGGTAGAAATTTTTGATTCCATGCTAGAGTAGCCTACCCATTCCCCAACAGTGGTATCATAGCCTTGCTGCATAGTTTTAGATTCAGAATAGATGCATATGATGATATGCGGTAGTAATAGATGTGATCTATTGCTGTTTTATTGGTCGTTCTATTTGATAGATCGGTTTTTGGCACTGGTTAATAAGATTAAATCGTGTTTGGTGGTTCTAGATGGGTTCATGGTTATTGTTTCGTGATCGTGCTATTGTGGTCGAGCCACTACTTATCCCTACTGGTCAGTTTTCGCCATCGGGGTAGACCGTGAAACATAAACCCACATGAGCGTGTGATGGGATCAATATCATTACTCTGTGATCGTGCTATTGTGGTCACGCCAC
The DNA here is from genome assembly GCA_036346275.1 of Otatea glauca. NCBI lineage: Eukaryota > Viridiplantae > Streptophyta > Magnoliopsida > Poales > Poaceae > Otatea > Otatea glauca. Next base: position 11,117,299 of record CM070712.1, read on the forward strand.
TACTTACCCCTATCGGTCGATTTTCAACCATCGGGGTAGATTGTGAAACGTAAACGTACAAGCAGCATACGAAGATCAATAGGATTGATCAACACGGATCTGTGGTCGGAAATAGGGTTAATATAATTAACCCGAAGAGGATTTCCATGGTCGGATTCATGGATTTGATCCACTGTATGTGTACAGTGCCTTATAGTTCGTTGTGAGTTCACATCGTTCGATAGAATATGATTCTATGCATAACTTGTTTTTGCAGGATTGAGGTGAATAGTATGGCCCCTTGTGTATATGATGCATGTGTGTAATTTTCATGGCCTGTGTGGCATGCTTGATTGCAGCCCAAGGCTATCTATATCTGTATGAATGGCTTGCGTGCCGACTTTTGATGTTTCTACACTCCTTGTAATTTATTACTAGTGCTATTAGGAGTAATAGCTTACTGGTAATACTTAGAGGACTCAAGCACTTTGAAGCATGACGAACAGGAAACGTGGCGATGGAGATCACCATGTGAAGGGCCATACTATGTCACAGTTAATGTGATTATCTGTGATTACTTTTATGTTTCGGTTTATTTATTTCTATGCATGTTATATAGTTGTTCTGAATGCTTTTAACATGGTAGAAGTAAAGATCTCTCACGCAATATTAAGCAAAATTGATGCCCTCCCAATTGGCTGCACCATTCAAAATCATGTAAATTAATGGTAGGTCTGCTAAAGTAGGATGCCATTAACTTTCCTTGATTAAAAGGCTTTGTGTCGAACAATCACACGCATAAGCATTGGTTACACTTGACAAGGTAATCATAACGGTTATGGACCGTGGGGCATAGGGTTGGGGCCAGGTCATAGAGATGCCACCCAACAATAAGAGTCATGTGGTGATATGATTAGCAAAGGGTTGCTTACCAAATTTGGAAGACCATGTGGAGGTTTACCAATGTTTGTGATGAGTATTTGACTAAAATTGAGCTTGGTATGCTCTGGTTTGAGTTTGATTTGAATTGGATTTTCAATTTGAAGCAATTTGGATCTGTCTGTTTTTTCTGGTGCTACTGGCCATGGTATCCTGGTGCTACTGGCCGAGCGGTAGCACCAGACCCCAGAGCGGTGTGCAAAAGCTCGAGAGGGTATTTTTATGGGATCAGGCATGCCGATGCTACCAGCCATGGTAGCTCGGTGCTACTAGACGATCGGTAGCACCGGCCCAAATGGCCGGTGTGAAAATTCCAAAGAGGATCTCTTCTGGTTTTAGGATGAAGTGCGGTGCTATCGGCCAGGGGGCGGTAGCACTGGCCCTGATAAGCGTGAATGATTCAAAAATTGTGATTTTGGGAGTTTAATTGCATATCTTTTGGACATTGCTATGTGATGGGTATTGCTTGTTTTTGATGGTTGTAGGACGTTGGGTTTTGATCATGGTGAGGCGGAGGATGACCAGGACTAGGTGAGGTGCGCCGGAGGTCCAGACGGTCGAGGATCGCTAGAAGATGATCGGAGACGTAGTCGGTGCAAGCCAAGAAGACAAGGAATGGACAATATACTAGCTAGACGCTGTGTGGATCAATGAGGGCCGTCGGATCGCGGTCTAGTTAATAGGATAGCGGTCTAGTTAGTGTGCTTTGAAAACCGTGCAAGAAAACCCGATTTATGTGGAGGGTTTTGGGTTAGCCGTTGCATGGCTATGTGAGTGGGTCAATCCTAGCCCTTGATGGAGTGCCCTAGGGTTGAGAGACTCATCCAAGTGTGGTAGGTGGCCCAAGAGTAGTATAAATAGAGGGGGAGGGGTGGGCTTCCTGCTCTTGAAGGTTTTAGAGGTTTTGTGCTCTTTTGAGCTTTGCCCACATTGTTGTGAGGCTTTGTAAACCTCCCTTCCAGAAATGCAAATTATTTTCGCTTATGCTTGAATTTACTTTACGCTTTAAATTTAGCATTTAAATTCTGCACTTAAAATCTTCCAATTTACATTCATGTAATTTGGATTTGCCTCTCCTCCTTCTACATGCTTTTGGATTTGCTTCCTCTCCTTCTAAATGCTTTTGCTTATTGTGCCAAGGATGTTGATTGATGGATGAATCTTTTTCAGATCATATCCCAATCATCTAAACAATCCATGCATATTTCTTACAAGAAACCGGTCTTATGTTCTTAGTTGAATCATTCTTCTAGATCCTATTTGTGGGGTGTTGGACTTGTGTTCTTGCTGTGACGTGTTGGAGGTTATCCAAGATCATCTTGATCATCAAAACCCCACGAGCAAGAACGAGATCGAGTTTTTGAGTTTTATCAAACTTTGTGAGTTCTTCCTTCAAAGGTGAAAAGGTCGGAACTTTGACGTCAATCCTTGAGATTGAAGGTTGGAATAAGTTCTCGACATTCTTAGGATCACATCTACAAAGTTTCCTGAGTTTTTGTCCAGCCGAACAAAAGATTCATCAAGATTTGCTTTTGAAGGTCGTGATGGTCCTTCAGTTGTTCTTGAGCCCAGTGCTATCGCCCCTGGTGCGGTGCTACTGACCTCCGGTGCTACCGGCCTCCCAACGGTAGCACTGCCCATACAGAACAGCTGGCTCTTTTTATTTGCTTCCTCTGAGTGTTTCTATATGCGGGCTCGTTTGGAGTATTTTGTGTGGGGGAATTTTTATTTAGGATCATTCACCCCCCTCTGATCACCATCTCGGTCCTTCAAAATTCATTAGCCTTCTAGCTGTGATGCTAAAGCTCACTAGTAGACTAATTTATTGTAGGTCTTGAATCACTAAGTACCATAAGACAGATATGGATTTTAGTGGGAGTATGTTTATTAAATTTTTTAATATAAGTTGTTCTTCATGAATGTTTGTCTCAATTTTCACATATATTTTCTGTTTTAGATCATGGCACCACCTACTACTGCACCCAATTCCAGTTATGCTTTACGTTCGATAATTGAAAAGGAAAACTTAATGGAACGAACTTCGCTGATTGGTCCCATAACCTGAGAATTGTTCTCAAGTAAGATAAAAAGGAACACGTTCTAGAGCAACCAATTCCAGATGTGCCTGACGAGAATGCTTCCAATGCTGTTAAAGCCGCTTACAAAAAGGAAGTTGATGAGTACCTCGATGTTAGCACTACACTGAAAAAAGTCATCTATGGCGGTTCATAACTGCCATCAGTGGCGGTTATTGAACCGCCACAGATATAGTGCCACTGATAATCGAGGATTATCAGTGGCGGTTTTCTAACCGCCACAGATAATAGTTATCAGTGGCGGTTCTATCCACCAACCACCTTAGATAACAAAACTATCTGTGGCGATTCTATACACCAACCGCCACAGATAACAATACTATCTATGGCGGTTCTATCCACCAACCGCCACAGATAGTACCTGACCGAAAAAATAAAAAATGGCATTTTGGGCTAGCCTCAGGTGCTGCTAGCCATGCCCTCTGAAACATATACATCAATCACAGATTTTGCATATACACAATTACAATGTACAACAATATACCGATTTGATCAAACAACAACAATATACTAGTGCGGAAGAAATGATGAATTTGTTGCTTACAGCAAATTATCAACTGATCAAATTGCGAAGCACAAGTAAGATTGTATGCGAAGCGATCCAAATCCTAATGAATGTGAAATCTTCTACCAGATGAATAGAGATATAGTTCGGCACTATAAAACAGCAAATATCTTCTGATCCCTGAGGAATTCAGGAACTGACTGGGAAGGTATTAAAATCTGATTAGGTCATCTTTCTTCGGATCCTAGTTTTTGGGCCCTTCCTGGGAATTGCCTCCTCCCTTCTTGCCAAATATCATCTCATCCAAATCATCGAGGATATCATCATCTCCGCCTGATGATGAATACACTTAATAGTATCTCGTAAACAGATCAATAAGAGCATGCATTAGAATAAAATGACCAAAACAATTGTAGGAGAATTAAAAATTAACATTGAATTGCATAATGTCTCATCAATAAAGTACACATCTATGTATCACCTAGAACATCAGATATTGCAAACGAAACAAAATCGCAACACTAGCATAGTTACCGGATTCACTCTAAACCCCTGCAAATCGTGAACCAGATTCGTCGAACCCGAACCGGTTTAAGGTGTAGGGTTCGTGTTCATAGTGTAAATTAGAAGAAAAAGTGGTGAACCACAAACCCAAATCCCGTACTGCGACTTGGACGAAAGGTGTTTCCGGTAACTATGAATACTAGTCTACTCAGTTTTTTTTACTTGTCCATACGACAGTAGCAGCCAACACAGAAATTTCAAGACATTGTTCACTGTAAAAGTTCCATGAGGAAACATATCTCATGCACTGGTGTCATAATATGCAGACTAACTAAACAGCTATATCTATATGTACTGCAGTCAAAATCCAGTCTATACACAAAATCTAGTTAGAATCCTGGAAAGTTCCACAAAATCCTAGAATATGAACTTGGGACAAAGTTACACAAAATCCAGTTACCTGCAAAGCATCCTGTTGAGGGGAAGATGAAAGAACAGTTGAAAGAAGTTCTATGCTGTTACAAGCCACATCAAAAGCTTCCTTTGTTTGTTTAGCAGTATATGTATGCACATGTACATCTTCAAAGATTTGCTGGGATAAGTTTGCATTGACTTCAGCTTCAGCAACTGATCGTGGTGGAGTAAATATGGGGGCCAAGCTCTCATTGTCACGTCCAAGAAACCGCACTCTCGATTTCAAGCTCTACAAAAATCAGGACATCACCATATTTATTGTTGTAGTTACTTATAAGCACTACCTTGGCTACTAAAGCAAGAAATATTTTTATGGCAAGGATAAAACATATGGATTTATATTTACTACCATCAAACTGGACACTGAAACAACCGAATTATGATAAATATTCAACCCATAAAGTTATGAGCAAATGGCAACATTGCTGCCTAAGGTGTGTTCATACCTCACTATAATTACTTAAACCCATGGAATCATGAACTAAAGGTTGATTGTACAAAAAAACATGACCATTACAAATTATCACCAACTTACAAGCACAAAAGTACGAAATCTATAAGTGTGAAGCATAAATAGAGCTCAGTGGATGCATGAAGCGATGTACTTTGCTAACTGCTAAAACAACCTTACTTCAGCGGGTTTGCTCCTAAAGTGGATTGCTTTCTCTACCTACATTATGGACCACTGCAGATTATTTGGACCATTTTTTTTTCTTGAAAAGCAAGAAATGAAAATGAATCCCACCGCTATAAAATAGCACACACACCACCCATCAACACACACGCACGGGAGAAGGGCAACACCATAAGCGCAGATCAATCACAACTTCTTAAATCAAATGACAGAAATTAGAACATGTGCAAGCCATGCCATCCAATACTAAACTTGATATTTAATAAAACATCAATTTACACCATCGTAAGAAAAAAATTAACTAGTTTTCTGAACTATAAGCCTACGAGTCTTCAGTGTTGGTAGGGGCCTCAGGAGGTGACAGATGAGTATGGAAGACTTCATCGTTATTATCTGGGTCATGGAACTCGCAGTTCTTGTTGAGTACTTCCTTCATGATGAAGTAGGCGAGTTGTCCCTGGATGCCTTGGATTCCATTTGGAACCAGTCCTCACGTAGGCAACTTCAGACGCTATAAATAGAAAAAGTTTATCTTAAGAGCTTATATAGAGAATGAGATGTACGAATCAATGTGTGATGTTAGCGTGGCAAACCTCTACGTCATTGTTTACTATTGTAGAGCCTAAGATTTCGCGCATGTATTGGCAATACCAAGTACCCACATAAATTTGTGCTGGCGGCCGCTTGTGGCAATCGCAAAAATTAAATAAACTTATACGACATTGAAGGAGTTATTGACTACGAGGTGCGATATAGGAAAATTGTTTTTGTGCGTATCGGAAATTTAGTACGGATTGTCAGTGATTTATGGAAAGGACGGTGTCTCAAGCACTTTTTACAATATGCTTGGAACGCCCTATTCACCAGACTTGTCATATCTTTGTAGTTTTTTGGATCTTTGTCCCGCGGGTGCAAGATCAGCACCTTGCTTTTATCTGGAGTAATTACTACGAGAATCCAGTGGAAACTACATACACATGTATGATGCCGTAGTCATTAGTCCTAAGCTGAGCAAAGAACGAGATCAACAAGTAGTTGAATTAGCTAGTGAGCCACTTAATTGAAATTGTATGGTAAAAGTATGAACTCCTTGTCTTGGAGTTTGATGAAAGCGTTATATACGTAGTCCTCGACTTCCTTTGGTACTCTTTTGATTTTCGGTTGGCAGACCGTTCCCGGATCGTGGAATGCCACTGGCCCGTTGGTTCTTCTTAGTTCGATCAACTCGTATCTACATAAGAAATGATTTAGACATCACATTTATCAGTATTACATGAATGTAGACAATGATTTTTATATTGGACACTTATAGTGACCAGCATCTCATAAGAGACACGTCGAGGGCATCTTGATACTACATGTTGTGCAACTCGCTGAATTCTATCATGAAGCAGCCAGACCCCTTATGGTGGAAACGTTCCTCTTTGTAAATGGCAGTGATCACCTTCGGGAGTACATCTTGGTTAGATCGCTCTATATATCATTCATGTAATCGCCTTAGCTGCACTGTTAGGCTATCAAGCTTCGAAGGGGTGACAAACGGCTTCCTCAATTTGTATTTCAGTCTTTCTTCAGCAGCTTGTCCTTTGGAGACCGGTTCACCCTTACTTTTCTCGCGCACAACATCATAATCTGTTCTGGCTTCGTCTGACCTCGCTGATATGACTTGTCTATACTGCCATGCCTTCAGAGAAGGATTTTTAAGTCGGCCAACTGAAGTTGTCGCACTAAGTTTTGTACGCTGATGTGTTGGTGACGACTGTGCGAGGTTTACCGTAGGACAGGCCGGCAGGTTCACTACAGAGAGGTCGATGTGGTCACCTCGTGAGGGGTCGATGTGTTCACCTCGTGAGGGTAGGCACTCAGATGGTCCAAGATGATGTCACGTTTGCGCCACTGGATGAATGAGTGGACGACACTTCCTAGAGTTGTAACCACGTCGTTCGGGGGCATTTCTAGCCCGAGGTTGGCAAACTGGGGATTAACCGTGTCCACTTGGATCTTTGCATAACCCGGCGCTATCGTAGAGTTGTGCAATACACCTCCTTCTTGGCATGGGTACGCTATGCCTATACCAGCCTGAATGAATATGTTCATGACGGGCAAAGTGAGCTGGCACGGTGTGGGGTCATGTATGTCATCCACAGGATAATGGCCCATGTCCCTGTTCTACAAGTGGGCGCGCGAATCTGCTGAGATGATTGGAGGGCTGGTCATAACAATGTTCTCGCGGCATGCATCGCTCATGGCTTGTTGTACTTGTCGTTGTACTTGTTATTCTATTGTGCCTTGTAATTCTCAAGCATCTTTTCCTTCATCATTTCTATTTCAAAAACGCTTCTCTAGCTCTCTTCGACTCTTGTAAGTGTGGAGGTGCTCGGGAATCTGCCTTCCAGGAACCTTAACCCCGACACTCGTGTCCGTCCAGATGCTCCTTGTTTCCTGGAGCACGCTTAGTTCATCGCTCTCCCTATCCGGGTGGAATGTTCCTTAGGAAGACTCGACGTACAGCTCCTGGACCCTTTGCGACATTGCTTCGTTATCGTTATTTCTGAAGGATAAGCCCCCACCAGACGTGACAATTGCCCTCGCTAGCATATAGTGCTTGACTCGGTCTGGTAGTCCGGCCAATTGACTTGTACCAGTCAATTGTAGTGATTCTGCTTCCTACCTTTCCCATTGAGGGATTTTACCAGCGTACCCACCCGTACCAAGTCCGTGTTGATGGATGTTCCTCCTTCTGATGTTTATGTGGTCCTCGCTGGACTTCTTTGTTGCTTCACTTTGCTTCATCGACACAAATTCATCCCAATATGGTTCTAAGTTTGGGTAGTCCCCGATGGCCGACCGGTTTTTCTTCACATAATTAGTATTCAGCCTGGCCTTGAAGTTCCTCCATGCCGCATCCATGGTCATCAACGCATCCCGACGCACGCGGTGTTCATCTTCTTCGGGGAATTCGAAGGTTTGTTTGAGCTCCGTCCATAGATCCATTTTGATGGTATCGGGCACTTTGTGCCAATCCAAAAAGGTGATTGGCACTTTCTCCCTTACGATATACGCGTAGGTTGTTCTGTACTTTGCTACGAACTTTGGTGGTGAAATAGGGGCCCTAGCATCTGAGACCTCCGAGATGGTATACCGGCCTTCGGGCTTCTTATTTCTTCCTCGACCACGAGGTCATGCCACGGGTACGTTAGCATCGACGACAACAGCGATGGAGTCTTCAACAACAGCGGTGATGTCTTCAGCGGTGGTTGGGTGGAGGTTGAGGAACCTGCTAGGGCTAGGGCTCGGGTTCGGGATGGAATGCTCCTCCATATCAGGCTTGGATGTACGAACTAAAAGAGGTAAAGTATGGAACCATAAGAATTTGGCGGTTGTTTTGGTTAAGTACGGAAGTTTAACTCTGAAAACTAGAAATGAGAGTAATCGAGACAATGTGTTACCTAGTGCTTTAATTAAAACTTTGATTAAAACTTTGTTAATTAGGAGTTAAAACTTTAATTAAAACTTTGTTAATTAGTATTGAATCTAGTGCGTTATTAACACAACAGGTGACACCAAATCTTTAAACATAAATTGGGCATTCAATAGAAAAACATTGTTGAGTCTTGAAGGGTAGAGGCTTGTATGAAGTAACAATTCATAAACCACGTACAACCTTTGAAAATATAACCAATTGTATCTGATAGCCAAACAACCTTGGATAACACCTTCTATAAACCACAAAATATGTCCATCTTGATGTATTCTTCTTACACACTAAACTAGCCTATCAACTAAAAGAACGGGTTATTAGAGTCCAGAGACAGTTCGTCTCTCCTGAGAGTTTCATATGTCTATGACATGCTGTGCACTATCTAAATCTCTACAATTTTTATCCAAATTTTTAATGATTTTCTAAAAGTTATTAGAGTCCGTTGCCATTCGCTCAAGTTGGCATTTTCCTGGTCAATTAGATAAAGAATACAAATTTAGCCATTTGTATCGTACTTCCACAAGATCCTTTTTTAGTACTAAATAAAGAATACGAGTACAAATTTAGCCGACATGAAAATCTCTATGTCCAAAAATAAAAATACAGACTATTTATGCTCATGTGTGGCTGTTTTGCAACAGAATAGACAGAGGGGCAGTAAAAGAAATAAGTTGCCAGTCAATAAAAGCGTAATCATGTAGAGGCAAGTAAGGTAGTACAACACTACCACATTAAAAAGCAGATAGAGGTCACTTGAACAAGAGCTTTATCATTTTCAGTACATGCAAAAAAACAAACTTTACATTTTCGCAAAGCGTTTGAAATGTCCATAATCATAAATATATCAATAGTTCAATACAAATCAACAGATTTAGATTTAATATGCTAAGCAGACGACCACCAATCGACTAAAATTCCCACCTATGGAACAAAACTAGCGTGATGTCTAGAATAAGATGTTCAATAGCAAGTTGTAACAGCAGCATGATTTGAAAAATTATGTTCCTTCACATCAAATTAACCACAGATTTTCATAGGTCATGACTTCAGTTTTCTTCTTATAATCATAAGTTTAGAGTATCAGACACTACCATTTTAGAGTATCAGAAACTAACCACAGATTCAAACACTAACTTTAACTGAAATCAACAAAGAATCATGCGTTCACGCTAACCCCCATATCCAGAACCAACCCATATATCCAGAACCAACCCATAGTCGGATCCTGAAACCCTAGAATCGATGGTGCTTACCTTGGCGAGCAGGAGGAGAAGAGGGCGGCGCGTGCGGGCGGCGCGGCTGGGGCGACGGCGCGCAGCAGCGTGGGGCGGCGTCGGCGGAGTCGGGGCGGCGTCGGGTGAAGTCGAGCGAGTCGTCGGGAGGGCGGCGTCTTGGGGCGACATTGGCGGCGTCGCGCGCGGCGTGGCGCGTCGGGTGGCGCTGGCGCGGGCGCGACGTCGTCGGAGCGAGCGGGGTGTTGTCGGGCGGCGATCGGCGGCGGCGGCGGGCGGCATTAGGCGCAATGAGTTTAGGAGTTTAGGGCACGTCGGAAGCAGCAGGAGTTTAGGGTTTAGAGCACTCGGTGAGAAGAGAGAATGTATCGACTTTTATATATTGGGCATATTAACAGTGGCGGTTCTTCACAAGAACCACCACTGATACCATTATCTGTGGTGGTTCTTCACAAGAACCGCCATTGATACACTTATCTGTGACGGTTCGTATAAAGAACCGCCACTAATACATATATTATATGTGGTATGTTCTTTATACGAATCGCACACAGATAGTAGACGATCGATGGCATGTTCTTGTGAAGAACCGCCACTGATATATTAATGACCGTATATAATCCTAATATATTAATGACCTTATATAATCCTAATAAATATTATGTACCCTATATAATCCTACTAAATATTACATACCCTATATAATCCAATTAATTATTACATACCCTATATAATCCTACTAAATATTACATACCCTATATAATCCTACTAATTATTACATACCCTATATAATCCTACTAATTATTACATACCCTATATAATCCTACTAAATATTACATACCCTATATAATCCTACTAAATATTACATACCCTATATAATCCTACTAATTATTGCATACCCTATATAATCCTACTAATTATTGCATACCCTATATAATCCTACTAAATATTACATACCCTATATAATCCTAATATATTAATGACCTTATATAATCCTAATAAATATTATAAACCCTATATAATCCTACTAAATAATACATACCCTATATAATCCAATTAATTATTACATACCCTATATAATCCTAATAAATATTACATACCGTATATAATCCTACTAAATATTACATACCCTATATAATCCTACTAATTATTACATACCCTATATAATCCTACTAAATATTACATACCCTATATAATCCTACTAAATATTACATACCGTAGGACTAGTAATGACCATATATAATTCTAATATAGTAATATACCCTATATGATCCTAATATATACCCACATTTCCATTACTCTACATAAATGCATAACACCACATTTCCATTACTCCATACAAATACATATTGTTTACATCACATTGCCATTACTCGTATATAGTTAATTTCTGTACAAATGCATATTGTTTACATCACATTGCCATTACTCGTATTACTCCATACAAATGTATATTGTTTACATCACATGGCCCTTACTCGTATATTTCTCCATACAAATACTCGTAGTCCGATATTTTGCAAGGTTTAGAAGCCTGCCCCGTCTTTTGTACTTTTGCCATACTCAAGAAAAAATTTTGCGCGTTAGAATCAACTTTAGTCTTCTCAGGTGATGGCACCTTTTTAAAGTGAGATGTTACGCTGGCGCTTACTTGCTTTTTCCGTTCTTCTTCAGTCATCTCAGCTGGTAATTTCTGCTAGGATTGTCCTTGCTTCACAGATGATTGAAATTTCTTCGAGGATGGTGTTGACTTTCGAGATGTTGCTGGTGTTCGATTCTTTTCAGATTTCGATGGAGGAGTAAAACTTTTTCTGGTTGGTGCCGGCGGAGGAGTTGGACTTTGTCTGTGTGGTGGTGACAAGGGCGGGAGGTCTCTGTATGGAAAGTGCGGCTGATCATCATCTTCGTCGTCCTCATCGTCGGAGACAAACTTAATCGAGCTCTTGCGCCACGCGAGGAAGCTATGCACGTTTTCTCCTAGTTTTTTGTTTCTGTCCTCGCGAGGGATCTCTACCTCCATTTTACGGTATTGGCGAACTACACTGTCTACTTCGACCCGGGTGAATCCCTATGGTATCGCAACATGATGCAGTAAAACTCGTGACTCTGGCATGGCTAAGCTCGCCTCACCACCTTGATGGTAATGCCATGTGCGGTAGCTTGCACGGTGTCGGTTCTTTGATGTCATCCACAGGAAAATGGAGTCCATGCTCTTCGGGAATCCGTGTAGACGCGCAGCTGCTCTTATGAGCACCAGGACTGATGAGCTCAGGGCTTTCATCGGGTGGCGGTCGTGACCTGAGAGCTTTCTGTACCGCTTGCTCCACAGCCTTATCTAGTTCCGCTCTCTGTTCCTCTAACGCTCTCGCCACAGCATCTTTTATTTGATGGTCTAGTTGATCTTCTCTTAATATCTTTGGACGCCTGTACAAACATGTGTCTGCTGGGAAGGCTTCTTTCCGCGGCACCAAACCAACTCCTCGGGTGCGACCTAGGTGCTCCTTGTTACCCAGGGCTACGGTTCGCTCGTCATTCTACCTTCGTGGCCTGAAAGATCCTTGGGAATATTGCACGTGAGCATCTGTTATTCTGCGTGACACTTCCTGCTCTCTACTGCTTTTGAATCTTAAGCTGCCATCATTCGAGATAGAAGCACCCTTCCCAAGAAACCAGTGCTTCGATCGTTTGTTCAAGGCGGCCATCGCAGGAATGACAGCCTTGCAGGTTAGTTCTTCTTCGCACCAATCCCATATTGGTATTTTCTTCACGTACCCTCCTGTTCGTAGTGTGTGAGGTGAATATTCTTATCCGCGTTTGCCTTGTTCCTTTGACTTACTATATGCGCCGAAGTTATCTCTATGCTCTCTCGCGATCCAACCCTCTGACTTCCCTGGGTTTGTTCTGGATAGCATGCTCTTGTGCATGTTGACATACGGGGCCACCACAACTGATTGTCCCAAAACTGCGAAATGTGCTTGTGTGAATGAAGCTAGATTGGTTGTACGGAGTGATTTCTCGCCTACGGTCCCTTTCCCTTGTAGCTCCCCTCATGCCGAGATATAGGCAAACCAATTGGTTTGAGATCCATATAATCGACGCAGAACTTAATGACCTCCTCGGTTCCTCAACCATCGGCAATGCAGCCTTCCGGCCGATGTCGGTTACGAACATATTTCTTTATAACCCCCATGAACCTCTCGAAAGGGTACATCTGATGTAGAAACACATGACCAAGAATCCGTATCTCTTTCACAATGTGAACAATGAGATGGACCATAATATCAAAAAAGATGGAGGGAAACACATCTCAAGCCTGCACAAAGTGTAACCACATCTTCCTGCAGCTTATCTAGTTTTAACGGATCGATGGCCTTCTGGGAAATCGTGTTGAAGAATGAACACAACTTTATAATTGGGTCTCGGATTTTCTCTGGCAGAACACCCCTAATTGCAATTGGAAGCATCTGTGTCATCATCACGTGGCAATCGTGAGACTTCATGCCAATTAATTTTAAGTATTTTATTAAGACTAGTCTCTTTATGTTGGCAGAGTAATCAGACAGAACTTTGATTCCGTGCAAGCATTCGCACACACTAATTTTTTCTTTCTTGCTTAGAGTGTAGCAGGCTGCGGGAAGGTACTTTTTGCCTGTATCCATGTCTTCGTGATGCAGCTCCTTCCTGAGTTTCATATCTTCAAGGTCTATCCGTGCGTCGAGGGTATCTTTTATTTTGCCAGGTATATCCAGTAAGATACCAAGTAAGCTGTCACACACGTTCTTCTCTATGTGCATGACGTCGATTTTGTGTCGAACTTCCAAGTGTTGCCAATAAGTAGGACCAAAATACAGATCTCTTTTTCCACAAAAGAGCCTTATGACGGGAACTCAGGATAGATGTATTGCCGGCTCCCTTTTCATGAATAATATGAAGATCCTTTACGGCCGCAAATATCTGTTTCTCAGTGCGATTCTTCGGAACTAAGGCAGTCTCCTTTGTCCCGTCAAAAGCTCTCTTATTATTGCGGTATGGGTGATCCTTGCAAAGGAACCTACGATGCCGCATGTAATCCATTTTCCTACAGTTCTTCAGCCACCGACTAGCTGTATCATCCAAGCACTGGACGCATCCGTTGAACCCTTTTGTCATCTGTCCCGACAGGTTGCCAAGGGCAGGGTAATCATTAATGGTTACGAACACAATGCACGTAGGATAAAGTTCTCACTTTTGTACTCATCCCATACCCGTACTCCATTGTTCCACAATATTAGTGTCGACTTTTGTAGTCGGCAATAAAATTATGGGGCAGGCGCTAGATCTCAAACTCGAAGGCCACACAGGACAAGGGATTAGAGAGGTTCAGGCCCTCAGCGACGGAGGTAATACCCTAATCCTGTGTGCTGAGCTCTAAGGCTTGATTGCTGAATGATTCGATGATTGGATGCCTATGATATTACCCGCCCTCTCCCTTATATACTGGGGGTGGGGCGGCTTACAGAGTCCCGATCGGTTAGGAGATTTCGATCGGTTATTAGATTCTAGTCGGTTACAGGATAGAGTTTACATCTTGGTCTACCCTATCCATGACTCGGATTACATCTTATCTTTCATATCTAAATATACGTAACCGTTTATGGGATGTGCCCCCCTTTCCATACTGTAGCAAGGCTTGGCGCGGGGCAGAATCTTTGGGCCTGTCTCCTCCTCAGGTGACGTTGGGCTAGTCATGGAGATACCTGGTTTCATATATTCCACAGTAGCCCCCGAGTGATTCATGATCCAATTGCTATGCTTCTGGCCAGGTCTCGACTTGAATCATTGTTTTGAACTTCTTGTGCGAACTTCCGACTAGTTTCATCATTTGTTTTGAAGGCTTCTCTTTGCAGCGAGTGGATCATGAAGGACTCGAATATAACCTTTGATTTTGCCTCAGCTGAGTACGATCTTCTGTCGAACAGGTTTGTTGTGAACGGCTTTGTGGACCTGACCCACATTTCAGACATGGATTGAATATTTCTTCTCGCCCAAAGCGAAGCGTTAATATCTTTTCTCTTTATGGATAACCACCGGACAGTCTTCGAGGTCGTATTGATTTTCTGTGTCAACTCGTTTTGCTGAAAAACTCCTTGGCTTCTAAAATTACATTAACCCCAAATCTCTTTGGCTCCTGATGCATTTACTTCGTCTCTACTGTATCGGCTATAAAAAGTGAACCAACATTTGCAGAATTTATCCTCTCACACTCGATTCTTCATATTTCTGCTTCATATTTTCAATTTCTTCATGCCGAGGAGAAGGAGGAGGAACGTCGGGGGCGTTCAGGATCCCAGGCTCGCCGAGGAATGGGAGCTTTTCAAGCTTGCCGTGGTTGAATCAATGGAGGATACCGTCGCCGCCCTCGACCGCATCGCCGTCGATACCTTCCTCGTGATTTTTTCTACCCTTTACAGGGCCAGGGATGCCCTCGTGGAGGCGCTGGGTCGCGTGCGTCGGGGTGAAGTGTAGGTCCCCCTGCAAATGTAATATCTTCCTGGGCATGGTGCCTGGGGAATTTTATATATAATAAAGAAGTACCTTTTGCCAATGAAGTTCTTATTTATCTTTTTGATCATGGCTTAGACCCGTACTAGGGCGTCTCGAAACTTGCATGGCTCTTGAATCTGATGATGTTCGCGTCCATCTGTCGTAGGACATAGCTTAGGCTTGATGTGGAGCTCATCACATCTTGCACGACTCTTGGCCGTGCGGCACCCCGATTTGACTAGCGCGAGATTCACCTTAGATCCGACCTGGGACACTTTAGGATTCACACGGTTATCGTCCGTGCAATGTTGACGCCCGACTAGTCTATGATATTGCGCCGGTCCATCTCGGGTCATATCATATTTGCTTGGCTCGTGACCGAGTGATATCCACACCTGACGGTTGCTAGATATAACTTAGGCCCAACTTGGAGCGTATCGAACATACGTGGCTCTTGGCTAAGTGATACCCATATCCGACTGCTGTAGGATATAGCTTAGACCTAACTTGAGGTGTACCAGATTTTTCTTGGCTCATGGCCGAGTGATACTTGTATCCGACTTGTGCAGGGCACAGCTCTGGTCCAACTTGGGATGTATCAAGGTTCTCCTGGCTCATGGCCGAGTGATACCCATGTCCTTAGGACATGGCTTAGGCTCGATTTGGAGTGTATCATGCTTACGTGGCTCTTGGCCGAGTGATACCCATATCCGACTGGTGTCGGATACAGCTCTGGTCCAACTCGGGACATATCAAGGTTTTATCCGAGTGGTATCCGTACTCGTTTATTACGATGCACAGCTTTACGACCCTCATGGGGCATACCATTGGATTCGTGCCCGTTTGGGCTCAACCCGTGATATATGATTCCGTCATACGGTAACCACCTAACGACCCAGCGTGGGGCATATCACGAGAAGATATATATTTTTTATCCAAATTAGAGGACATCCATGTCGCGCTTAGCACGGTAAGTGGAGAAAACATCCCATCGTGGGGAGCGATGTGTCCCAAACATGACTTGGTCAAACCACGTCTGACTCCATGGGTCAGAACGTCGTGCCTGGAAATCATTTATGGGGAATCCAGAAGGGCGAGATGTTTCGCAACATTTTTCCCGCCGGTTCGGCGAAAACCTAAGTTTTTCCCTCCTTTAAAGGTTAGGCCATGCGTCGCCCGTCGGCTCATTCTCTTACCGCGCCCTTGCTCCTTCTATCTCCTTGTCCCTCTGACTTCTCCGCTGCTAGGGTTAACCGCCGTCGCACATGCTCCTTTGCGCCACCATTGATTTCTCCTTCGAAGATGTCTTCTTCTTCCTCGCAGCCTTTGCCCCAGGATTGGATGACTTCGACTACAACGGAAGAGAAACTGCAGTCCATGGTCGATGATGGGATTCTCCCAGACTTGGCCTTGATCTTCGCCTACCGATTGCGGTGAATCCGCCCCACTCCTCGCCCCAAGAGGTAGTGGTTTTTGAGTCTTTCTTCCGGTAGGGCCGGGTCTTCCTACTTTGTGCTTTTCTCCGCGGTCTCCTTTTCTTTTATGAAATCGAATTGGTGAACTTGAATCCCAACTCTATTTTGCTAATCTCTATCTTCGTTCACCTTTGTGAAGCCTTCTTGGGCATCCGCCGCCATTTTGATCTTTTCCAACATTTTTACCTTCTGAAGCCTTATCCCTCAAAAAGCGACCCCAAAGTAATTGGGGGAGCCGGATTCCAACTTCGAGAGGGGCTAAAGAAGTCATATTTCACTATTCCCTTCAAGTCATCGAATAAAGGCTGGCACCAAGAGTGGTTTTATTGTGCCAATCCTGGTCCAACTCTTCCTTCCTTCCTCGGGCGCCGGCCGAAGGTGTTCGCCTCTTGGTCCTCTGTCGGCGATGTCAGCAACATGGATCAAGTACAAGACCTCTTGGTGCTCATTGGCAATTTGAAGGAAGGGGGCCTCACAAGTGTTGGCCTGGCCATTCACTTTGTTGCCCGGCGGGTTCAGCCCCTGAAGGAGCGCGACCACCTGGTGTTTCAGTTTGAGGGCCGAGACGATCCTACCCGGGAATTGCCTGATTTAATAACGAGAGGGCAGATTCATGCTCGAGTTGGCGATTTCTTCATACCGAGCGTCGAGATGCCCGCCAAATTCCCCAAGGCCTTCCCTGCGCTGAATCCTCCCTCAGATGTGAGCTATTTTGCAGACAGATTCTTGTCATCGTCTCTAAATGGCTTCTCACTTTTAACTTTCCTTTCCAGGATCGCGTTGCCTTCTTCAGTGACGCGCCCCTTCTGAAAATGCCTACTCGCATAGGCGATTTCCCGAAGCGGCGAGCAAGCTTTCCTGCGGGAGATCCTGCCGCCAAGAAGGGGAAAACGACGGTGGCCAAAGACCCTGCGATGCCCCGGCGCCCAACTGGCGGTCCTAAGATCCGGGACCCGTCGGTACGGCCCCCAACGCCTTTGGCTCCCTTCTCCTACGAGCCTACGGCTCATCTGAGTCCAACGTCGAAGGACTCGGGCATTCTGGAGGAGCCCCGGGTGCCAGTCGGCAACACACCGAGTGGTCCTTCTGGGGGCAGCCCGTCCGCTCGGAAGAAGCCTTCGATGAAAATGAGGAAGTCCGACAGGTTTGTTGCCCTATCGACTCTTATTTGACACGTCTCGCTAGCTTGCTGACAATTTTTCTCGCAGAGATCCTTCGCTTGATGTTCCTGTCGGGCCGCCGTCTAGGACCCCTGCGGGCTTGAGCCCCCGGAGGTTTGCGTCCCGATCGTGGGGGCCATGCCCGGGGTTACCGAAGTGCCTCCCGAGCCCCTGGCACCCTCTCTGACTCCTCCTGCTTCGGGATCGGGCCCTGCTGTTCTGAAGTTGGCCTCTCGCCCGTCCCCCGAGATCGAGGAGATCCTCCCAGTTTCGCCGACTCCTGCTCGCCCCCAGCTCATAATGCAAGCCGCGTGGGTTGATGAGGAGGAAGGCCTGAAGCTCCTGGATGATCTGGAGGAGGAGGAGAAGGAGAGACATGACTTTTACAGTCAT
Organism: Otatea glauca; assembly: GCA_036346275.1. Taxonomy (NCBI): domain Eukaryota; kingdom Viridiplantae; phylum Streptophyta; class Magnoliopsida; order Poales; family Poaceae; genus Otatea; species Otatea glauca. Next base: position 11,135,694 of record CM070712.1, read on the forward strand.
GCCACGGCTTGTGCACACCTGGCCCGGGTAAGCATTTCTCTGCACTCGCTATCTTCCTGCTTGAGTCATTTACCATGTAGTTACCTTTCCCTGTGACGATTTCAGAAAATAGGGGAGCCCTCTGAAAGGAAAGCCGAATACTTCCAGAAGATGCTCCCTGGAATCCGAACGCGCCAGGAATATCTGGCCGAATTGGAGCGCATCAAGGCCGGGCATGCGCCGAGCAGCGATCTCTTCGCTCAGAGGTCCAGGCGTTGCGAGAGGAGTAGAAGGCCCTGCGCCAGGAGAAGCTGGACGTCGTTGGCTCCCTTCGAGGTAGCTATTTCCTGAGCTACCCCGTGCTTTTAATTTAATCATCTGGTTTCTTGATCTTCTTATCTCCATGTCAGCTCGGGATTTCGCCGTCGTGAAACTCTAAGAACAACTCAAAGTCGCGGAGGCTTCTAGAGCGAAGTCGGAGAAGGAGATTGAAGGTATGATCGGCGACTTGGCCCTACTATGTCTTCGTTTCCTTCTCTGATGTTTCTGTCTTGCAGACTATAAATTCAAAATGCGGGCGCAGTATGCCGTCTTCAATGAGAGGGTTGAAGCCCTTGAGACGTCTTGCACCAAGCTTCAGGAGGCCTCCGAGCCACTACTGAGTTCGCTTCATCCCGGGGGCGAGATGTCACTCGGCAGGGACCAGGTCATCTCTCGACTGAAGGAAGCCCCCGAGGCGCTCAAGAGTCTCTTGAAGGAGACAGCGTCCAATGGTGCTAGCCAGGCTTTGGCGATCACCAAGTCGCTTTATCCCCGAGTGGATCTTGAGGCTATTAAGGAAGGCTTCGCCTGTAACGTGGATGAGGACCGGGCCGCCGAGCTCTGGGAGGAGGTCAAAGACACCTCTTTGTCCATTGTAGAAACTTTAGACCTGTAAATGGAATGTATATAAAGGTGTTTCCTCGTTCTTGCATTGTCATTCCAAACGTGCATATTTGCCCGAGTGGTTTCGACATATCGTGTCCGACTAGTCCAGCCCCCAGGCTCTGAGGCATGGTTTGCGACGCATGTCTCAGAGTCTAAAAAATCGTTGGAGCGGAACACTCGAACGCATAAATCTCGAGAGGATTGCGTGAAAAATAACTTTAATATCGATCTTTTTCATTCATAAAGGAATAATTTGAATTACAAAGTTCAAGTAAAAAAATGACGTAGCTATTCTATGTTCCAAGTGTTGCTGACTATCGTGTCGTCTTCTCGTTTGAGTTTGTAAGCTCCAGGGCGTACCACTTCATCGACGACGTAAGGGCCTTCCCAGCATGGGGAGAGCTTGTGCTCGCATTTCTGATTCTTTCTAAGGACCAGATCTCCCTTGGAGAATGCGCGGCTCCTCACATTGCGACCGTGATAGCACCGTAGGCCTTGGAGATACTTTGCCGATCGAATTGTAGCGACGTCCCTGGCTTCTTCCAGTCGGTCGAGGTCTTCTAGCTGGCTTTCTTCCGAGGCGACTTCTTCATAGCTCCCAACCCGCGGGGATCCGAATTCTAACTCAGTGGGGAGGACTGCCTCCGAGCCGTACACCAGGAAGAAAGGTGACTGCTCGGTTGCTCTACTGGGAGTAGTTCGCAGCCCCCAGAGGACTGAAGGCAATTCTTTCACCCATCGACTGGCGTATGGCTTTAGTCGATAGAAAATCCTTGCTTTGAGGCCTTGTAACACCATGCCGTTGGCTCGCTCGACTTGCCCGTTGCTCCGAGGGTGCACTACTGAAGCAAAGCAGATTTTTATTCCGAGTTCGTCACACCAGTCTTGAAATACGCCGCTTCTGAATTGGGTGCCGTTGTCCGTGATTATTCGGTTTGGAACTCCGAACCTAACCACGATTTCGTTGAAGAACTCTTTGGCTTTTGCTGCTGTTATTGTCGCGACTAGCTTGGCTTCCACCTATTTGGTGAATTTATCAACGGCCACGAAGAGATGGGTATGACCGCCTTGTGCCTTCTTCAAAGGTCCCACCATGTCGAGCCCCCAGACCTTAAACGGCCAGGTTATGGGGATGGTCTGTAGTTCCTGTGCCGGTTTGTTCATCTGACGCGCAAAGAACTGACATCCTTCGCATTTTCGGACGTTGTCTTCCGCGTCAGTGACAGCAGTCGACCAGAAGAAACCCTGACGATAAGCCTTGCCAACTAGGGTTGATGATGCCGCGTGATTCCCGCAAACTCCCGAGTGGATTTCCTTGAGGATATCTCTTCCTTCTTGTTCTGAGATGCACCGTCGTAGTACACCAGAGGAGCTCTTGCGATAGAGTCCCCCCTGATCACTGCATAGCTCTTGCTTCGGTGCATTATTCGTTCAGCTTGCACGCGGTCTTCGGGTAGCTCGTCCTTCATCAGGTAGTCCAGGTACGGACTTGTCCAATCGGGGGTAATGACCAAGACTTGTGCTCCTTCGCTCTTCTCAATTGGGACATCCGACTTAGGCCGAGTGCTTATTGTGGGTTTGCGAATTTCTTCGACGAATACTCCCACGGGCACTGTGGACCGGCAAGATCCCATTTTTGCTAGCTCATCGGCTACTTCATTGTCTCGGCGGAGCAAATGAATGAGTTTCAGGCCGTCGAAGTTACCCTCCAGCTTGCGTACCTCTTGGCAATAGGCTGCCATGCTGTCTTCAATGCAGGATCATTCTTTCTGCACTTGATTGACCACGAGCATTGAATCTCCACGAACTATAAAACATCGGATACCGAAGGATATGGCAATGCGAAGCCCATGGATGAGTGCCTCGTACTCGGTGGCGTTGTTGGATGCAGGAAAAAATATCTGCAGAACGTACCTCAACCTTTCCCCGCTTGGTGATATGAGCGCAATACCAGCTCCCGCGCTGCTGAGCATGAGGGAACCATCGAAGTACATCGTTCAATACTCGAGTTCTTTGGTAATCATCGGGCTTTGAAGCTTTTTCCACTCGGCTGTGAAGTCGGTTAGCGCTTGAGACTTGATGGCAGTACGAGGCTTGAATGAGATATCGAAAGCTCCAAGCTCGACCGCCCACTTTGCAATCCTCCTAGTGGCCCCCTGGTTGTGAAGTATGTCTCCTATCGGGAAGGAGGTGACCACCAAAATAGTATGCTCTTGGAAATAGTGCTTGAGCTTGAGAGACGTCAGGGGTATGACGTACAATAATTTTTGGATTTGCGGATACCGCACCTTGGATTCACTCAGGACTTCGCTGACGAAGTAGACCGGGTGTTGGATATTCTGCATGTGGTCCGGCTCCTCCCTCTCTACGATGACCGCAGAGCTGACTACATGAGTTGTTGCCGCGATGTAAAGTAGCAGAGGTTCCTCCGGCATTGGTGAAACCAAGACCGGGGGCGTCGTCTGGAAGGTCTTCGACTTTGTAGTCGGCAATAAAATTATGGGGCAGGCGCTAGATCTCAAACTCGAAGGTCACACAGGACAAGGGATTAGACAGGTTCAGGCCCTCAGCGATGGACGTAATACCCTAATCCTGTGTGTTGTGCTCTAAGGCTTGATTGCTCAATGATTCGATGATTGGATGCCTGTGATGTTACCCGCCCTCTCCCTTATATACTTGGGGTGGGGCGGCTTACAGAGTCCCGATCGGTTAGGAGATTCCGATCGGTTATTAGATTCTAGTCGGTTATAGGATAGAGTTTACATCTTGGTCTACCCTATCCACGACTCGGATTACAACTGTATCTTTCATATCTAAATATACGTAACCGTTTATGGGATGTGCCCCCCTTTCCATACTGTAGCAAGGCTTGGCGCGGGACAGAATCTTTGGGCCTGTCTCCTCCTCAAGTGACGTTGGGCCGGTCATGGAGATACCTGGTTTCATATATTCCACAATTAGAAGATCTTCAACCAATGGTTTGAGGTACACATCGATATCGTTGCCAGATTGCCTGGGCCCTTGGAGCAGTAGTGGCATCATAATGTAGTTCCGCTTTATACAAAGCCAAGGAGGAAGGTTGTAGATACATAGAGTCACTGGCCAAGTACTATGACGACTACTCATGTTGCCGAAAGGATTCATCCCATCCATACTCAACCCGAACCTTATATTCCTCACATCATATGCAAAGTGCTTCTTATATTTTCTATCGATGTTCCTCCATTGCACAGAATCAGCAGGGTGTCTAAGCATTCTATCCTTCTTACGCTCTTCGGCGTGCCATTGTAGCAATTGGGCATGCCTTTTGTTCGCAAATAATTGCTTTAGACGGGGGATTATAAGGAAATACCACACCACTTTACAGGGGATCTCTTCTTCTTATGCTCCACCCCGACATCATCGTTATGGATATCATCGTTGTCCTTATACCGCTTTGCTTTGCAAACAGCACAGGCATCCAAGTCTGCAAACTCATTGCGATACAACATGCAATCGTTTGGACATGCGTGTATTCTTTATACTTCCAGTGCTTGACCTGGTACGTAGTTGTAGGCAACACGTTACTCTCTGGAAGCAAGTCCCCCAAGAGACATAACAGCTCAGTGAAGCTCTTATCGAACCAACTATTGCTTGCCTTCAACTGCAGTAGTGTAAGCACGGTATGTAGTTTGTTTTGCTCCTCCTTGCAGCCCGGGTACAATGGTGTTGTGGAGTCCTCTACCAACACGTTACCCTCAGGAAGCAAGTCCTCCTTCCCATCATGCAACATTTGATCCAGATCGTCGTCGTGGCTATCGACAAACGTATCTTCGACCAACATCATATCGTTGTCTCCGTCATCTTCTGCAATGTGTTGTCCTTCATGCACAATCTCATCTTCACCGTGCTCGGTCCAACAGGTATAGCCAGGCTTAAAACCCCTTCGAAGTAAGTGTGCACATATCGACTTTATGGTAAAAAACAACTTCTCATTTTTGCAATCAACGTATGGACAACACATATAGTCCGCCAGATTCTTCGACTTGTGAGCCGCAGCCGCGTTTATAAAACAAGTTACACCATTAAAGAACTCTGCGCCGCAATGGTCTGTATCATACATCCAACTTCGGTCCATCTATAATTAATTAAATAAAACATCACATCAGCATATAATTGCAAATAACAATATAATTGTAAATGATAAGATTTAAAAATCCATGTAGCAATTTCGACTATATTAAAATACATCAACCTTTTTTCATTATGTAAATATCCATCTATTAATTTTTTATTATTTTAAAAAATGAAAATAATTGTAAATAGTTAGGATATATTTTGACTATATTAAAATACATCAATCTTTTTTCATTATGTAAATATCCATCTTGCAATTTTTTATTATTTAAAAAATAATAAATAATTGTAAATAGTTAGGATATATTTTTACTATATTAAAATACATCAACCTTTTTCATTATGTTAATACCAATCCAATTTTTTTTTCTTATTTCAAAATTTGAGCATACATCAACCTTTATTCATTATGTAAATATCCATCTGTCAATTTTTTATTATTTACAAAATTCAAAATAATTGTAAATAATTAGGATATATTTTTACTATATTAAAAATATCCAAGTAGCAATTTTTAATTACTTTCATAATTGATAATATCAATGTTGCAATTTTTTAATTACTTTAATAATTGAAAATAAGCATATAATTGAAAGTACACGATATATTTGTAAACAATTAGATTTACAAATGTATCTTTCAATTTTTATTATTGGAAAATTCATCTAGCCATTTTCACTATTTAAAAATCCACTAAATCACTGAAATGAATAAGAAATGTAATTATCAAAATCTAAAGCAATCTATAAAGTAAAATCCAACTACAAATATAATGTAGATCAATTTACTAACTTTGAAGAGAAATAGATATGAATTTTAATACAATTTTTCAGCAGCAAGTCGTCACAACAAATAGAGTAGAGACGCCTCTCTGTTATGCTCGATCAGTCGGGGGAAGGGACGACCTGATATATAAAGGACTTATCACTACCGGTTCTATGCAGAACCGGCAGTGATAAGCTCGGATTGTGCGGGAAAATAATATCAGACGGGAAAATCAATATCACTGCCGGTTCTGGTGTAAAACTGGCAGTGAAAATGCCAATATCACTGCCAGCTGATAGAAGATCCGGCAGTGATATATCACTACCGGTTTTACGTATAAACCGACAGTGAAATCTGGTTATCACTATCGGTTGGTTCTACGAACCGGTAGTGATAAGTTCTGCCCCCTAGCTTAACTTGTCGGCTCTGTCCCAACCAGCAGTGATATGCCGGCAAAGATTGCCGGTTCTGTAGTAGTGCAAGTTACATAAGGAGAATCATCTATGACGAGATACACCATGTTTCAACTAAAGAGTATATTTCAAATTGTTTTATTTGAAAGGAAATATAATTAAGATCAAATTTAAAAGAGATCCCAAATTATGATTATTATTCTAGAAAATTTTATTTACTTTTGAATTTTAAATCTGAATACAGTGTTATATTTTCTAACCTATCTTTATTTGTAATTAGAATCCTTATTTAAGCTATTGTAAAATTATAAAGTTGATATTTTAAATAATATGTACCATTTAAAATCGAATTAGACTGGAATACATATATCAAACTAAAAGTATGGCTTACATGGTTTTTCTTTTGGAACACTTTGAACCAAGTTTATGTAAGACCATCCATATATATATATTGTCACGGCTGAGATTTGATCAGAAGACTATGAGAAATACTAGAGAACGTATACGTACGGTTCTAGAGCTTTCCAATGGCATACCTGGATGCCATTCATTTGCTAGTACTGGCTCCAGATAGATCTTAGACGTATGCATGCACGACTCTACCTATCGAGAGGACGCACGCATGCAGCCATTACACACCGCCTTTCAAGTTAGTGCCGTTCACACTCGTACATACTCCGACCATATAGAGATCGGCGTTACGTACGTCGAGATCACCATTGGTAACTTTACCTACGGCAAGACCGGTTTGTACGTGTGTATATATTACACATATATATATATATATATATAACATAGGCGAAATACAACTTTAATTATTTTTTTATTATACTATTAATAAAACCTAATAAATTTATAATAACATAAAAATATTTTTCGAGACAAATATATATGCATGTATTATTTTCATTAGAAATACTAGTGATAGACCATGTGGTGGTCTATCCATGTTTGTGATTAGTAATTAACTGTGTTTAAGCTTGTGGTACTCAGGTTTGAGTTTGATATATATAAGCTTGTTGTCGTAAGCAATTTGGTTTGAGACGTCGTGGCCTTACCTAGAGTGGTCGTGACTTTGTCCCGAGTGATCATGACCTTGTCCAGAGTGGTTATGGCTTTGTCTTGAGTGGTCGTGACTTCAATACTAATTGGTCATGAAGCTTCTAGAGAGGTCGTGCTCACAGAGAGATCATGCTCTAGAGAGATCGGTACTAGAGTGGTTATGACCTTTGTTACCTTTAGGGTGGACCTTCCTAGAGTGGTCATGACCTTTGTGACCTCTAGAGTGGTCGTGGGCTTTAGGACCTCTAGGGTGGTCATTTTCTAGAGTAGTCGTGGCCTTTGTGACCTCTAGAGTGATCATCTCCTAGAGAGGTCATTCTCTAAAGTGGTCATTCCTATAGTGGTTGTGGCCTTTGAGATCTCTAGGGTGGTCATTTTTTAGAGTGGTCGTGGGCTTTGAGACCTCTAGGGTGGTCACTTTATAGAGTGGTCGTGGTCTTTGTGACCTCTAGAGTGGTCGTCCTCTAGAGAGGTCGTTCCCTAGATTGGTCATGACCTATAAGTGAGTGGTCGTGAACACTGGTGACCTCCATGGGGGTGGTCTTAACCTTTATAAGAGTGGTCTTGACCTCTAAGGACCACTAGAGAAGTAAGTGGTAATGACCTCTGATGGAGTGGTCTAAACCACTGTGGGAGTAATCTTGACCTCTAAAGATCACTAGGGAAGTGATCGTGATTTCTGATGGAGTGGTCTAGACCACAGTGGGAGTGGTTGTGACCTCTGATAGAGTGGCCTAGACCATTGTAGGAGTGGTCTTGATCTCTAACACTACTAAAAAAAAGTTCATCATAGATAGTTCGGAACCGTCATCACAGACAATTTTCTGAACTGTTTGCAACCATGTGTCAGTTATGTTATCGCATATCACATACGACTTCTAAACCGTCTGTGATATACAACATCACAAACGGTTTTTAATTAGAACAGTTTGTCATATAGTAGCATCATAGACGGTTCTAATTAGAAACCGTCTATGATAAGTTTCCTATAGATTGACCTTTTTCAGTTTATTGGCAAGCCTCAGGAAATGCTAGCCATGTCCTCTGAAAAAAACCAGATTACAGATAATCACAAGCATTACATCTATTTCAGCAATCAACTCAGATTACATCATAGCGCAAGCAGATTACGTATAGATTATTACACAACACATCCATTTTAGAAATGAACTCAGATATATTAACCTGTGGAACTCAATTTTATTAACCAATTAATTGAATGCACAACTATAATTCACAAACCCACAGCATAAGTTTTACAAGTTAACCCAAGTGGTAATTCAGAAAAAACACAACTCTTGAAGTTAGGCAGAGTGGAACTCGCCTTTTGGATTTAAGACATGAGTGAGAAAGAAAGAACAAAGCTGTCCTCAAATTCGGATCAGATCGGTCTCTTCCAACATAGTTATAGCCTCATTGGTCTTTTTTGTATCGACGAGGAGTTGCATGTTGTGGCAAACGTAAAAGCTGCATCGGTTATTTCTCTTTCCCTGCTGGTGGCACTGCAAATATAGAATTGGTTAGTTCTAGAGTCATTATTATGGAGTTTGATATAAGATTATTGTGTATAGCGGATAACGAAAACTTAAAATCATGCTTTAGCTTCGCCCCATCCTTGCCAAAAGGCCCTCCATAAGCTTTGTACACTTTGAACGTCCTACGTGATTGCAAAAGGTTAGCCTTAGCCATTCCAAGAGCAATATACACCATGAAAATCTACATGACCATGTTATCTATGGAGGAAACGGGATTGCCTGGTGAGTAATTTTGTGACAGGATTCAAGTCATGGCTGCTGCTCTGTAAGGAATCAAGGTAAATAACCCAGTTTGTGAATGGATGAATTACAATTAGAATCCAGTGAAACCTACATAAGTATGTCAATTAATAAAACTGGCTGGATGAATTACAATTAGAATCCAGTGAAACCTACATAGGTATGTCACCATGGTCAATTAATAAAACTAAGTTGGGTACACAGTACAAATCAATGTATAGCAAGTAGTGCAGCACATACCATGGGTTGTGGGGTAAAAGTATGAACTCTTTATGTTTTCTAGCCACCAATGCTTGTTCCACTATTCATTGACGAATTTTAATTTTTTGTCCATTGTTTGTTTCAAGACCATGTGTGGGTCTAGGAAACCCACCGATTGTTTGTTCTGTGTCGCTTCACAGATCATGCATCTATATATACAAAAGCAATGAGTTATATATATATATATGATATTTATCGATATTACACGAATGTACACTGTGACTGCACACACTTACAATGTCCAGCATCTCAAGAGCGCGGCGTCGAGGGCATCGAGGTTGAAGAGATCGAGTAGGTCCTTAAAATCGACTATAAAGAATCCCCCTGATGACTCGTTGAACAGATACTTAGGCTTGAAGCTAACTGTGATACTCATTATACGTTCTCGCACTAGCTTTTTAGCTTGTTCCATATACAAAGCATGCAATCTAATGCAAGCCATAGGAAGGTTTTTTAGGTGATATCTCATTACTAATGGCTCTCCTAGCTTGTATAACCGGGCCAACGGGGCTGGATAGTCCAGGGCCTTCGTGATCTACTTCAATTTGCCCTTGCCTTGCTTTCTACTATAGGGAGTCTTCACAGGAGATGAGTGGGTAGCAAAGTCCTGTGATGTACGGGGCACAGTAGCTGATTTGGTGGCCTGCTGAAGTGCAGCTGATGACGCTAATGGAGGCCCGATCTTTCGGTAATATGGATAACTCTCGATTAGTGGAGACGACCCTCATGATCAAGATTACTGACTGAAACATGACTAACTCCAAGAAATAGCTGAACCAAACTCCAAATTGTTATCAACTGTGCCAAAACCCGGTTGACCTGATCACGAAGATCAATTCTAGCAAGCAATTGAAGAACAAGCAAGAACAAAGAAAAATCAATATGAAATTGCAAATATAATTGAAGTATTGATGTGGGGTTTCGAAGCACGGTATTGCTGTTGATCTAGTCGAACAAGATAATATCTAATACTTTCACCAAGGAAAACTACTAATAAACAAAACCCAAGTAATTTTGGGGGACTCCCTAGCTATATGTAGGTAAAAGAGAAGGGGGATTCGGCCAGAACAAAGGAGTAGCCAAATAGGACTCGTGCAAAGCCCAAGGCCCAAGTTTGACTCGGATTGAAAAGTTGACCCGACTCTTTTTAGTGATTGTGGAGTACTCCAAAGGAATTTTTAGGTGGGGTCAGATCCATTGGAAATATCTGGAAGTAAGCTTTTCATCAAGTGCATGAACTCACCAATCAGATGCCGTAGACAAAAGTTATGCTCGTTTTACTTTAGGCTGGAATCTGGAGGCCGAATTGGGCTTCAAAATGTGGCACACTTGATCTTCGATTTTGCTTGATGTAGATGTGCATCCTTGCTAATGCAAATCATGGTTCCTAAGTATAAGCACATCACACACATCAGGTAGTGGATTTTTCTCAAAAGTGTAATTAGATACGCTTAAGAACGTCTTTACCTGGTAATTGAGTTGACAAGCACGTGCTATGATAATTGAGAAGTAGGTATGGTTGTATCAGTAGAAGGGATGTCCTCATCATCCTCCCCTTCTTGAATCGGTGCCGTCCTCAACTTAAACTCATCTTCTTCTCCATGTACGGCTTCAAATCTGCAATGTTAAATGTGGGACTATGATGAGGACATCCCTTCCACTGATACAACCTTACACCAATCATAGCGAGGATGATGCACCTCTTACACCACGTATGAAGGAAATCGTACAACACTTTTAACGCCTATTGAATCAACATTGAGAGTGCCTTGAGGGTGTTCTAGATTGCACCAATGGAGAGCTTGCTACACGCATAGGGAAGCTAGGGAAAGCTCCATCAGCTGCTGCCCCTGCTGTTGCCAGTGTACCACGACAAAGCCGTATGCCTTCTATTGCTCGCTCAAGGGTAGACGAAGTAGAAGAAGAAGTCATTGATGAAGGAAATCAATATGTTGCTGATACAGAGTCTGATGGAGGATTCAATCCTAACAATGATTGTGATCATCGGCAACGTTGTTTCAATCGCCAAGGTATGAGGAGTGATCCACCACCAAGAGAGGTACATGACTGTGATGATCCACTTGGTAAAATTAAATTCACTATGCCTCCTTTAGTTAGAAAGTATGATCCTGATGCATATCTCACATGGGAGCTAGCCGTAGAACAAAAATTTGCTTGCTATGCTGTTCCTAAAGATAAGAAAGTTAGGGCTGCTACTAGTGAGTGCACTGATTTTGCATCTATTTGGTGGAGTGAGTATTGTCGAAATATTCAGAATATACCTAGAACTTGGAATGCTTTGAAGAGATCTATGAGACATAGATTTGTACCTTCATATTATTCTCGTGATTTTCTAAGCAAATTGCAATGTTTAAGACAAGGTAGTAGTTCTATAGAGGATTATTATCAAGAATTGCAAACTTGGTTATTACATTGTGGTTTAGAAGAATCTGAAGATGCTAAAATGGCTAGATTTTTGGGTGATTTAAATCGTGAAATTCAGGATATACTTGATTATACAGAGTACAATTCTATCACTCGCTTGTTTTATCTTTCTTGTAAGGCTGAAAGAAAAGTACAGGGACGACAATCCAAGACAAGAGGAAATTTTGGAGGATCTTTTGCAGGTCATTCCAATGAAGTGCAATCAAAGGCTTCATACAACACTTCTAGTCTAGCCCATGTACCAAATTCCTCCCACAAGAGTTAGCGCCCCACTACTCCTTCATGTGCACCAGAAACAAGCAAAACCACGGTACCAGGCCCCACACAAATTTCATCCTCGGTTACTTCGATAGGAAGATCAAGAGAAATACAGGACCATCGTTGCAAGGGCTATGGTCATATGATGAGGGATTGCCCCAACAAGAGAGCACTCCTCATAAAGGATAATGGATCTGAACATGAAGAAGAATGTTTTAGTGCTGAAACTTCTGACAAGTACATAAGCATCATTGTGAAGCGTGTGCTAAGTACTCAAATGGAGCATGCTGAACAAAATCAACGCCACAGTCTGTTCCAAACAAAGTTTGTTGTCAAGGACCGTTCATATTGTGTGATCATTGATGGAGGGAGTTGCAACAATCTTGCAAGCATGGACATGTCGAGAAGCTTGGCTTGACAAAGAATCAGCATCCCCGTCCTTACCATATTCAATGGTTTAATTCTTGTGGTAAGATGAAGGTAACTCGCAATATGAGAGTACACTTTTTTATTGGTTCATATCATGATTATGTTGATTGCAATGTCATACCTATGCAAGCATGCTCTTTGTTGTTAAGTAGACTATGGCAATATGATCGAGATACCTTTCATCTTGGTAGAACTAATCGATATACTCTCATATCTAATGGAACGAAAATCACTTTGTTGCCCATGTCTCTTGAGGCGATTTTAAAAGATGAATTAGAGAGAGCTAATAGAGAAAAGGAGAGTAGCAAAAGTGAAAATCAGATTGTAGCTAAAGAACTTGTGCAACAAAAGAAGAAAGAACCTAGTGCTAGTAAAGGTGAAATTAAATTGAAAGGTGTTGTTTTGCTTGCTACAAAATCTGATATTGTTGAGATGGAAGCTAGTAATTCTATTTGTTATGCTTTAGTGTGTAAAGAAGCATTATTTTCATTTGAGGATATGCCACCTTCTTTGTCTCCTACTGTTGCTAACGTTTTGTAGGAGTTTGCTGATGTATTTCCAAGTGAAGTACCACTGGGGTTGCCACCAATTCGAGGAATTGAACATCAAATCGATTTGATCCCCATGAGTTTCATTGACAAACCGTGTACCCTATAGGACAAATCCGATGGAGATTAAGGAAATTCAGTGTCAAATGCAAGATTTACTTTTACAAAGGGTATGTACATGAAAGCCTTAGTCCATGTGCTATCCCTGTTATTTTGGTTCCTAAGTAAGATGGATCATGGCGTATGTGTGTTGATTGTAGAGCTATCAATAATATTACCATTAGATATCATCATCTTATTCATAGGTTAGATGATATGCTTGTTGAATTAAGTGGCTCTACCATATTTTCTAAAGTGGACTTGCGTAGTGGTTATCACCAAATTAGAATTAAACTTGGAGTTGAATAGAAAACTGCATTTAAAACTAATTTCGGGTTATATGAGTGGTTAGTGATGCCTTTTGGTTTAACTAATGCACCCAGTACTTTTATGAGATTAATGAATGAAGTGTTACATATTTTAATTGGTAAATTTGTGGTGGTTTTCTTTGATGAGATATTAATATACTGCAAGTCACTTGATGAACATTTTGAACACTTACGTGATGTTTTTAATACTCTACGTGATGACGTTTATTTGGTAATCTTGAGAAGTGCACCTTTTGCACCGATCGAGTATCGATTCTTGGCTATGTTGTTACTCCACAGGGAATTTAAGTTGATCAAGCCAATATCGAAGCTATACAGAGTTGGCTGACTCCTAACATGGTCACCCAAGTGCGAAGTTTTCTTGGATTTGCTAGAGGATTCTATCGATGCTTTGTCAAAGATTTCAGTACCATTGCCACACCCATGAATGAACTTAAAAAGAATGGGGTTTCATTTGTTTGGGGTCTTACCCAAGAACAATAATTTAACCTTCTGAAAAAGAAGCTCACAAATGCATCATTGCTCCAACTTCCTAATTTCGGTAAGACTTTTGAACTTGAGTGTGGTGCTAGTGGAGATGGAATTGGTGGTGTGTTGATACAAAAAGGTAAAGCTGTTGCTTATTTCAGCGAGAAATTGAGTGGGCCTAGTTTGAATTATTCTACTTATGATAAAAGAATTATATGCTTTAGTTTAGATTTTAGAAACATCGCAACATTATTTATGGACAAAAGAATTTGTTATACATTCTGATCATGAATCTTTAAAACATATTAGAAGTCAATGTAAATTGAACCGTAGACATGCAAAATGGGTTGAATTTATTGAATCTTTTTCTTATGTCATTAAACACAAGAAAGGGAAGGAAAATGTTATTACTGATGCATTGTCTAGGTGATATACTATGCTATCTCACTTGACTTTAAGATATTTAGGCAAGAGGATATTAAAGAGCAATATGTGCATGATGCTGAATTTAAAGAAATATAGTTGAATTGTAAAGATGAAAGAGCTGGAATAAATTTGTGATTAATGATGGATTTGCATTTCGTGCTAACAAGCTATGCATTCTAGCTAGCTCCATTCCTCTTTTGTTGTTACAGGAGGCTCATGGAGGAGGTCTCATGGGACATTTTGGTGTCAAGAAGACGAAGCACGTACTGACCAAGCATTTCTATTGGCCAAAGATGAGGCGTGACGTCGAGCGCTACATTGCATGCTGCACCACTTATCAAAAAGATAAGTCACGACTTATCCTGCATGGTTTATGTGTGATGCGACGGTGGCCCGATCTTTTGATAGGTAGTAGTAATTCGATTGATGGAGAACTAGATGTTGACGATCCAGCTTCCAAAGATCCGAACCCTACAATCGCTACACCACGGCTTCATAGGTTATCAACCACGCACAAACAAAGTTGACCTCGCCAAAAAGGCTAATCCCTGCATGCGAATCGAGAACACAAGCAAGAATGTAGAAGATGCAATCTGAAATTGCGAATAATATAAAGCACACAAGTTGGAGTTGCACAAACCGATGTACGGCGAAAAACTGACAAAGTGTCTAGTTGTAATCTAAGCAAAACCTAGGTGTCTAAGGCAGCGGCTACTGAGTATATGAGAGGGTCTAGCTTGGTTTTGTGTGGCCAGGGGGTGCACACAACCTGAGCTTGGGCCCCCACACGCTTACAAAGCTCGAAACAGTAATACAAC
Source organism: Otatea glauca (assembly GCA_036346275.1). Classification (NCBI taxonomy): domain Eukaryota; kingdom Viridiplantae; phylum Streptophyta; class Magnoliopsida; order Poales; family Poaceae; genus Otatea; species Otatea glauca. The sequence goes on from CM070712.1 coordinate 11,150,812, forward strand.
ATATTGTTTTAATGATTCTGGTTGATCCACAATTAATATAGGGCTGGGACCAGATCCATTGGAAATATCTCATCGTTATCTTTCTAACAAGCACAAGAACTCCTCCATTGGGAGATATACCTATTTTAATGCAGTGTTGTCTGCTTACTCCGAACTAAACACAGAGCTCGAATTGTGGATGACTTGGAGTCTGGTTTGATTTGGCATGGCAAGGGTGGAGTTCAGCTGGGGTTGTGGTCACGTGGAGGTGATGGCGCCCTTCGGAAGGTGTGCCAACTTTGAGTAGAAGTGGTCGGTTTGACTTGGCGTCAATCTAAATTGTGCCAACAAACTGAGTGCTTGTGGCTATACTGGTGGTGCTTCTTGATGGGGAACGGGTAGGCTACTCTAGCGAAAAATCAAAATTTTCTACCGCGTAACCAAGGAACCACTGCAAGTTATAGATCACAGAATCACCACTAGACCCGCAGACCCATAGTGGAAGTAGAGTCGATGTAGCGCGGTTGTGTAGATGTGGTCGTACTAGCTTTTCGCCTCCCCAACAGCTCGTTGTGACTGTCGCAGGTAGCGGATCTTCCTAGCGTTGAAGCTTTGAAGCAATGCCTCTAAGGTATCCACACGTTCGGGGCAAGAACACCACGCGCCGGAGTGCTAGCGCCGGCTACGCCGTTCTGGGTAGAGGAGGGGTGGCAGCTAGGGTTTCGGGAATTTTGAATTCCTATTGTGTCTCTTTGTGTATCTTACTCAATATACAAAGCCACAACCCCCTCACTTTGTATGGACATCCCATAACGGGTTTAAACCCTTGAAGCCCATTAGGAACTCTAAGCCCATTACAACTCGGATCCCTATCCGAATTGGTTACAACCCCCTAAGCGTGCGGCCCTATAGGTCTTAGGCATGGCTCGAGTACCCATATCGACCATCGAGTACTCCTACTCGATCATTGGGTACTCCTACTCGACCATCGGGTACACCTACTCGACCATCGAGTACTCCACAATAGTCGGTAGTGGCCTCTAGCAGGACTTGCCGACTCCCGAGTACTTGTAAAGATCGGACAAACCTCAACAATGTCCTATATGCATTTCCTTTTGCCTCATGATAGCGGTCAAACCCAAGGCGAGTTGTTGTCATCCTTATTTGGATGGCTCGACCACTCTCTCTCGATTTCGTAACTCGGATTCCCTGAATACATCGAGTTAACTCTTTAACTCGATGACTCGAGTAACTCTTTACTCGAGTAGCATGGCCATGCATTTTTCGGAACACGACCACTCAAGAGGCGTAGAGATATCTCTTCTGTTGTATGGAGGGGAAAATCCTATCTTAATCGACCATGCCTCGCAGCATGTTTCATGACAAACCCGAAAGCCATCTTATAACTACCCAGTTAAGGAGTAGTGTTTGACGACCCCTAAGTAAGCCATTATGCATCTTGAGAACATGCGACAATCTCAAGTTGAAGGATATAGCATACACATCGTATATGAGACCAACTGATGACATGGAAGAATACAACGTTCTCGCAGTGTCTCATAGTGGGTCGATATCCAACACCATGTTCTCTAACATGTGTCCATATTATTGGTTTGATATCTCCATATCTATGACCCGTGAAACATGGCCATCGACCAATACATATGCTAGTCTACTCATATGTGTCCTCATATGATTATCGACTAGGGACACCCTTTTAGAATGAACATCATAAAGATGAATACAGAATTTCACAAACAAGTCACGTACTTGTTAATCAATATCCATGATGTTATTCAAAGAACAATCTCATAGTTTATGAATATTTATGGAAATATAATCATCTCTATGATTGCCTCTAGGGCATATTTCCAACACTTCTCCCATGTTCCTAAGTAGTAAAACATCACAAATATTTAGTAGCATCCCATCCTCAATATCATTATTATGAACAGCGAGAAACGAGCTCACCTCATGATTTAATTTACATGCACGAGCTCTTGTCATTGAACCATGATGTACGCGCATATCCAAAGGAGTGATATCCTCATCATCCTCCCCCTCTTGAATTGGAGTCGTCCTCGCCTCAAGCTCATCCTCTTCTCCCACGTACGACTTTAAATCTAAAATATTGAACGTGGGACTAACCCCAAAATTTGCAAGCACTCAAGCTTATATGCATTATCCTTAATCTTTTCAAGTATTTCAAAAGGACTATCAGCTCGAGGCATTAATTTAGACTTTCTCAAATATGAAAACCTATCTTTTCTCAAATATAGCCAAACAAGGTCACCCTATTCAAAAGATAAATGTTTTCAACCCTAGATACCAGCAATCTTATACTTTTTAGTCATCTTTTCTATGTTCTTCTTAGTTGTTTCATGCATTTTTAAAATAAATTCAGCATGCTTCTTAGCATCTAAATTCACCTTTTCAAAAGTAGGCAAGGGCAAAAGATCAATTGGAGTACGAGGATTAAACCCACACACTACCTGAAATGGACTTTGATGGGAATGGTGGCCCGATCTTCCGACAGGTAGTAGTAAGTTGTTTGGTGGAGAACACGACGTTGACGATTCGGCTTCCAATCAGAATGGATTCAAACCCTGCAATCGCTACACCACGGCTCCGTAGGTTATCAACAACGCACAAACAAGATTGACTTTACCAAAAAGGCTAATCCCTGCATGCAAATCAAGAATGCAAGCAAGAACATAGAAGATGCAATCTGAAATTGCGAATAATATTAAGCACAAGAGTTGGGGTTCCACAAACTGATGAAAGGCGAAAAACTGACAAAGTGTCTAGTTGTAATCTAAGCAAAACCCATCTATTCTAGCGATGGCTACTGAATATATATGAGAAAGAGGGTAAGGGAGGTGGCCAAGGGGATGGCCGTGCAACCCTATGTCGTAAAAGACTTTGGGCCCAAGTGGAGGTGGTGCAGCACCTAACAGATTCTGTTCATCATATTGATTTGACGAGTCCCGTCAATCAAGAAGGAGTTTGGATGTTAAACCACTTCCGTTGGAAAGCTCTCATCGTGGACTTCTACGTAGAGTCCAAGAACACCTCAAACGGACTTCGTATGACCTAGATATGGTTATTTTTAGTTGGACTACTCCTGGGGTCGAACTGGACTTGTGAACGAATTGGATTTTTTCTTGAGCTGGGCTTGGAGCATCAGAAGTTGTTGGGCTCTTGTCTTGGTTGGAGATAGACGCATGGCTTGCTGGGCCGGCATGGTCTCATCATCCTCCCCTTCTTGATTTTGAGTCATCCTCGATTCAAGCTCATTGGCCTACAAAAGGTTAGTAATAAGAGGCGGCAAAGAAACCAACATATTCTTTGGTTGTTGATAGTGTGGCACATTAAAAGAAGATTTCAAAATGGTAGAAATATAAACTCGATGCACCATGTACTTTCCTTTATCATTTATGTTTGCCAATATTATGAAAACTAACACTAGATGACCTTGACAAATTAGCAGGCATAGAAAATCTATCTAAACAATTGAGATCACATATGACATCAAATTCAATATAACCCAAAGTATTCAAGGAAGACAATAGTTTAATCTCATCCTTTTCATTAGCAAGGTGAATAACATGTTTATTTTAAGCAAACATGTTTAGATCAAAAATAAAACTGACATGTTCACTCAGAGGCATGGATAAAAATGAGACATTGTCACACAACTCTTTTGTATCACCAGGGACAGCAAGACAATCATATTGTGACAAAAGTGATTCAATTTGAGTGTCCACTAACTGCTATTCTAGCATAGCACCAGTAGTGACCAAATTTAACATATCAACAAAATTCTCTCCTCGTGTGAAAATAGCACATATGACCTTTGTTTTCTATCTTAGCCGATTTAGGCATATCATGATCTGTACATTCTTGAGGCATGCATGGGAGAGCAAGTATCTCTTGCTCCTCCTTCTCTTGCGTGTTTTCCTTCTCATTTTTGTTCTCAATGTCCTGTGAAAAGTCAGTAGCAAGTGGAAACTCGACAAGATGCCGTTCTTCCAAAGAAAATTCTTCACTTTGGCAATTATAGACATTAATTTTAGCAAGATGTCTTTCATGTTCAATTTGATTTTCAATCTCACAAGCAAGATTAAATAAACTAGAGAGCGAAATATATTCCTTATCAACAAGAATACCCTGAATTTCCATATCAAGTCCATTTAAAAATTTTATTTCCTTAGCTTCTTTAGATTCATCTAAACCACAACGCAATAACAAAGTTTCTAATTCCTCGTAATATGCCTTGGCAGTTTTATCACATTGTTGTAAACATTGCAAGTCATAAAGTAACTTTTTAGAATGATAAGCAGGAACAAATTCATCTCTCATAAGTCGTTTCATATCTTTCCATATTTGTGGTACTGTCTTATAAGCACAAAAATTGTTCCACCAAATTGATGCACAGAGAGTTAAAGCACTAGCGGCAACTTTAATTTTTCGTTTATTACAGAGGTTACATTGCGAAAGAATTTTATCTACCACTATTTCCCAATCAATATAAGCATCAACACCAAATCCGTTATAAGAAGGAATAACTGGAAAATTCTTATCTTTACCAGCAGAAGGAGATGAATTAAAGTTGGCTGGGTGCTTATGCTCTTTTCTGTCAAGTGCATTCTCCATGTTTTGAATTTGCTTGTTCATAGTCTCATTCATCTCTCGCAGCATCTCTCGGAGCTCGTTATGAAGAACACAATGGTTTATCGTCCTGGTCCTCCGGTACCCCTACAGTTGGTAGTAGAAAACAGAAGAGCACAAAGTATTATCCCTATCAACTACTAGGTACTGGACAATGGGATTACAAACTCTCATGCATCTTACCACACCCTTACAAATGTTCTTACCAAAGCAACAGGTGGTACAATCGGTGACTGGTTCGTGATACCATGACTGGAGTATAAGTGAGGCGATTGCAAAGGAGAACCTGAACTGATAAGAAGTATGTGGAGCTCGGAAGGCAATATTTAGTAGCAAGGAATAAGGAATATCAAAGTTAGATTATCATGCTAAATAAATGTCCAACGTACTTGTCACAGTTGCTGGCCTAAATGTGTTCCTAGAACTAGATCAACCTAGCAAGGGATATATCACAGCACATAGGACTCAAATGATGCAAGCAATTCTGATTATGTGCTTCTTTTTCCCTCTTTTTGCTTCTTTTTGCTTCTTTTCTTCTCTCTGATTTTTTTCAGTGCGGCTCTTCTTTTTTTTTGCACTTGCCTTTTGTTTTCCTTTCTTTTAACTCAACGGCAAAACTAAAATCTTACATTTTGGAAAGAGAGAAAACGTTAAAAAGATGACCGAAAAATCCGTAAAAACAGCACAGCAAAATTCTAGGGTCCAGAACTCAGTCTTAGAGGCCGATTTTGAGCGTCAAAAATTGCACAGGTTCTCAGATGCGCATCATCATCTTCTTCGAAACAAAAAAATTATGCCCCAATCGGAGTTCGTATGCAAAAGTTATGGCTGTTTTAACACTTTGCAATCTAGAATTGCTTGTGACTTCACTTCTTCCTTCCGGTTAGGGATAAAATAGCAATAGGGTCGCAGGTGAAAAAGGATGGCCAGCGGTGCAGGGCAATTGACACAAGGTGGCTTGCGACCTATCTAGGGCTTGCGAAGTGGGATATATAATGCAAAGTGGCAGCATGGACCAACCGTGTGGAACTCAGTTCGGTTCTAGGGTGATGATGCGAAACAGTGGTGGGATGACTAACGGTGCAAACAAGAACCACGGCAACGAAAAGGGACAACTAGAAACTAGGATCACGACCTCAAACCAGCAACAAGACAATGACGATGGACACAAATTCAACAAAGCGAAACCAAAACAAAAATTGCTAAGGCACAAGGGGTTATAGGACAACAGAATCGATGACGAATTTTTTTTGTAGGGCAATTTTTCTAGATTCTAAGACGATGGCAAAACAAAAGTGGGGATACAAGAATTACCTATCAGGTAACCGAGGCTCTGATACCACTTGATGGGAATGGTGACCCGATCTTCCGACATGTAGTAGTAAGTCGATTGGTGGAGAACTCGACGTTGATGATTCGGCTTCCAATCAGAATGGATTCGAACCCTACAATCGCTACACCACGGCTCCGTTCGTTATCAACCACGCACAAACACGTTTAATCTCGCCAAGAAGGCTTATCCTTGCATATGAATCGAGAACACAAGCAAGAATGTAGAAGATGCAATCTGAAATTGCGAATAATATTAAGTACACGAGTTGGGGTTCCACAAACCGATGAACGGCGAAAAACTGACAAAGTGTCTAGTTGTAATCTAAGCAAAACCCATCTATTCTAGCAATGGCTAATGAATATATATGAGAAAGAGGGTAAGGGAGGTAGCCAAGGGGATGGCTGTGCAACCCTAGGTCGTATAAGGCCTTTGGGCCCAAGTGGAGGTGGCGTAGCATTTGGCAGATTCTGTTCGTTATATTGATTTGACGATTCCCGTCGATCAAGAAGGAGTTTAGATGTGAAACCACAACTGTTGAGAAGATCTCGTCGTGGGCTTCTCTGTCCAAGAACACCTCCAACAGACCTCGTATGACCCAGATATGGTCATTTTTAGTTGGACTGCTCTTGGGGGCCGAACTGGACTCATGAACGAATTGGGCTTCATCTTGGGCTGGGCTTGGAGCATCAGAAGTTGTTGGGCCCTTGTCTTGGCTTAAGATAGAAACATGGCTTGCTGGGCCGGTATGGTCTCATCAGACTTACCTTGGTGGTAGAGTGTACCGACCTGTTATAAGCAAACTCAACGTGCAGTAAACACTCTTTCCACAACTTCAAATTCTTCTTTAAAATAGTCCTCAACATGGTTGACAACGCATAGTTGACAACCTCCATTTGTCCGTCGGTTTGGGGATGACATTTAGTAGAAAATAGCAGCTTTGTCCCCAATTTATTCCATAAGCTTCTCCAAAAGTGACTCAAGAACTTAGCGTCACAATCTGAAACAATTGTGTTTGGCACTCCATGTAGGCGTACAATCACCCTGAAAAACAAATTAGCAACATTTGTAGCATCATCGCTCTTATGACAAGGTATACAATGTGCCATTTTAGAAAATCGGTCCACAACCACGAAAAATACTATTCCTCCCCCTCTTTGTCCTAGCCAACCCTAAAACAAAGTCCATAGAAATTCCTCCCATGGAACGCTAGGAACAGGAAGAGGCATATAAAGACTATGTGGATTAGAGTGAGACGTAGCACTCGATGTCGCGTCTCATCTTTGGCCAAAAGAAATGTGCGGCCAGTACATTTTTAGTTTTATTTACTCCAAAATGGCTCATCAAACCACCTCCATTCGCTTTCTACAAAAACAAAAGGCAAATAGAGCTAGCAGGAACACATAGCTTGTCAGCACGTATAACAATCCATCATTCAACACATATTTCATCCATGTTCTTCCTTCTCTACATTTTTCAATTGCATCTTTAAAGTCCAAATCAGTGGCATATAACTCTTTTATTGTCTCTAAACCAAAATTTTGTGATCAAGTTGATACAACATAGTATATCGCCTCGATAACACATCAGCAATTACATTGTCTTTAAACCTCTTATGTTTAATGATATATGGAAACGACTCTATGAATTCAATCTATTTAGCATGTCATTTATTCAGTTTGGCTTGACTTCTAGTATGCTTCAAAGATTCATGATCTGAATGAATAACGAACTCCTTAGGCCAAAGATAGTGTTGCCATGTTTCTAATACTTGCACTAAAGCATACAATTCTTTATCGTAGGTGGAGTTATTCAAAGATGGCCCATTTAATTTCTCACTAAAGTAAGCAACAAGTTTACCTTCTTGTAGTAGCACGCCCCTATTCCAATTCCGCTAGCATCACATTCTAATTCAAATGTCTTACAAAAATCTAGAAGTTGGACTAGAGGTGCATGTGTAAGCTTCTCTTTCAGCGTGTTAAAAGCTTGTTGTTGTACTGGCCCTATTGGAAAGATACGCTATTCTTTGTCAACTCATTCAGCGAGGCAGCAATGGTTCTGAAATCTTTCATGAAATGCCTATAGAATCCTGCAAGACCATGAAAACTTCTTACCTGTGTGATTGTCTTAGTGGTTGGCCAGCTCTTGATGGCTTCAATTTTTTCTTCATTCATCCACTTCAATTCCCTGTGGAATAACAACATAGCCAAGAAAAGAGACTCGATCCATGTAAAAGGTGCACTTCTCAAGATTACCAAACAAACATGCATCTCTCAAAGCATTAAAAATAGCACGCAAATGTTCTATGTGTTCTTTATGTGACTTACTATAGATCAAAATATCATCAAAATATACCACCACAAATTTTGCAATGAAAACATGTAAAACTTCGTTAATCAAACGCATGAAAGTGCTAGGTGCATAAGTTAAACCGAAAGGCATGACTAACTACTGATATAAACTGAACTTAGTTTTAAATGTTGTTTTCCATTCATCTCCTAATTTCATTCTAATCTGGTGGTATACTCTACGCAAGTCAATTTTTGTGAAAATAATAGCACCACTCAACTCATTAAGCATGTCGTCTAACTTAGGAATAGGATGACGATACCTTATTGTGATATTGTTAATGGCTCTACAATCAACACACATATGCCAACTATCGTCTTTCTTAGGAACCAAAAGAATAGGAACGACACATGGACTAAGGCTTTCCTGTACGTACTCTCGGTCCAAAAGGTCTTGGACTTGTCGCTGAATTTCCTTAGTCTCTCTGGATTGGTCCTATACACAGCACGATTTGGCAAAGTTGCTCCTGAGATCAAATCAATTTGGTGCTAAATACCTCTAATAGGTGGCAAACCTAGGGGTAACTCAGTTGGAGACACATCCTCATACTCCTGCAAAAGGTTAATGATAGTAGGAGGCAAAGAGCTAGGAATATCATTAAGTGAAAATAAAGCCTCTTTGCTCATTAAAGCATAGCATGGTGCATCATTCTCATTAATTTCAGCAAGATCAGATTTTGTAGCAAGCATAACACCACCTTTCAATGTAATTCCCTCGGACCTAGAAATAGGTGCTTTCTTGTCTTTCTTAGGTGGGAAAATGTTCTTAGCTACTTGCTGATTTTCAGATTCTGGCGCACTCTTTTTATTCTCATTTTTAGCTCTCCCTTTATCACATTACACAATTTCACAGGTGTCATAGGAAGCAAAGTGATTTTCTTTCCATTGTGCATACGTGTGTATTTATTACTTCTACCATGATGAGTTGCATCAGTATCAAATTCCCATGGATGGCCTAATAAAAGTGAACATGCTTGCATAGACACTACATCGAAATCAGTAAAATCATGGTATGTTCCAATGGAAAAATGCAATCTCGCAGTTTGTGTTACCTTCACCTTACCACTGTTGTTGAAGCATTGAATATGGTATGAGTGAGGGTGCGCACATGTGGTCAAGCCAAGCTTCTTGTCCAGATCCGAACTCACCAAGTTATTGCAGCTTCCACCATCAATTATGACACGAACGCGACGGTCCTGGACGATGAGATAAAACTGAAACAAATTATGGCGTTGTAACTTCTCCGCTTGCTCCATTTGAGTGCTCAACACTTGCTGCACAATTATGGTCCTGTAATTTTTTGTGGCAGCGGTCCCTAAAATGTCCTCACCCTCGATGTCCGTCTCATGGTCATCTTCATTATCTGCAAGGTTAGCTGCAAGAGTATATTCATCCTCGACATCACTAGCACTAATATACCCACCTTCTTCCGTTGCAATGTACGCTCGCTGACTTGGACAATCCTTCATGACTTGGCCCATTCCCTTGCAACGATGGCACAAAATCCCAGTCGTATTACTCGTGGAAGCAACCGATGAAAAGCTCTTCATTGGTGTTGGTGCTTGCACAGTAATAGTTTACTCACCTTGGCTACACGTGACGGTGGTGGCGGTGCTGCTGAATGCTCCCTATTCGTGGAGGGGGTAGCAAACCAATTAGCAGGCAGCGGGGTTGATTTGGCTTGTCCCGGCTTTGATTTTGGAGTAGATATACCACCAAAGCTACTCCTTGTCCTTTGTTGTCTTCCCTGCAATTCTTTTTCTGCCAACATAGTAAGTTGGAACAATCTATTGATATCATTATAATCTTTGTAATCAATTATATCCTATATTTTACATCGTAAACCTCCATAAAAACGAGCCATCTTATCTTCTTCATCCTCAAATACCTCACAACGCAACATCCTTATTTGTAGCTCTTGACATACTCCTCTACAGATCTATTACCTTGACTTAAGCGTTGCAATTTCTTATGTAGATCACGCTTATAAGGAGTAATAAATCTACTACGCATAGCTCGCTTTAATCTATCCCATGTATCAAGTTGTAAGCCATAATTTACTACTTCATTCCACCAAATGATAGCAAAATCTTTGAACTCGCTGGTAGCTTGTTTGACTCTATGTACTTCAGGAACTAATGGGAGTTAAATTTTGTTCAACAGTCATTTTCTAATCTAAATAAATTTTAGCATCATATGCACCAGAAAAACATGGTATGGTAAATTTAACTATAGAAAAAGGACCATCATATCCACGACCATTGCGTTGATTAAAATTATTACCTCCCATATCATGACGGTTGTGATTCAGGGGTCATTGTTGTCATACATCTTGTGCAGCGGTGCTTGCAGCGAAGGCGTCACAGTCTTCTCCATCCACATCATCTCCCACGACAGACTCTTCATGCTCCTCTACTCTTCGAGCCTAATTGAGAGGCGGTTGTCTCTCAAAGTTCTCCATTCTTGTAAGAAGATTGGCAATGCTTCGCTCTATTCTCTCCAATCTATGCTCATTGTCTCGACTAACCTTTGCGATGTTTGCATTGATGTCATTTAGCGTGTTGTTAAACTCATTTCTTGGAATACACTCCTCTCCATGCACAGCTTTAGCTTGTGAACCTGACATTGTTAGTACTCCCTCCATCCTTGAAAGTAAGGGAGAGAAGTGTTCAAATTGTGTCCTCCAATATTAGGGATTAAGAGCTCTCCCCCTTAAATTATGTCATCAAATTGTGCCCATGCATGCAGATGCACGTAGATACATGCGACCACACATATTCCAAAACAAAAACGCGGCAAGTCATTCCCTATAATCGTGATTAATTAATGCATGCATGTTTCCAATTAACAGAGACACAGTATTAAATAGGGGCATTAGAGTCTTTTGGCAGAAATCATAATCTATCCTAAAATTTCTTCTGTCCCTTACTTTCTAGGACGGAGGGAGTAGAAGACAAAAGGAAAAACTAACAAGGTGGTGGAAGGTAGAATCACTCACTCTCAAGCGTCTTACCACACTCTTACAAACGTTCTTACCAAAGCAGCGGGTGGTACAACCTGTGGCTGGTTAGTGATACCATGACCGGACCATGAGTGAGGCGATTGCAAAGGAGAACCTGAACTGATAAGAAGTATGTGGAGCTCGGAAGGCAATGTTAGGTAGCAAGGAAAAAGCAATATCGAAATCAGATTAGAAAGCTGAATAAATGTCCAACGTACTTGTCACAGTTGCTAGACTAAACGTGTTTGTAGAACTAGTTCAACCAAGCAAGGGATATATCAAAGTACAAAGGACTCAAAGGATGTAAGAAATTCTGATTATCTGCTTCTCTTTCCCTCTTTTTGCTTCTTTTCTTCTCTCTGAATTTTTTTTAGTGCGGCTCTTCTCTTTTTTTGCACTTGCTTTTTTTTACTATTTTATAATTCAAAGGAAAAACAAAAATCTCACGTTTTCGAATGAGAGAACGTTAAAAAGATGATCGAAAAATGGTAAAAACAACACAGCAAACTTCCGGGGTCTGGAACTCGGTCTTATAGGCCGATTTTGAGGGTAAAAAATTGCACAGGTCTAAGGACATGTGCTTTTTTCAGATGCGCCTCGTCGTCCTCTTCAAGACAAAAAAAATAAACCCTAATCGGAGTCCGTATGCAAAGTTATGCCCGTTTTACTGAGCACTACGCAATCGAGAATCGACTTCTTCCTTTCGGTTAGGGCTGAGCCATCAATAGGATCGCGGGTGAAAAATCGGAGGCTAGCGGTACAGGGCAAATAACACAAGGTGGCTCATGACCTATCTAGGGCATATGGAGTGGGATATATAACGCAAGGTAGCGTCAGGAGCAAACCGAGTAAGACTCAGTTTGGTTTTGGGGAGTTGGTGGTGGTGGGATGACTCACAGTGCAAACAAGAACTAGGGGCAACGGAAGGTGACAATTAGAGACTAGGATCACAACTTCAAACCAGCAACAAGATGATGACAATGTACACGAACACAACAAAGCGAAACTGAAAACGAAAATTGGAAATGCACAAGGGGTTGTAGTACAGCAGAAACGATGAGGAACGTTTTGTGGGACAATTTGTCTGCACTCTAGGACGATGGCAAAACAAAAGTGGGGATACAAGGATTACCTATCGGGCAATCATGGCTCTAATACCACTTCATGCAAACGGTGGCCCGATCTTCCGACAGGTATTAGTAATTCGATTGATGGAGAACTTGACGTTGACAATACGGCATCCAATCAGAACTGATCCGAACCCTACAATCGCTACACCATGGCTCCGTAGGTTATCAACCACGCACAAACACGGTTGACTTTGCCAAAAAGGCTAATCCCTGCATGCAAATCAAGAATGCAAGTAAGAACGTAGAACATGCAATCTGAAATTGCGAATAATAGTAAGCACACGAGTTGGGGTTCCACAAACAGATGTACGGCAAGAAACTGACAGAGTGTCTAGTTGTAATCTAAGCAAACCCCAAGTGTCTAAGGTGGTGGCTAAAGAGTATATGAGAGGGAGGGACGTGAGAGGGTCGAGCTAAGGTTTGTGCGACTAGGGTGCGAACACAACCCAGACTTGGGCCCCCACAAGCTTACAAAGCCTGAAATAGTAATAGAACACATTGTTTCGATGATTTTGGTCGATCGGCAACTAATCTGGGGCTGGAACCAGATCCATTGGAAATATTTTGTCGTTATCTTTCTATCGAGCATAAGAACTCCTCCATTTGACTCTGTATGAGGGAGATATACCCATTTTAATGCAGTGTTGTCTGCTGACTCCGAACTGAACAAAGAGTCCGAATTGTGGATGACTTGGTGTCTGACTTGATTTGGCATGGCAAGGGTGGAGTCCAGCTGGGAATGTGGTTGCTTGGAGGTGATGGTGCCCTTAGAAAAGTGCGCCACTTGGAGTAGAAGTGGGCGGTTCGACTTGGCGTCAGTCTGAATTGTGCCAACAAATTGAGTGCTTGTGGCTGTCCTGGTGGTGCTTCTCCCATGTTCCTAAGTAGTAAAACATCACAAATATTTAGTAGCATCCCATCCTCAATATCATTATTATAAATAGCGAGAAATGATCTCACCTCATGATTTAATTTACGTGCATGAGCTCTTGTCATTAGACAATGATGTATGCGTGTATCCAAAGGAGTGATGTCCTCATCAATATATGCCTCTTCCTGTTCCTAGCGTACCTTGGGTGGATATTTCTATGGACTTTATTCTAGGATTGCCTAGAACAAAGAAGGGGGAGGGACAACATTTTTGTTGTCGTGGATAGATTTTCTAAGATGGCACATTTTATAACTTGTCATAAGAGCGATGATGTTACAAATGTTGCTGATTTATTTTTCAGAGAAATCGTTCGCCTACATAGAGTGCCAAATACAATTTTTCTTATCGTGATAAAAATTTTATGAGTCTCTTTTGGCGGTCACTATGGGCTAAATTGGAGACAAAGTTGTTGTTTTCAACCACATGTCATCCCCAAATTGACGGACAAACTAAAGTTGTCAACTGCACATTATCTACTATGTTGAGAGCTATTTTGAACAAAAACATGAAGATGTGGGAAGATTGTTTGCCTCATGTGGAGTTTGCTTACAATCGTACGCTGCATTCAACCACAAAGATTGCCCTTTTTAGGTAGTATATGGATTTATTCCTCGCGCACCTATTGATTTTTTACCTCTACCATCTTCAGAAAAGGTAAATATTGATGCTAAACAATGTGCTGAATTGATACTTAAGATGCATGAAACAACTAAGGAGAATTTATATTTAGCATTCCTTGGTGGTTTCATCCATCTTAAGTATCAATTCAGCACGTTGTTTAGCATCAATATTTACCTTTTTTAAGATGGTAGACGTAATAAATCAATAGGAGCATGAGGAATAAATACATATATTACCTGAAATGGGCACATCTTTGTGGTTGAATTCAGCGTATGGTTGTAAGCAAACTCCACATGAGGTAAAAAATCTTCCCACATCTTTGTCGGGTCCCGAATATGTAAATTCGGACCCTCTGTGTATACCGCATTAGTCCAAGATTACGCTAATGCACACAGGCTCAACATAGTTAAATATCACAATTATACACAGCGGTAACAAAATAAAAGACTCCATATATTAAATATAACTGAGTGTATGACCTTATGGTCAACTTAAATGATAAAGCCACGTAGGGCTAGACATAATATTATTAAACTAAGACATTGATGTGGAAAGAAAGACGTAGATAACCCATCAGTTTACCACAAGCAACTGACAAGGCTCGCACCCTAAACATTCGCATCCTCTTGGTACTCCTCCAGAACAGGTGTAAACTCCTCAACTGGTGAAATTGTTGTTTGGCAAGGGTGAGTATTTAAAGCACTGAACAAGTTGTGCACAGAATGCAATTCTAACATAACTATATATGCAAAGCTTATTCCAAAATAATGGCTAATATGGCTATTTTTTAGTAAAGTAGCATTTGTAAATGAATACAGTAAATAGATTGAAAAGACAATAAAACATATAACAGTCAAATAATATCTTTCAGCATTTCAAAAGTAAACATGGCATCCAACCCTAATTCAAGTTTCAACCTCCAATGGCACCCTGCCATCACATTCCAAGTTTTCATTTTATCAATTCTAACCCTTCACTAAAATTCCCAAGCAATGCTCAATAATGCGAGCACGGCTACCCGAATAGATTTTATATTATGTAGAGGTTATGCACTTTACCCACAGATACAACCATTTCACCACACATGTGAGTGATTATAATAAAGCCTTTATAATGCTCTACCTTAACTCCGTACTACCTGCTAAGGTTTCAACACTGAAGGGTTAAACCACCACAACAGGGCCCCCCTCCTGCACCATGTGAGTTGATCTGTAAACACGGGACTCACACCACCACTAGTAGTACCAAAGCTAAGACATTGTAAATTAATCAGCAAGGCTATCCCATACCAGACATGTGGTTGCATGTTTGACTCAAGTCAAAGGCTTGCAAGGTTAAGTCCCTTTTGGATGCGCGCATACATCATGGTCCTATGACAAGAGCTCATGCATGTAAATTAAATCATGAGGTGAGCTCGTTTCTCACTATTCATAATAATGATATTGAAGATGGGATGCTACTAAATATTTGTGATGTTTTACTTCTTAGGAACATGGGAGAAGCACCACTAGGACAGCTACAAGCACTCAGTTTGTTGGCACAATTCAAATTGACGACAAGTCGAACCGGCCACCTATACTCCAAGTTGGTGCACTTTTCGAAGGGTGCCATCACCTCCGCACAACCACATCCTCAGCTGGAGTCCACCCTTGCCATGCCAAATCAAGCCGGACTCCAAGTCGTCTACAATTTGGGCTTTGTGTTCGGTTCGAAGTCAACAGACAACACTGTATTAAAATAGTCATATCTCCCTCATATGGAGTATAATTGAGAAGTTATTGTTCTTGTTAGAAAGATAACGATGAGATGTTTTAAATGGATCTAGTCCTAGCTCCAGATTCATTGCGGATCATCTGGAATCATCGAAATAATATGTCGTATTGCTATTTTGGGCTATTTCGGGCCTTGTAAGCTTGTGGGGGATCCATGCCCAGGTTGTGTGCACCCCCTAATCGCACACAACCCTAGCCGCAACCTCCCTCTCATACATTCTATTTAGATTACAACCAGACAATCTGTCAGTTTATCACCGTACATCGGTTTGTAGAACCCGGACTCATGTGCTTAATATTATTCACAATTTCAGATTGCATCTTCTACATTCATGCTTGTGTTCTCGATTCGCATGCAGGGGTAAGCCTTTTTGGCAAGGTCAACCGTGTTTGTGCAAGGTTGATAACCAAAAGAGCCATTGTGTAGTGATTGCGGGGTCTGAATCAGTTCTGATTGGAAGCTGGATCGTCAACGTCGAGTTCTACCAATCGATTTAGTACTAAATGTTGGAAGATCGGGTCACCGTTTCCATCAACATCCCTCGCTACTATAACTCAACTTCATTGTGTGATAACACCTGACACACCAATTCATAATCATGTTCCATATTCCATTAGTCAAGATTAACTTTCGATATTTCATAAGACATGTGATGCACGAGGCATGGCTAAGCATGCTAAACATGGAACCAGCCCATGTTGATTTTAATATTAACGATTTAATAATGAACCAATCTGGGGTGACAATAGATCATGGCATACAAATGAGAAGGTAGGGTAATTTGAAACAGTTATACACAAAAAATAACATGCATAAAGTAAAACAATATAGCTATTTTATAAATTGGGTTCAACATGATCAAGGCACAAGTTGCCTTGAAAAAGCTCTTGTTCTTGTGATCTTTCCAGACGCTACGAGCACTTCAAGTCTACTTGTAACGAGAGTGAATGCCAAATAAATACCAAAATAGAGAGAAAACAAACTCAAAAAAAATTAAATTCACCAATAAATAGATCTCAATTTTACAAATGTTTAGAAGTTTGAATCGCCTTAATCTGAGCTCGTATGAGGGAGAACAGGCTCTCGAAAGTTTCAAGCAAAGAGAAAATACAAAAATCAGAAAATCAATATATATCCGAATTATTTTTTTATTGAAAAAGATATTTATTGCGTCAGGTTGTCGTTAGCATCACCCTGGACCAACCAAATGCCACCATGCATCTCGAGCGTAAGGATTGAGTTCACAGCACCACGCTGACTCACGATGAACCCTGTGCACGACGCTTCGATGATCGCACCCAACACGCCTCGGCTTGTTTTTGGCCATGGCACCGCCCACGTCCATGCTCTTGATGGCCAACATGTGTCTCGATCAAGGTCGCCTGTGGCTGATCCGATGGACAAGGTTACCAGCGAAGTTCTAATCTCAGCGTAACTACGTGGCATGATCTTGAACGTTCACCGTAGATTGAACGGTCGATAAATTACCCAACGAAGACTATCTTGATGGTGCTCCAACAACATTCTGGCAGCCAACCAGTGCGGATCCTATGCGACAAAACTCGGTGACTTTGAATCAGGTACACAAGCGATGAAACACGGCTCAACGGCAATGAAAGAAGTGAAAAACTGTGGTGGCTTGGCTCCAAGAACTCTGACGAGTTCGATCTGTGCAACGACGGTGTTCCGGCGAAAACGGCTTGATGAAAAGGTGCGCAACAACTCGATGAACCTCGGGGCGATACCAACGTGGCTTTTATAGCCCTCGATGTCTGTGTAGAACCTGAGAAATTGAATCGACGTAGCGGAGGAGTTCTTAGCGAACACGGCGGTGTTGCTCCATTTCCTCCGCGGAACGATGACTAAGTACCAGCCGATCACCAATGAACAGCCACGATGAGACCTCACGCGGCACGATCTTATCCAATTGCAACAAACTAACTGTCGAGATCAAGTATAGACCTAAACCGGTATCCTTAATCTCAAGCGTTCGATCAAGTTCCAATGGTTGTACCTCCTTAGGTTTCCTCGGTTGAAAATGACCTTCCAATCAAGCTCCAACGGTGGTCGCTTCAGCTTCTAGAAGATGGGCCAATGGGCCGAAGGTGTGAAGCGGATTGGGCCGCACAGCGATGGGCCTGGCCAGGCTGATCTATGGGCTTTCGGGCCAAACACTATTAGAGCATTTTCTAGGGTTTCTAATTAAATTTAATTCCAAAAAATAGATTAATTTGTTTGAGGCAATAAAATATCAGGAAAAATCTAATAAAATTCTCATAAATATTTTGAGACATTTATAACTCAAATAAAATATTTTTGGCTAAAATTTATTTGAACTTTCTTAGTAATTAATTAGTTTTAACAAAAGGCCAATAAATAAAATAATTTATAAATTTAAATAAAATCAAGAAAAAATTCAAAAAAAATCATAAAATGCACAAATAACACATTAACTTAATAAAAAGAAAAAATTGGGATGATACAAACCTCCCCCGTTAACGAAATCTTGACCTCGAGATTCAGGGTAACTAAGGAATAGGTTAGAGAATTTTGTCTTCAGATCATCCTCACGCTCCCAAGTGGGTTCACTCTCTGAATGATTACTCTATTGAACTCCGCAAAAGCGAATTGACTTGTTTCTGGTCTTACGCTCTATCACATACACAATCTTGATTGGCTGCTCTTTATAAGTCAAGTCTTCCTGTTGCTCAATTGCTTCTAGTGGTGTCTACTCTATTGGCACTCTGAGGCACTTCTTAAGTTGTGACACATGAAACACATCATGTACTCCTGCCAATGACTGCGGCAGCTCAAATTGATAAGCATCCTCTCCTCGATGGCTTAGGATTTTGAATGGACCAACATATCTTGGCGGAAGCTTTCCTTTAGCATGAAACCTTTTAACACCTTTAAGAGGGGTAACTCTAAGATACACAAAATCATCTGGCTCAAAGCTCAATTCACGACGACGATTATCAGCGTAGCTTTTCTGTCTCGACTGAGGCACTTTCAACCTTTCTCTTATCACAGCAATTTGCTCTTCGGCTTCTTTGAGAATATCGGGCCTAAACACAAAATGCTCTCCGATCTCATTCCAATTCAACGGAGTATGACAGGCATGACCATACAATGCTTCAAATGGTGATATTTGCAAACTAGCCTGATAGCTGTTGTTATAATTGAATTCAACGTACGTCAAACACTTATCCCATGAAGTAGCATAATCTAATGCACAAGATCTCAGCATATCCTCTAATATCTGATTCACTCTCTCAGTCTAACCATCTATCTATGGATGATACGTTGTACTGAAATTCAAGCGAGTTCCCATGGCTTCATGCAACTTACCCCAAAATCTCGACGTAAATTGGGTACCTCTATATGACACTATCTTCTTGGGCATAAACACACAATCCTTGACATATACAGCTCTACCAAATGATCTCTTGAGTAAGTAGTCTTGACAGGTATAAAGTGAGCGACCTTGGTCAATCGATCAACAATGACACATGGAATCATAACCTTTCTGAGTTCTAGGGAAACTAGTAATGAAATCCTTATCGATTTCCTCCCACTTCCATTCAGGAACCTTTAGCGGCTGTAATAACCTTGCGGGTCTTTGATGCATGGCCTTTACCTTCTAACACACATCGCATAGAGCAACATGCTCAACAACTTCACGCTTCATATTAGGCCACCAAAATCTTTCATTAAGATCTTGATACATCTTGGCACTTCCTGGATGAATCGAATACTTTGAATCATGAGCTTATTCCAGAATGAACTGCTTAAGCTCCTTCTTGTTTGATACACATATTTGACTTTTAAACCACATAGTACCTTGATCATCCAAAGTAAAATCTTCGGCTAAGCCTTCATCCTTCCTAGACTTGATTCGGTTGATCTTTTCATCATAATTTTGACCTTCTGTAATCTGACCCTTTAGAGTTGGATTGACTTCCAAGTTAGCAAGAAATCCTTATGGAATAACTTCCAGCTTTAACTTATGAAATTCCTTGCATAACTCCAGTTGATCATTTAACACCAGTATATTAGCACTATGGCTCTTATGACTCAATGCATCTACTACCACATTAGCCTTTCTAGGATGATAGTGGATTGCAACATTATAATCCTTTATTAACTCCAACCATATCCTCTATCCCATATTGAGATCTAAAGGATCGAGATGGTGATCAAAGGGGGGGGGTGAATGATCCCAAAATAAAATTTTACCTTACTAAAAATAATCTAACCAAGAGCACAAAAGCAAAGTGGAGATAGCAAAATTTTATAATTTCTCAGCTACAGGCAGCACTACTGCAAAATACCCCCGGTACTACTAGATGAACAGTAGCCCACACTACTAGGGTACTGTAGCGGTACTGCCGGGTTACTGTAGGTACATTAAAATCAGAACAGGAATAGTAAAAATCAGCCCGACTCAAAAGGAGAATTGATGAATCTTTTCATCGGCTGATCCAAACACCGTGAAACTTAGTGGACACCTTCTTATGGATGTCAGAAACCTCTTCCAACCTTCAATCACAAGGATTGATGTCAAAGTTCTGACCTTTTTCCAATTTGAGGAAGAGTGCACAAGAACGGGTTCAAAAACAAAAAATTGGCTCTCAGCTAGCTCGTGGGTTCTTGATAGTCAAGATGATCCTAGATGGTTTCCCACATGACATAACAAACTTGAAAACAAGCCAAGAACACCAAAAACTTGATCTTCCAAGAATGATTATCTAAAGAGCAAAAGGTCGGTTTCTTGCAAGGAAGGACATAATATTTGCCTAGATTATTGGGATATGGTCTAAAGAAGACTCATCAAATCAATCATAAATCCTAAGCACAAGATCCACAAGCATTTATGAGGGGAGGAAAATCCAAATGTGCAAGAAGTAATTGGCAAGAATGTAAATTGCGGAATTTAAAGACTGAATTTAAGGCATAATGTAAATGCGAAAAGTAAATTCAGAATTGAGAGGAATAGATTTTCATTTCTGTAAGAGAGGGTTACAAAGCCTCACAACAAAGTGGGCAAAGCTCAAAGGAGCATCAAAACCTCTAAAACCTTCAAGAGGTGTAAGGCTACCCCTACCCCTCTGTTTGTACTACTATTGAGTCACCCTCCACCCTTGGATGAGTTCTTTCTACCCTAAGGATCACCATCATGGGCTAGGATTGACTCACTCAATCATACATGGGCTAACCCGAAACTCTTTAACATAACGGGATTTTGCGCACTTCTCAAAGCATACTAACTAGACCAGCTACTCTATCACCTAGACCGCAATCCAACGGCCCTTCTTCATCCTAGTAGCTCCTACCTAGCATCTTGTTTGTTCCTTGTCTTCTAAGATTGCAGCGACTCCGTCTCCGATGATCTTCCGGTGATCTTCGACCGTTTGGACCTCCAGCGCACCTCGCCTAGTCCCAGTCTTCCTCCGCCTCACCATGATCTAGTACCGTCGTCCCACAACCATCAAAAATAAGGAAACACATCACATAGCATTTGTCGACTTTGGTAGTCGGCAATAAATTTATGGGGCAGGCGCTAGATCTAAAACTCGAAGGTCACACAAGATAAAGGTTTAGACAAGTTCAGGCCCTCGACGGAGGAGGTAATACCCTAGTCCTGTGTGCTGGAATTATGTGGATCTCTTGGATCTAAGATTGCTCGTGAGCTCGTGTCTCGCAGCTCATCTACTGATATCTCCATTGTTACCCGCCCTCTCTCTTATATAATGGGGGTGGGGCAGTTTATAGAGTCCTGATCGGTCTAAGGGATTCCGATCAGTTATTAGATTCTAGTCGGTTACAGGACAGAGTTTACATCTTTATCTACCCTGCTAACGACTCGGATTACAATCATATCTCTTATATCTAAATATACGTTCAACTGTCTCTAGGATGTATCCCCTTGCACACGGCAACAAGGCCTAGCGCGGGGCTTTATCCTTTGGGCCTTCTACTCGGCCATGTCTCCCCTTCTGATACTTTTGGGCTAGTTATGAAGACACCTGGGTTCTTATATTCTACAGCATTGCCCAAAATGATATGCAATTAATCTCACGCAAGTTGAAAATTCACATCTCTCAAAATCGCTCAAAGGTTGGCACTACCGCCCCCTGGGGCCCGTAGTATCGCTCGACCGGCACTACAGTCCCAACACGGTCGATAGTGCCGCTTGCATTCAAACCCCGCGAAGACCCTCTCTATAAGAAGAGTACCACTCCCTTGGGCCGGTAGTGCCGCTCGGTCGGCACTACTGCTCTCACATGGCCTGTACTGCCGCCCTTGGGAGACACAATTCAAATTGCTTCAAATTAAAAATCCATTTCAAATCAAACTCAAACCAGAGCATACCAAGCTCAAATTTAGTGAAATACTCATCACAAACATGGCTAGACCTCCAATGGTCTTTCAATCTTCCCCTTGATGAGCATATTTACAAATAATACAAAAGGCATAAATTTGAGTTTGAAGGAGAGAGGAAGAAAGCAATTTGAATGCAAAGCCAAACTTGGTCCAAAGAGAGAAAATAAGGACGTGACCAAGTTGACAAGAAAGATTTTAAAGCAAAACAAAGAAAGTGCAAGTTTTCCATAAAAGCTCTAGAAATCCAATAAAAACTCACAAAAGCTCAAATATGCTTATGATCCTTAAGAGTTAGCGAAATTTTACAAAGATCATAAGAACCAAGATGGATTCACATTTTTACCTATTGATGATGCCTTTACTACGATTTCTCCTCCTTTTGGCAATATAGTGTCGGGACCCGGATTTGCAAATCCGAAACCCTCTGTGTATACTGCACCAATCCAGGATCACGCTAGTGCACACAGTGGAAACATAGATGAAATACCATTCCATACAACGAATTAACTAAGAAGATGCAAATTATTATTAAATAAAGCAAACGACTTTATGGTCAATGTTTACACCATTATGCCTCAAGGGCTTAAGAAACAAATACTATTGCAGTGGAAAATATAACTTGAGCCATTCGACATGCCACAGGCAATCGTCTGGGGAACGCCTTCCTAATCCACGTAGTCTTCATAGAATTCCTCCTCATGATATTCATTATCTCCTTCAGCAACTGATCAACAAGGGCATAAAGCTGTGAGTACAAAGGTACTCAAAGAAGTCGTAGGGAATTGATGCAATATATTCATGCACGGCTTGACAAGGATGGCTATATGGTTCATTTGCAGAAAGCAATAACTTGAATTGAAATACAATAAATAGATTGAAAGCATATTTATGAAAAGATAAATAAAAGATTGATAGATCAATGATAGACAACAAAACAACAGTGAACTCCCTGTTCACATCCCAACAATTCCACATTCCACATTTTATGAAACACTCTATACCCCGTGTGAAATTCCCGGGCTTTGTCCATGATCATGACGCGCTATTCGAATAGTTTTACACTCTGCAGAGGTTGTACAACTTTACCCACAAGACATGAACATCTCTTTGTGCAAACGTTACTAACACACTTCCTTTGGTGTGTCGCAGAGATATCATGACAAAGCCTTTACAATGCACTATCTAAACTCGGTACTGCCCGCTAAGGTTTCGCCCCTTAGGGCCCCCTCTTGTGCCTTGCGAATTTACCCATGCATCCCGGAACCGACACCACCAACTGGCAGTACTCAAGGCTAGACATTGAAAATTAATCAGCTAAGTCTGTCCCATTCCAGACATGTGGTAGTACGGTTAGGCCCAGTTCAATGGCGCACAAGATTAAGTTCTTAAATTGTCTCAGGCAAGACATCCACATCTCAATGTGCTAGAAAGCACCCCCTTTACTTCACGATCACTTGCCCGAGGGAAAACAATTCGTTCAACCAAGACCAATGGCAAACCCTGCCATGGTACAACAAGTTTTACAACAGTGGCTACCGGCCACGATTCAATATCTCATTAAGTCAAGATTAACATTTTTCAACATGTGATATGAATCCCAACGTATATCTAAGCATGTCTAAGCATAGCTACGATAACCCAATGTTTGTATAATGATTATGTCCAACTAGTAATGTCCCATCCTAGGTTTAACAATGGATACATGGCATACAATTAATCAAAGTGGCATAATGTCAACTAGGTATATATCTACTCCCATTAAATAAGCATTGATACCTAAAATAGCATGCAATTGTATAAAACAAATTACTTTGCAAACATAGGATCAATATGATCAAAGGATTACGACTTGCCTTGCTGATCTAGTGCTGAATCTTGGTCTTCAAAGTCTTCGTTCGCTCCCTCGGAAGTAGCGTCTACCGGAAAAGAAGCAATGAAACCAAATAAATACAAAACAGAGACTCAAACAAGCTCAAAACTGAAAATAAATGGCTCTGGAAGATAGATCTTGATTTTTGAAAAATTTACAAACTTGAATCGCCTCAATCGGAGTTCGTATGAGCGAGAACGGGCCTCCGAAAGATTAAATTCAGAGAAAATACAGAAAATCAGGATTTCTGGATTTATTTTTATACGGAAAAAGGATTTATTGCGCAATCGCTGACCTCAGCAATCAATTTCCCGAATAAAGAAATAAATCAGAAAATCCTTATTAGGCTGACAGGTGGGACCCTCGGTCTATGGACCGAGTCCACGGGAAGGCTTTGGTCCACGGTGGACATGATCTGCAGAAAAGCGCTAGGGCTGACGCGGCTATGACGCTGGCGCCGACGGCTACCGATCGGGAGGACTTCGGAGGGGCGCCACGCGGATCGCCGCGCGTCGCGCATCCAACGACGCGGCAAGATCGGATGGCGGGGATACGCAGCTGCAGGCGGCGACGATGTGGCACGATCGGGGCTCTCGCTGCCGATCGGACGGCCACGGATCAGCGAAGAGGTTCAACGGAGAGCGGCGGCGCTATTCCACCGGAGCCGAGGAAGACGACATGGAACGCGGCGTAAGGGTGACGGATCGGTCGCAAAACCCAAGGGTTCTTGAAGAGCTCGACGCGAGGAATCCACAGGGACAGACGGCGGCGGCGGAGAGGGCCCAGCGGAGGAGATCGAGACGGCGGAAGGTCTCGGGCGAGGCGACAACTTCGGCGAGGTCGCAGCGATGGCTGGCGAGGTTTCGGGCGACGGCAAAGGAGCAAGATGCGCGGCGCAAAACGGCGAAACTCAGAGGGTGTGTGGCGGCTTAAATAGGGGCCTTGGAGGTCGTATCGGATGCGGACTCCGAGATGGCGGCGGACGCAGTTTCAACGCGGGCGGCGCTAGGGTTTCGCGACGGCGGTGCGGGGCTGGGCCAACTGGGCCGAGGCGACGCGGAAGGAAACGGGCTGAGGCGAAGCGGGCCGGAGGGGAAAAGAAATGGGCCGGAGGGGAAAGATTCGGCCCGAAAGAGTTTTTGGAATTTAAAAACATTTTTCAATTTAAGAAATTGCCAGAATTTCAAATAAAATCAAATAAATTCAAATAAATTCAGAAAAATCCCCAAAAATACAGAAAAACTTTAGTTTGATGAATAGTTTAGTCAAATTAAATCCTTTCATTATTTAGAAATTCAAATTAAGCTAGAATTAATTCAAGTAAAATACAAATGGTCCAATTTTGAAATCAAACATTCCAAAACTCAAATTTTTGGGATGTTACATATAGGCATCAAGATGGCATTTTCTCCCCATTGACATATGTATGCATGAAATGCATCCTAAAAGAGCTTTGAAGATTATCCAAGTGATTGTATAGACAAAGTATGACACCTAGCTACTCAAGTTCAGATTATACTAAACAAAGACTTCACTACAAGAAACAGGGAAAAATTCGTGGGCCAGAAACCCACGAATTTAGGCCACAACCCACGAATTTAAGTTAAATTCGTGGGCATACCGTCGAATTTAGTCCACGAATTTAACTCGACAAAATTAATCAATTAAATTCGTGGGTACCCATGAATTTAAGTTAAGTTCGTGGGTTGCTGCCAAGCCCACGAATTTAACTGGGAATCTGAGTTAAATTTGTGCACCTGGGAAACCCACGAATTTAACAAATTAAATTCGTGGGCCAACGTAGCCCAAGAATTTAATCTATTAAATTCGTGGGCTATATAGCCCACGAAGTTAATCTGTTAAATTCGTGGGCTTAATAAGCTCACGAATTTAATCTATTAAATTCGTGAGCTCAAGGAACCGATGAATTTTTCTGGAGCGCCCAGATAAATTCGTGGTTTTTAATGTCTCACGAATTTATCAGTCATTTATACACAAATGTATATATATATAAATCCATATGCATCGCACTGAATACATATAACAACTAAAGAACAAAAGAAAAGGCAAAAAGAAAATTGGAACTAACAATTGCTAAGAGAAGAATAAGAAGGATCATCTATTTTGTTCAAATCCGATCAGAAACACTAACACAAAAGAACAAATTAAAAGCAAAAAGAAAAGTAGTTAGCATCAGATTTTTTATGGCAATATATACCATTGGTAGCAGTTCCATTTCCAGAGCTGGATGCAAAAGTATCAATCGAATGCAATGGCATTCAGCAGCTGGATCCAACTCTGGAAACGGGAAACTACATTAACATGACTTGTTCTGTCATTTGAAGATGAATGTGTTTCTGTCATTCATTTAGAACAAGTCACATATCAAAACCCAATATCATCATTTGCCTAGAAGTCGGAAATGACAAAAGCAAGAAAATGACAAAAATAACTCTGAATGTAGAAAATGACTAAACATATATTTGCAATAAACAAAAATACAAATGACTAGATCACAAATATATATATGCAACTCATATGGCAACATCATCAATCCAGATTTATGCATTTCAACTTAAATTATCACTATTGCAACAGATTACTCAGATTGATATATACTAAAAGATTGAACTAAATTTCCTATAGAAGCATCTGTCCATCCGCTGCACATCGACTAAATTGTAACTAATGTTCCTAAATTTGAGCAAGAGGAAGGAAGGGAGGGGGCAGCTAGCTCACCAAAGTCATCAAACTCCACAACGAAGTTCAAGCGAACGAAGAATTAACAAACGAGACACCAAACCTATTACCTCTACTAAAAGATTGAAACCAACCATTTAACTCTTTAAAACCGGCTTAAAACTAAGTCACCGAAATGTACAAAATTTCGGCATGACCTCTCTAGTAAATAGGACATCCACTCAGCAGACAAAAAAACATTTGTAGTTATAATATATATATTAATCTCTCAAACCGTATGAGACATTCGAGCGGATCCTTAGATAATCAATCACACATCCAACGGCAATTTGTAAACTACGACGCAATGACGCATACAACACATTACAACCGCAATAGATACAATCCACATTCCATTACAATAAGTCCATCACAATAAGTCGATCACAATCTATCCATCACAACAAGTCATAAAGTACAACAGTAATACACCAATCGAGCTAACAATGGAATTCATGCATCGGGTTGTTGGAGTTGTGGCGCTACCACCACCGCGTATTGTTGAAGATGTCTTCTATGATGTTGTCGTTAGTACGTGCTGGAGGGCGTGACCCAGAAACCTGCAAGTTCAAGATTAACTTAGGTTGTGTTACAAGTAACATATCGTCGGTTTTTGCTAAATATGCTAGAATCGAGTAAGTTTAGCAAGAGTTCAGCAAATAAGGCATTTAACTCTTTCCTTTCCTAAATTATGTTATGCTGATTCACATGAAACAAGTTGAGAATAGTACTATTCGACCAAGACACAATATGAGAATACCAATATGACAGGTCAAGCTAAACAAGAATAGATACTATATATAAGAACTACAACTACGAGCTAGTCAAGATATGCTGTGATAATCATATGAACATCAATCTCATAGTCAATTAAGCATCAAAGTAATACTCTCTAGTATTAACAGAAGTTAACCATCTAGTTCAAGGCCAAGATTACAACTAAAATTATTTAATTCAACTTCCAAAGACCCTAATTGCATCACTGAGTATTCAAAAGATAACAAACAGTGAAAATAGTTCGAAGAAGCAATTAAGAGTTTAGGTAGTCATTTTAAGAGTTCAGTATAACAAAGTACAAATATAAAGCATTCTACAAGGATAAACAATCAGATTGTACATGGGCAAACAACACATTCTACAAGGATGCCATATAAAGCATTTAAAACATAAGTTTACAATTCAACAAGTTGTCTTAAGATAACCTTTCAATTCCAACAAGTTAGCACAATATAAGGTTCCAAATCAAAAAGTTATTGATGTAAAGAAAAATCAAATAGCACGTAATGGGTTAATAATTTGGTAAACCATCACATATCTACAGAGAGCACAAGAATAAACTTTCATAAGCACACAAGTAAACCTTTTCAAGTATGAACATTGAGATGATTTGTGCAAGGTTTAAGAAAGAGTTGCCTAAATGTCCTAAAATCGACTAAGTTTTGCACGATAGTTAAATTTGCTCAAGTTGACTAAGTATGGCTCAACTTTGTGTAATTAACCTTTATTTGCCTAAATGTGATATAATTGACTAAGTTTTGTGAAGGTAGCTCAATTTGATCAATTTGACTTGGTTTGGCCCACAATTGACAAACTTAGCTCGTTTCGCAAACTTAGAATGTTTTCGACATCCATACCGTGGTGTCGCTCGAGGTGGCCGCAGGCCCACGGGTTGAAGTACATAGGCATTCCTTGGCCTGGCATAGGTGGTGGGTACATGTAGAACGGGTTTGGAGGCTGGGAGCCCTGTAAGGCATAGACAGGTACATTATGCCACATATAAATCATTCATTAAAATTTTGAATAACGAATTGAACCGATCCGTCTTTACCTGAGGTGCATCTCCTAGGGGTGGTGCCTGCATCCCAGTAGGGTTTATGAAGGACGCCGGGGAAGGCTGAGCACCCTATGATGCTTCTCCTTGTGGTGGTGGCTGCATGTGCGGAGAAAACATGTAGAAGGGAGGTGGCTGGGAGCCCTATGACATAATAGTCAAGTTTGTGAGAAACGTGATTTTACGAGCTAAGTGAATTAGAGAGTAATGAACTCAAGTATCTTTACCTGCAGCATAACAGGAGGGTGAAACACTGGCACGTTAGGTCTAAGAGATTGTGACAGTTGCTGCATATAGATTGTTTGTTAGATTTTAATCATAAACGTACAATTGAGCGATTTGTTCAAAGTTGAGATTGTACCTGCAGATAGATTTTCATGTATTCTGAGTCTTCTCGACTTCTGCGAGCTTCCTCTCGTGCTTGACGAGACTCTTCTCGCGCTTGACAAGCCTCCTCTCGCTCTTCACGAGCCTCCTCGTGCGCTTGTGCTTCCCGTGCAGACCTCGACGAGCGAGCACTCCCCTGTGAGGAAACCGAGCCTCGTGGAAGACGATCGCAGTCCACAACTCCATCCCCCATGGCCCACCTACAAACGATAAATACTGAAATGTGACCATGCAACATTTTTTTCCATAGTAGAGCGAAAACAATTAAAATCAGTTTTATTAATCAACCTCCCATGCTTTAGGCCCCCTCCAGCATGGTACAACGCTTCCACATCGACCGGCGCGGCCCTCCAATCAAACTCTAGCCCATGACGTTATGTCATTTGTTCTGCATATGACGCCTGCAAAACAGCATTTTCGTGCTCCCGGATGTAAATTTGCACAAAACATATTGTGTCATTAATACTTACCATCCTCTCACTAGCCCCGTCGTCGCACAAAACATCCGGGTTCTGTGGATCCTCGCCTTGGTGCCCCCGGATGTAAACTTCCACAAAAGTGGGAGTACTCCCACTTTCAGCCTCCTACTGTGCAAAGTTAGAAACATAGTGACAAATTCACTAACAATTATAATACCGATACTTACCATGCGTTGCTCTAGGCCAATGTGTCCGTCTGCACCGTACTTGTGCTTCCCCAATCTACTTCTTCTGTTCGCTCGATTTCTATTTGATATTTCTTGAAAATCCTCCGACCCCCAGTACCGGCACATCCACCTCCAAGCCTCCATGTCCTTCATTATCCAATCGACCGAAAACGGAACCCGTTCACATCATAGCCACTATAGCTCCTTGCCATCACATCACCATGTGAGAGCTGTCGGAGATCCTCAGGGACAGAGGCATCACGCATACACTATATAGCAATATGCATCACTGTTAGTCTAATATTAAGTTACTACAACAATTCATTTTAGAAAAATGAATAAATAGTCAAGTTACATGCTGACGGAACCATTGCACGAAGCTTGGGCCTTTCAACCCATCACGACGTAGGTTATCCAATTGCTTAGTTGTGGGTTGTCGAGTTGACTTCCAATTTTCTTTGTCAAACACTCTGCATCATTTATTCTCGGGTTAAAAAGGACACTACACTGAAATGTCGAAAACATAATTCAGAAAGTCACTTACTCAAAATATTTTTCAACTTCTACCATGTTAGTGAACATGTAAAGCATGGCCAGGTTCCACTCCTCATACTCAACATGGTGTGCAGTGTACGACCCAACAGGTTGACCCTTGCATTGAAAAAGCTTAAGTTCGCACAACGGTTCTTCTTCCGCGGCACAGTACGGATTCGTAGGGGTATTCACGTTGTGCTTGAGTGCGAAATACTTTGTTGAGAAGTTTGTGATCTCTTCACTTGCAAAAGCCTCTGCGATACACCCATCTACCCTTGCCTTGTTGCGCACTGTAGCTCTAAGCTTTTTCAACTCCCTTTCTTGACTATACATCCATCTGAACTGCGCAGGACCTCCAACCTTCGCTTCCCAAGGTAGATGCACCAACAGATGTTGCATCACATTCATAAAACCAGGTGGAAAAGTTTTTTCCAACTTGCATACAAGCAATGGAATTCCCTTCTCTAACTTCTGCATCAATGTCTTCGAGATTTTCTTAGCGCATATCTGCCTATAGAAGCAACTGAGCTCGGCTAACATCCTCCACAACTCATTATCAAAATAGCCACAAAACATTACCGGAACAAGTCTTTCCATGATAATATGGTAATCATGACTCTTTAGCCCATTTAGCTTACCGGTGCTGACATTCACAGCCCGTTTTATGTTAGATGCATAGCGATCAGAAATTTTAGAGTTTTCAACCACCTCAAAATCATTTACGGTCTTCGGCTTCACACAAGATGGAGCTCGTGGCGGCTCTCATTTCCATTTAAACCAACTTTAACCTCGAGCCACGGCTCAGCACAATGATCACCCATGTCTTTCCTAGCACTCACGTTATCCTTTGTTTTGTCGGTTACATCAAACACCATGTTTATGATGCTTTCGCCACATTGCGCTCTTGGTGCATCAAATCTATGTTATGCGGCATAATCAAAGCTTTGCGTAAGGTAGCTCCCAAAGAAAAGAAATATGAGTCCGGTTGTGCTCTTTTCCATAGCTGAAACCCATCAGAGATCGTAGAAGCCGACTATGCCATTCAGCTATCTCTCTCTTGTGAGTCGCCTGCGCCCTTTTTAACTTTCTTTCCTTTTCGAAATGCTTTGGCGCTGCTCATAAAGGGTGCTCGCGGAAGCCATCGTCGATGGCAATCGAAGAATGTGATCTTTTACCGCATGCGTGAGCTCGAATGCATCGAGTCACCATACAAATTAGACAACACAAGCGACCATGAACACACCAGCCGGCCCAAATGCCATATGCCAACAAATCATGGACCGACCACAGGTATGCGGCTCGTAAGGTAAATTCTCTACCACCAACGCTGTTGTATGCCTTTTCCCCTAGCCACAACTTTTTCAGCTCATCAATTAAGGGCCGCATGAACACATTGAGATCCTTCCCTGGATGCTTAGGACACGGAATGACAAGAGCAAGGAATATGAACCCTCTTTCAAGCAAATCTCGGTGGAAGATTGTATGGCATGATGAAGACCGCCAACAAGAGTAGGGCTAGCGCCAGGCCGAAGGTGTGAAACCGTCCGTGGACAAACCAAGACGGACACTCCTAGGTCGCTTGCAAATGCAGGATCGAATCGGTCCAATGCCCGCCATGCCTCGCCATCGACGGATGCACCATCATATCCGGTCTTGGTCCTCACGCTTACCTTCTTTGTGCCACCGTGATATGTTTCGCTGTTTCTTTTGACATGTACAGCCGTTTAAGTCTATCCGTGATCGGCATGTACCGAAGTTGTTTATTCGCGACCTTTGTAGTCACTGATACCCCTTCCTCATCTACCACCTCAACGAATCTACACTTACCGCAATGCATACAATGAGTATCCTTATCATGATCCTTCCAGAATAGCATGCAATTATTCTCGCACACATCAATCTTCTGGTAATTCATCCCGAGGCCGGCCATCAACTTTTTCGATTGGTACAAATCCTTTGACATCTTGTGGTTAGGTGGAAGGACATCATTCATAAGTTCAAGCAAAGTATTGAAGCATTTGTTCGAAAAGTTGAACTTCGACTTCATCGACATAAGCCGTGTAACCGCCTGCAGGACGGTCACATTGGTCAAGTCATGCAGCTTCTCATCCGAGGCGTCAAGTAGCCTATATAATTCCTTAACCTCCTCCGGCTGTGACCACTCCCCGGAGTTAAATTTAGTCCCCCTGCCAAGATCATCCAGCATCTCTTCCATCCGGTCGTGATCCTCCCCATGGTCCGACTCAATGGCCTGCCCTGCGGCCTCTCCACGACGGTGCCACACCAAATAGTTAGGCATGAACCCGTTCTTGCAAATGTGATACTGCACTATATCCTTGTTGTAGTAGCTGTTATTCTCGCAGAGGGTACACGGGAAATACACATATTCAGCTCCTCCAGCGAATGCTTGCTTCAAGAAAGCATCCGTGATCCGCCCCATTCCTTGAGTGCCCTCATCACTCCTCCATTCGCCATACATCGCCTTCCATCATCACCCATTCTCAAAGCTAAACAAATGAAACGATGTCAACGCATTTCGATCCGTGGCTTAGGTGACAAAGACAACCCTATTAGGAAAGATGTGTTCTAAACCCACCCAAGAATGGAGGCCATTGCAAGCGATCTGTGACGTGCGCTACGAATCGAACGAAATTTGGCAGATACCTCATTGTTCTCCAAACGCACACCTAACGTGGTGCGTCGGAGAACAACAGGTTATGCGGCGAAATCACGCTCGATCGCCGCACGCCATAGGCCCCATGCAACAACCAACAATCTCGGCCGTCCAAAATACGCCGATAATTCGAATCGCGCACTCACAAGCAAATGTGAGATGCGCTGTTCCCAAACGGTGACGCCTAGTCTCTCTCTCGCTCGACACAAAACCTAAACTCTAACGTTATATACAACGGCAGCGAGAAAATAAAAATATATATACAATATGCAATGAATATAAAATGAGATGAAATAACTACAAACGAATATAAATGAGATGAAATATACCTTCTCCAACGCCGCAAGGCCGCGAGGGTCCAGGAGGGCGGGTGGCGCTTAGTGACGACGGGTGACGCCGCGATGGCGGGCGGTGGCGGCGGCGGGTGGGCGGGCCAGCGCGGCCGGGCGGGCGGGCGCTGGCGAAGCGGCGGCGGGCGGCGGGGCGGGCGGCAAGAGCGGCGGGCGGCCGGGCGGGCAAAGCAGGCAGTGGCGGGCGGGGGCGGCGAGGCAGCGGGCGCGGCGAAGCGACGCGGCGGGCGGCAAACGCAAGCAGCGGCGGGCGGGCGGGCGCGAAGCGGATGGCGGCAAGGGCGGGGTGAGAGGAGCGAAGAGAGAGAGAGAAGCCCGACGGGCTTTTAAATTCGTAAATAAATTCGTGCGTGTTTTTTGCACACGAATTTATTGAAATTCGTGGGTATTTGCACTAACCGACGAATTTAAATACATAAATTCATTGGTGTTTCTTTGGCCCACGAATTTAATTAAATACGTGGGTTTTTTAGAAACCGACGAATTTAAATATATAAATTCGTTGATTTTGTTTTGGCCCACGAATTTTACACTGTTTCTTGTAGTGCATGTCTAAATGCAAATGTCAATTTAGCTAGCACATACAAATAAGACTATGTCATTTTTGCATAATTTTACAATTGCAACACTTAGCACAGTTTCTAAACTTGAAGCAAAGCCATACAATGGATCAAATGAAAAACCTAGAGTTCAATCTACTCTACACTTTGGGAAAGCTAGACATGCATACAAGGTCCTTCGGGCTCATTTATCTTTAATGCAATTTTTTTTCTTTAAGACTTGAAATGACATAGTGGGTTGCAAATGTTTGACATTATTTGCATTCTTTACCCAATTATATTTTTCTTTTTTTATTTCCATTTTTAAGTGTGATTGACTCAAACCATAGTCAACCATCTCAAGAAGAGCTCTTAAGAGGTTGGTCTTGGTCATACACGATACATTCCAAGTTCAGCCTAAGTGCAATTGGAGGCAGTCATGTGAATGTAAGTTGTTGAGATCAATTTGCACAAAAAGAGTCAATTTTTTTTCATTTTAGCACATAGATTTATGAGCATGTGAAGGACTCGAGTATGAATCTACCTAGCTTCACCCAAGTTGCTATAGGGACTCTAGTAGAAATCCAAAATTTCACAAATAATGGCATATGCACCTAGAGAGGAAACATAGCAAGTAAAAGCAACATGTTTCACAAGTTTTCATTTAAAGCTTTAATTTTCAAATTTTAACAAGCTTAGCAAGATTAATCAAAATGAACTTGGACATATCTAGCTAGCATTTTTCTTCACAAACGTAGCAGGGTGCATAGCATGAACAGAAGTTAATTTGCATAATAGACAAAGCTCATAAAACAGAAAATGAAGTCTATATGCAATGCATGAAGAAGATTCTTAAACTCCCCTTCAATAAGTGAATCAATTTTAAGCACAAATCTGGTTCAAGTTGAGTTATTAGCAGAAAAACCAAAAGCATGTCCAAATGAACTCAACGAAAACCAGAAAAACAGAATGAGGAGAGGTCGAGAAACTGCAAACTGGGTGACTATAGAGCATAGAAAAGATAGTAGAGAACACTATGGCTTAGACTCGCTCTCATATTGCCCAATGACTGACATAAGGATGCTGACTCTAGATCCCAAGCTAGGGAGTGCACACAGACCCTGTCTAATTAGGGACTCAACACCAGCTAGACTTATAAGACTGTGAGGGAACTCAACCTAGAGAGAAGAGATAACAGGTAATTGTGCATGATAGCAGCCTATAGCATAAGATGAGAGGTCCATGCAAATCATGCCAAAAGTCTAAGTGAAATGAACTCATAACTCTAGAAGAAAGCCCAAAAACACCCAAAAGTTGCAATGGAAAGGAAATGCTGGAAGAAAACATATATAATACATAATATACAAACCAGCTCCCCCTCAAGAGATGCTGTAAGCGCACACAACTCCAAACTCTCCTCTCAAGGCCACAAACCTAGGGCTATCTAATAGCTTGGTAAAGATATTGACAATCTGGTGGTCACTATCTACAAACTGAAGCACTATATTACTCTTCTCCACATGGTTTCTAAGGAAGTGATATCTAATATCAATGTGTTTGGTCCTGGAGTGCTGCACAGGGTTTTTAGCAATGCAAATAGCAGAAGTGTTGTCACAAAAAAGTGGAACACTCTCTATTTCTAATCCAAAGTCCCGCAAGGTCGATCTCATCGAGAGCACCTAACTACAAAGAACTAGTCGCAGCTGATATACTCGCCTCGGTGGATCAGGCAACTCGGATCGCTTCTAGATGACCAAGAAACAAAAGAAGTGCCAATAAATTGGCAAGTGCCAGAAGTGCTCTTCCTATCTATCCTACAGCCAGCAAAGTCCGAATCGGAAAAGGCTCTAAGGGACAAACAAGAAGATGAGTACCAAATACCATAATTATTAGTAGCTCGAAGATACCTAAAGATACAATTCACCGCTTGGCGATGAGAGGCTCGAGGAGAAGCCTGAAGTCAAGCACATAGACACAAATCAAAGTGTATGTCTAGCCTCGAAGGGGTGAGATACAGGAGGGAGCCGATCATGCCCTGGAACTCCTTCTGATCAACTGGCTCACCATCCTTACCAGGCTCGAGGATAGCAGTGGTGGCCATAGGAGGTCTCGAGTGTACTTGCCTTCATGCAAGTAAGTGCCCTCTCGAGTCTGCTTGATTTGGAAGCCGTGAAAGTAGCTCAACTCAACCATCATGCTCATCTCGAACTCTGTGCTCATTACCTCTGAAAACTGAGACAGAACAGAGTGCAAAGAGCCACTAAAGATAATATCGTCCACATAAATCTGAATGAGGAGAAAATGAGAACCCTAGTGTTTGATGAACAGAGTCTTATCTACTATGCCTATCTTAAAACCATGACTAAGAAGATAGGACTTAAGCCTCTCATGCCAAGCTTTAGGGGCTTACTTAAGTCCATAGAAAAAGCTTTGGAAAGCTTGAAGACATGGTTTGGGTATCTGGGTTCTCGAATCTTGGAGGCTGCCTGACATACACCTTTGATAAAGCATGAAGCCCTTGGATGCCGAAAATGCAAATAGGATCTATTAGCCTCTAATCTAGCTACAGGGGCAAAAGTCTCCTTAAAATCAAGACCCTCAACCTGATAAAAGCCATGTGGAACTAGCTTAGCCTTGTTTCTTATGACAACCCCAGCCTCACTTTGCTTGTTCTT
This sequence comes from Otatea glauca, assembly GCA_036346275.1. Lineage (NCBI taxonomy): Eukaryota > Viridiplantae > Streptophyta > Magnoliopsida > Poales > Poaceae > Otatea > Otatea glauca. The sequence continues at coordinate 11,187,225 of CM070712.1, forward strand.
AAACACCCACTTGGTTCCAATGACATTATGACCAAAAAGGGACTCGATAAGCTAACATACCTTGTTCCTCTCGAAGTTCTCAAGTTCCTCATGTATAGCATTAATCCATGACTCATCGGATAATGCATGAGAAACATCCTTCGGCTCAAAAAAGGCAACAAAGGCAGAGTGGAGGCAGAAACTAGACAAACCTGATTTTGAGCGTGTGACCTGCTCAAATAGATCGCCAATGATCTGATCAGGCAGATGATGCCTTTGAATATGGCGGGGAGGTCCATAAGCAGAAGTAGCCTCTACCTCATGCACAAAAGAGGCAAGAACAGAGCCACTCGCTAAAAGAGAGTCTGAAGGTAAGGGCTGGTCTCCCTGAGGTGCATAAATGGAAATAGGAGGCACCTCACGTGTAGAGGGGACTGGATCAGATGGAACACCATCATCTCCATCATCCTCATCCTCTACAAAGATGGTTTCGGAGAGGGAAGAAGAGCCTGAAATGTCAGGTCTTGCTCCTGAGCTAGCCTCATCAAAGGTCACCTCACAGGTCTGTATGACACCATTCGCATCACAACTCCAAATTCTATAGCTACGAGAGGAAGTCGACTAACCTAGAAAAATACCATAAGAAGAATAAGACTCAAACTTATCTAGGTTACTAGACTTCAAGATGAAACACTTGCAAACCAAACACATGAAAATGAGAAACACTGGGCTTTCGTCTATACCTCAACTGTGGTACAAATATGCTGTCAAGAATACTTGATTAGACACATGACTAGCAGTAGCTATAGCCTCAGACAAAAATTTCATAGGGGTACTGTACACATCTAGCATCATGCTAGCCATTTCGACCAAGGTCCTATTTTTTTCTTTCCACTACGCCATTTTGCTAAGAGACGTATGGAGAGGAACACTGATGCTCTAAGCCTAACTCCTCACAGAAACTCTCAAAGTAGGAGTTCTTGAACTCCGTGCCATTGTCACTGCGTATAGCTCGTATGGCACCAGGGAACTCAACAACAACGTACTGACCAAACCCCTGAAATGGGTAAAAAACTCATCCTTCGAGGCCATGAAAAATACCCAATAATACCTCGAAAAGTCATCGACAATGATAAGAACATACCACTTCCCACCCGCTGACTGCACTCTAGCGGGACCAACAGTGTAAATATGTAAAAACTATCCTGGTGCATCAGTCATCACAACAGTGACTGGAGGATGAGAAGTAGCAACCATCTTGCCATGTTGGCAAGGAGAGCAAACTAAGTCTTTGACTATATTGAGTTTAGGCACACCACGAATGAGATCGTGGTTGGTAACACAGGTAAAATGGTCAAAGCCGATGTGACCTAATCTCTTATGCTAGAAGGAGAGATCAAGGGACTCAGAAGCAATCAAACACCGAAGAGAGTCTCTAGAAGAAGCAGAAAAATCAGCACAGAAGACTCTCCCAAATCTAGAAATCCCACAAACTAACTCCCCTGATGAATCAAGGATTCTACAGGCAATACTCTTAAAGCTTACCTCGAAAGATTAATTGATAAGCTGAGAGACAAAGCAAATTGTATTGCAGCTTACTCACTAAGGCAACGTCCTTAAGAAAGAAATTATCATTAATGCACATGGTACCTTTTGCAATGACTCTACCTGATGAAGCATCTTCAAAAGTGATTAACTCATCACCGGAAGCTTGGACTAGGAAAGAGAACCATCTAGAGTCTTTGGTCATATGATGAGAACAACCGGAGTCAACAATCCAAATCTCTCCCTTCCCCATCCTGCGGACCTGTGTCAATGAAAAAGAGAGAGAGGCGACTCAGTATTGGGACAAACAAGAGTAGAACTAGGCACCCAATACTGAATCACACGACGTCTTGAAGTACCAGTCACATAAGCAGAAGATTGGATTCTAGTGTCTATCTAACGCTCTACTCTCACAAGACCAGAAGCAGCACTAACAGAAAATCTGGGAGCAGAAACTTTGTTGGCCCGCCGTCATGCAAAAGTCGGACCATCCCAGTGAGGCTACCCAAATGTCCCACCAGAAAACACCTCACGCCGCTGATATTTACCTCGATGTGAAACGCGAGGAATATCAAAAGGACGACGGAAAGACTGATCAAGAGCAGATCCAGGACGATAATTCGAATGAACAGCATGAAATTCAAGTGCTGAACGCTGCCCAAAAACAGGTAACTCTCTAACCTGTTTAGCAACAGTGTGTGCCTTAGGAGCATTCAGAGTCTGAATGCCTGGTGATCTTGGCATGCCTGAAGCAGAAATCTACTAGGTGACCATCCTTCTGACAGAGGTTCATGAGTACTTCGCCTTGCTAGAGGCAAAAGTAGTAGGAGGAGCAACCTTCTGGTCAGAGATCCCATGAACAACCCCAGCAGATCTAAACACAGTGGTGCTCACACTGCGAGCAACCACAATATCTCCACTCTTGGAGCCACGCACAGTAGAAGAAGGATGAGCTCTAGCGTGCTCTAAGTAGTCAAATCCTAAACCTTGATTAAATCGACTAATCTTAGAATAGTCTAGGAAGATATTGTTGGAAATATGCCCTAGAGGCAATCATAGAGACGATTATATTTCCATAAATATTCATGAACAATGATATTGTTCTTTAAATAACATCATGGATATTGATTAATAAGTACGTGACTTGTTTGTAAAACTCTATATTCATCTTTATGATGTTCATTGTAAAAGTGATCCCTAGTCGATAAACATATAAGGACACATATGAATAGACTAGCATATGTATTGGTTCATGACCTGTTCACATGTCATAGATATAGAGATATCAAACCAATAATATGAACACATGTTGGAGAACATGGAGTTGGATCGACCCACCTTGAGACACTGCGAGAACGTTGTATTCTTTCATGTCATCAATTGGTCTCATATACGATGCGTATGATATACCCTTCGACTTAAGATTGTTGCATATTCTCAAGATGAGTAATGGCTTACTTAGGGGTCGTCAAACGCTACTCCGTAACTGGGTAGTTATAAAGATGGCTTTCGCGTTTGTCATGAAACATGCTGCGAGGAGTGGTCGATCAAGATAGGATTTGCCCCACCATGTATCGGGAGAGATATCTCTAGGCCTCTCGAGTGGTTGGATTTCGGAAAATGCATGGCCATGCTACTCAAGTAGAAAATTACTCGAGTCATCGAGTTAAAGAGTTAACTCGATGTATTTGGAGAATCCAAGTCACAACATCGAGAAAGAGTGGTCGAGCCATCCAAACAAGGATGACAACAACTCGCCATGGGTTTGACCAATATCGTGAGGCAAAAGGAAATGCATATAGGACATTGTTGAGGTTCGTCTAATCTATACATTGTACTTGGGAATTGGCACGTCATGCTAGGGGCCACTGCCGGTTATTGGTCGAGTAAGAGTATTCGAGCTCTGTCTGGTCGAGTAGGAGTACTCGAGCCATGTCTAGTCGAGTAGAAGTACTCTGGCCATGTCCAAGTGCACGTGAACCTATAGGGTCACACACTTAAGGGGCTGTAACCACTTCGGATAGGGATCCAAGTTGTAATGCGCTTAGAGTTCATAATAGGTTTCAAAGGTTGAAACCCAATATGGGACGTCTATATAAAGGGATGAGTTTGTGGCTTTACATATAGAAGAGATACGAAGAAACACAATAGGAATTCGGAATTCTAGAAACCTTAGCCGCCACCCCTCCTTAGCCTAGAACCGTGTAGTCGGTACTAGCACCCCGGCGCGTGGTGTTCCTACCCCGTACGTGTGGATACCTTAGAGGCGTTGCTACAAAGCTTCAATGCTAGGACGATCCGTAACCTACGTCACTCACAAAAAGCTGTTGGAGGAGGCACGAGGCTAGTATGACTACACCTGCACTACCGCACTTCATCGACTCTACTTCTGCTACGGGTCTGTGCATTTAGTGGTAATTCTGTGATCTATTACTTGCAGTGGTTCCTTGGTTATGCGGTAGAAAATTTTGATTTTTCGCTAGAGTAGCCTACTCATTCTCCAGCAGTGGTATGAGAGACTTGCTGCATAGTTTTTGATTTGAAATAGATGCATAGATGTGATCTGTTGCTGTTTTGTTGGTCGTTCTATTTGATAGATCAGTTTTTGGCACTGGTTAATTTGATTAATTCATATTTGTTATTCCTCGATGGGTTCAAGATCATTGCTCTATGATCGTGCTGTTAAGGTCGTGCCACAACTTACCCTTATCGGTCGGTTTTCTGCCATCAGGGTAGACTGTGAAACGTAAATCCACATGCAGCATGCGAAGATCAATGGGATTGATCGACACGGATTTGTGGTCGAAAAATAGAGTTAATATGATTAACTCGAAGAGGTTTCCATGGACAGATTCATGATTTGATCTGTGTTTTCTGAAGAGGTTACGGGCGCTGCCCGAACCCGCAAGGGCTCTATCGGGCGCTGCCCCTTTGAACCCCACCCGCTAATCTGCTAGCGGGACCACCGTATGTGTACAGCGCCTTATAGTTCATTGCGAGTTCACATCGTTTGGTAGAATGCGATATGCATAACTTGTTTTTGTAGGATTGATGTGAATAGTATGGCCCCTTGTGTATATGATGCACGTGTGTAATTTTAATGGCCTGCGTGTCATGCTTGATTACAGACCAAGATTGTCTATATTTGTATTAACGGCCTACGTGTCGACTTGTGATGTTTCTTCACTCCTTGTAATTTATTACTAGTGCTATTAGGAGTAATAGCTTAGTGGTAATACTTAGAGGACTTAAGCACTTGGAGGCATGATGAATAGGAAACATGGCGATGAAGACCACCATGTGAAGGGCCATACTATGTCACAGATAATGTGATTATCTGTGATTTCTTTTATGTTCTTGTTTATTTATTTATTTCTATGCATGTTATATAGTAGTTTTGAATGCTTTTAACATGGTAGAAATAAAGGTCCCTCAAGTAATATTAAGCAAAATTGATGCCCTCCCAATTGGCTGCACCATTCAAAATCATGTAAATTAATGGTAGGTCTACTAAAGAAGGGTGCTATTAACTTTCCTTGATTAAATGGGTTTGTGTCGGGCTCTCACACGCATAACCATTGGTTACACTTGACGAGGTCATCATAACAGTTATGGACCTTGGGGCATATGGTTTGTGACGGGGCATGGAGACGCCACCCAACAACAACAGTCATATAGTGATATGAATAGTAAAGGGTTGCTTACCAAATTCATTAGCCTTTTAGTGTGACGCTAAAGCTCACTAGTAGACTAATTAATTATAGGTCTTGAATCATTACGTTTCATAAGAGTGATATGGAATTTAGTGGGAGTATCTTTATTAAATTTTTTAATATAAGTTACTCTTCATGAATATTTGTCTCAGTTTTTGCATATATTTTATGTTTTAGATCATGGCACCATTTGCTGCTGCACCCACTTCCAATTTTTCCTTGTGTTCGATAATTGAAAAGGAAAAACTTAATGGAACAAACTTTGCGGATTGGTCCCGCAACCTGAGAATTGTTCTCAGGCAAGATAAAAAGGAACACATCCTAGAGCAACCAATTCCAGATGTGCCTGATGAGAATGCTTCCAATGTTGTTAAAGCTGCTTACAAAAAGGTAGTTATGAGTCCCTCGATGTTAGCTGTCTCATGCATACTGCTATGAACTCAGACCTTCAGAAGCAGTTTGAGAACACAAGGGCCTACGATATGATCGTGGCGCTTAAGGGAATGTTTGGGACCAGGCTAGGACTGAGAGATATGAGATCTCAAAGTCCTTGTTTGGATGTAAGCTATCCGAGGGCAGTCTGGTGAGCCCTCATGTAATCAAAATGGTTGGTTACACACAGAGCTTGGAAAATCTTGGTTTCCCACTTAGTCAAGAGTTGGCTACAAACTTGATTCTTGTGTCACTCCCTCCGAGCTTCGGGCAATTCATTATGACTTTTCATATGAATGGCATGGACAGGAATCTCACCGAACTACATATGATGCTCAAGAAAGCAGAAGACAGCATTAAGAAAAGCACTAGTCATGTGATGATGGTGTAGAAAAATACTAGCTTCAAGAAGAAAGCTAAGACTAAAGGCAAGGCCAAAGCTGATGAGGACATAACTCCTATGGATATAACTTTAACTCTTGGTCCAATAACACGAGCCTGAGCAAAATAACACAATTACAAGGTGAGCTCATTCTTAGGTGATAATACTTGTTCTAATGAGAATGTGCTACTACATAATTTTCCTTATGATGTGTTGTTGCTTACTAGCATGGGAGAGGAGATGCTAACTAAAGGAGACCTCATACAAAACTTGAACATCTACAAGCCACGTTCAACTAAAGTACAAGCCCAATTGATGCCGTCCGTGCACTTCAATTTGGACTACAACTCGCCTCGAGTCACCGACAAATACCGGACTAAAAAGGCCATAACTTCCTCATACGAAGTCCGTTTGGGCGGAGCCACCACTCGTTGGAAAGCTTTTTGCAAGACCTATCTATTGCATACAAGCCGACCTCCAGATTCTTTCGATAAGGCATCAAATCGACATGAAAAGTTGATGCTGTTGCAGACTTCGAATCAGAACCGTTGATTGATCACTTTTTGTAACTCGCCCTTATATATACTTAGCCGCCGCTACTTTTAGAGTTAGGTTATTTAGTAAGTTTGTTCCCCACGTGTGTGAAACACTTGTTCATCGAAGTAGTGTCACAAGACCTGGTTTGGTGAAAGAGATAACCTCAACTTTGATCGTTTGAATTGTCAGATTGTTTTCTTTCTCGTTCTTGCTCGTTTCTTCTACTGTGTGCAGGAATTAACCTTCCTGGTTAGGTCATCCGGGTGTGAGCATGGTTGATAATGACAGCTGCGTGGGTGTAGTGATTGCAAGGATTCAATCTCCGCTGATTGGAAGCCCTTGGAACGCTAACGGTTCCGTTCCACAAAAGTAGAACCTATCGGAAGATCGGGTCGTTGTCACATCAAGTGTTATCAGAGCTACGTTTCCCATTAGGTAATTCATATTTTCCCCATTGGTTAGTCGTTGTCCTTGTTTTTGTTGTCCAAACCCCTTTGATCCTTTGCACTTTCTTTCGGTTTTTGCTTTATTGAATTGTTGTTCCCCACCGTGTCATTATGTTGCTAAGTCTAGATTGAGTCATGCCCTGGTTGTAGTGGTCGAGTTTGTTTGCCGCAGAAATCCTAGGGCATCAGTTCAGAATTTGAGTCTGAGAAGAAGGGTTCATGCAACGTTCAGCAAAACGGGCATAACTTTTGCATACAGACTCCGATTTGGGTGTACTTTTTTTTGTTTTGAAGAGGACGAAGATGCGCATTTAAAAAATCCACATGTGCAAAGACCTGTGCTTTTTTTAACCTCAAAATTGGCCTCTAAGACCAAGTTCTGGGCCTTGGAAGTTTGGTGCCATCTTTTTGTCATCCTTCGGTCATCTGTTTAGCATTTTATCTCGTTCGAAAACATGGGATTGTTGTTTTCCATCCTTTTTTGAGTTGAGAGGGATAGTATACCTCTGAGATAAAAAAACAGAGAGCCACACCAAAAGAAGAGAGAAGAGAAAAAGGCCAATGCAAAAAAATCAAAAGCCACACTGAAAAAAACAAAAAAATTCAGAAGTGCTGGAATCCGCCGTGTCCTTTGTATATTTGTGTGCTTCACTTCATATAACTAGGTCTATGATGAGTTTAGGCCAGCAACACAGACTAGCTTGGGACTACTTTTTAGTTTTGCAAAATCTGATTTGAATTGTTGCAGAACCTTTGCTACTCATACATAGCCTTTCGAGCTCCACGCTCTTCCAATTCAGTTGCAAGTTTACTTTGCAATCGCACACCCCACCATAGTCATAGGTTATCACGAACCAGCCTACCGGATTGCACCACCTGTCATAGTTGGTAAGAAACTTGCAAGAGCTTGGTAAGAAGCTTGAGCGAGAGTGATCCTTACCCTTTGTCCACCACCTGGTAGTTGATAGGAAGAATATATACTCCTTTTTTTCCTTCTTGTCTTCTACTAACAATGGCAGGATCACATAATGAAATTTCGGATGGAGATGAATGTGTTGCAAAAATTGAGCTCATGAAGTACGTGGAGGATCATCAAAGCGAGTTGAGAGGCATCGACGCAAACCTCACCAAGCTTGCTCAAGACAATGAACATAGGATGGAGTGAATTGAGCGAAGCATTACCAACCTCGTCACCAGAATGGAGTACCTAGAGAGGCAGCCACCTCCACCTGCAGATCCTGCACCTCCCAATGGTGGTCGATGGGAGGGCAATCTTGCTACCCCTAGATATGAAGAAGTATTCCCTACTGACGACATAGAGGATGATGAAGGAGAAGAAAGTGTCGGCAATATGGATCAAGCTGTTGAATGGAATGCCCGTTTTCGTGATCGTCTTCACCGCAATCGTCATGGTATGGGAGGTAACAATGGTAATGCTAATCGACATTATGGTAATGTTAATGATGATTTTCCAAAGTTAAGTTTACCATGCCATCATTTGCGGGTCATTATAATCCAGATGAATATTTAGAATGGGAGCTATCTATGGATCAAAAATTTTCATGCTTTGAAGTCCCAGAAGAACATAGAATAAGACTTGCCACTAGTGAATTTAGTAACTTTGCATCATATTGGTGGCATGAAATTAAACAAACAGATAATATCCCAACCACTTGGAATGGTTTGAAAGAATGCATGCGAGTTAGATTTGTACCCTCATATTATGCTAGAGATTTATTGAATAAATTGCAGCGCTTGAACCAAGGTAATAAGTCCGTAGAAGAGTATTATCAGGAGTTACAAATTGGTATGTTGCGTTGTAAAGTGCAAAAACATGAGGATGCAAAAATGTCTAGATTTTTTGGGGGTTTAAATCATGAAATTTGAGATATATTAGAGTATAAGGATTATCATAATATCACTCGTTTGTTTCATCTTGCTTGCAAAGATGAAAGGGAAGTACAGGGACGACAAGCTCGATCATGAGGAGTTACTTCTAGAGGATCTCCTCCAACTCAGGCCACACCTAGGGCGCCACCTGCCGTACCTTCTGTTGATTGCTCTACATCATCTTCTTTCCGTGCACATTCCGCTGATTCCACGCCGCAACCACGTGCTCTCGCAGCAAGCAAATCAGCGATGGTGCAAGCACCGGCAAAGAGCGCGTCATCAGTTGCTTCCACGGGCAAGACTCGTGACACACAGTGCTACCGCTGTAAGGGATGGGGTCATGTGATGAAAGACTGTCCAAATCAGCGAGCTCTCATTGCCAAAGATGATGGTGAGTATACTAGTGCTAGTGATATTGACGATGAGGATCTGGCGCTTATTTCAGCTAACCCCGCAGGTGACGAACATGCAATGGGTAGTGATGATGATGGAGTGGACAAATTTGGAGCTGAAACTTCTGAGAGGTATATGAGTATTGTAGCACAGCGAATACTTAGTGCTCAAATGGAGAGAGCGGAGCAAAATCAGTGCCACACCATGTTCCAAACAAAGTTCGTTGTGAAGAAAAGATCACATCGCGTCATCATCGATGGAGCTAGTTGCAACAACCTTGCTAGCATTGTGTTGGTCGAGAAGCTTGGCTTGACCACGTAGCAGCACCTGCGGCCATATTACATTCAATGGTTCAACTCTTGCGGTAGGTTGATGGTAAATAAGATTGTGAGAGTGCATTTTTCAATTGGTACCTACCATGATCATGCAAATTTTGATATCGTGCCTATTCAAGCTTGTCTTTGCTTTTAGGTAGGCCTTGGCAATATGATACTGATGCTTTACACCATGGTAGAAGCAATAAATACACATTCACACATAAATGAAGAACCATTGAATTAATTCCAATGCCCCCTGCTGTCATTTTGAAAGATGAGTTAGAAAGAGCTGAAAAAGAACGTCAGGTGAAGGAAACTAACACTGAAAATCACAATGTAGCTAAAGAAGTTTGCCCACCTAAAAAGGAAAAGGAAGCACCTAGTGTTAAGAAGGCAGGAATTAAATTGAAAGGTGCTAACATGCTTGCTACAAAATCTAATTTACTTGCGCTTGATGAGTCTGATTTGGCTTGCTATGCTTTGATTTGCAAAGAGACTTATTTTTCCCATGATAAATTGCCTAGCTCTTTGCCTCCTGCTGTCATTAATCTTTTGCAGGAGTATGAGGAGTAGGAGCGTTGCAAGAGGCGAGGTTGACCTCCGAGTTGGGAATAAAGCAAGGGTTGCTGCAATGGCCGTCGGGACCTTGCCACTACATTTACCTTCAGGATTTATTATGGAATTAAATAATTGTTATTATGTTCCAGCATTAAGTAGAAACATTATTTCTGCCTCATGTTTGTTGGCAGAAGTTTATAAATTCAATATGGAGGACAATGGTTGTTCTATAATCTTGAATAAGATGTTTTATGGCTTTGCTTCCGTTGTGAATGGGTTGTTTATTTTAAGTCTTGATGATGCACCTGTCTATAATATTGATGCTAAGAGGGTTCGGCCAAATGATTTGAATCCCACTTACTTTTGGCATTGTCATTTGGGTCATATTAGTCAGAAACGCATGATGAAGCTTCATAAAGATGGTCTTCTAAAATCATTTGATTTTGAATCATTTGAAACATGTGAGTCTTGTCTACTTGGTAAGATGACCAAGGCACCTTTCACAGGGTATTGTGAGAGGGCATCTGACTTATTGGAACTCGTACATACTAATGTATGTGGACCAATGAGCACGAGTGCTAGAGGTGGTTTTCAGTACTTCATTACTTTTACCGATAACTATAGTAGATATGGTTATGTCTACTTAATGAGGCACAAGTCGGAAACTTTTGAAAAGTTCAAGGAATTCTAGAATGAAGTACAAAATCAACATGGCAAGAAAATTAAGTTTCTATGATCAGATCGTAGAGGCGAATATTTGAGTCATGAGTTTAATAATCATCTGAAGAGTTGCGGAATTGTTCTACATCTTACACCTCCCGGCATGCCTCAAAGGAATGGGGGGTCCGAGCGGTGTAATCGGACTTTGTTAGATATGGTTCGATCAATTATGAGTCAATCAGATCTACCACTATCTTTTTAGGGTTACGCTCTAGAAACTGCAGCTTTCACACTTAATAGGGTACCATCTAAATCTGTAAATAAGACGCCATATGAGATGTGGACTGGAAAAGGTTCCAGTTTATCTTTTCTAAATATTTGGGGTTGTGATGTTTATGTTAAACGCCAGACGTCTGACACACTCACACCCAAATTGGATAAATGCTTTTTCGTGGGATATCCTAGGGAGACGTTAGGATATTACTTATACAATCGAGAACAGGGCAAAGTGTTTGTCACTCGGAATGGTGTCTTTTTGGAGAAAGAGCTTCTCTCTCGAAAGACAAGTGGAAGAAAAGTGCAACTCGAACAAGTTCGAGTTAATCCACTCAGGGAGGACTTGGTTGGAGAAGCCCCTATCTGGGAGAATCTGGTCGAGGAACCCATGGTTGAGAAAACTCTAGTTGGAGGGACCTCGATCACGTGGTATATTGTTGTTGGATAGCGATGAGCCTACGACTTATAAGGAAACGATGATGGGCCCAGACTCTGAAAAATGGCTTGGAGCCATGAGATCTGAGATAGAATCCATGGGAGTCAATTAGGTTTGGAACCTGATCGATCCGCCCGAAGGTGTAAAAACCATTGAATGCAAATAGGTTTATAAGAAGAAGATTGATATAGATGGAAATGTTCACATCTATAAAGCTAGACTTGTTGCAAAGGGTTTTCGACAAGTTCAAGGAGTTGACTATGACGAGACTTTCTCGTCGGTAGCGATGCTTAAATCTATACGGATCATTCTAGCTACTGCTGCATATTTCGATTATGAGATATGGCAAATGGATGTCAAAACGGTTTTCCTTAATGGAAACCTAAGTGAGGATGTGTACATGACACAAACTAAGGGTTTTGTCGATCCAAAGAACGCTAGTAAAATATGTAAGATTCAAAAATCCATTTATGGGTTAAAGCAAGCATCTCAGAGTTGGAATATTCATTTTGATGAGGTAGCCAAAGGGTTTGGCTTTATCAAGAAGGTTAGTGGGAGCACACTTGTAATTCTAATCTTATATGTGGATGACATATTATTGATTGGGAATGATATTCTTATGCTGGAATCTATTAAGACCTCACTGAAAAATTGTTTTTTTATGAAGGACTTAGGAGAAGCAGCATATATCTTGGGCATAAAGATCTATAGAGATAGAGAGAAAAGGCTAATTGAATTAAGCCAGAGTACTTAAAACGACAAGGTGTTGAATCGGTTCAATATGCAGGATGCCAAGAAGGGGTTCTTGCCTATGTCGCATGGAATAAGTCTAAGCAAGACTCAATGTCCTTCAACAATTGATGAGCGAGACCGTATGAGTAAGATTCCATATGCTTTGGCTATTGGGTCTATCATGTATGGCATGTTATGTACTCGACCAGATGTATCATATGCTCTAAGTGTTACGTGCGATACCAGTCTGATCCAGGTGAAGGTCATTGGACAGCGGTTAATATCATTCTTAAGTACTTAAGAAGGACTAAGGATGTGTTCCTAGTTTATGGAGGTGACGAAGAGCTCATTGTAAATGGTTACACTGACGTAAGCTTCCAAACCGACAAAGATGATTATCATTCGCAATCTGGATTTGTATTCATTTTAAATAGAGGGGCAGTGAGTTGGAAAAGTTCCAAGCAAGACACGATTGCTGATTCTACGACGGAGGCCTGGTACATTGCGGCTTCTGAAGCTACAAAGGAGTGTGTTTGGATAAAGAAATTAATTTCTAAATTGGGTGTGGTCCCTAGTGCCTTTAGCCCAATGAATCTCTATTGTGATAATAGTGGAGCCATTGCGCAGGCTAAAGAACCAAGGTCCCATCAAAAGTCCAAACACATACTCAAGCGATATCATCTTATTCGCGAGATTGTGGATAGAGGAGATGTAAAGATATGCAAAGTACACACGGATTCAAATGTTGCTGATCCGTTGACAAAGCCTCTCACACAGCCAAAGCATGAGATGCACACAAGAGCTATGGGTATTAGATATTTAAATGATTGACTCTAGTGCAAGTGGGAGACTATTGAAAATATGCCCTAGAGGCAATCATAGAGATAATTATATTTCCATAAATGTTCATAAACAATTATATTGTTCTTTGAATAACATCATAGATATTGATTAATATGTACGTAACTTGTTTGTGAAATGATGTTCATTCTAAAAGTGATCCCTAGTCGATAAACATATGAGGACACATATGAATAGACTAGCATACGTATTGGTTGATGACCATGTTTCATAGGTCATAGATATGGAGATATCAAACCAATAATATGAACACATGTTGGAGAACATGAAGTTGGATCAACCCACCTTGAGACACTGCGAGAGCGTTGTATTCTTTCATGTCATCAGTAGGTCTCATATACGATGTGTATGATATATCCTTCAACTTGAGATTGTCGCATGCTCTCAAGATGAGTAATGGCTTTCTTAGGGATTGTCAAACGCTACTCCGTAACTTTGTAGTTATAAAAATGGCTTTCGGGTTTGTCATGAAACATGTTGCGAGGCGTGGTCGATCAACATAGGATTTGCCCCTCCATGTATCGGGAGAGATATCTCTAGGCCTCTCGAGTAGTTGGATTCCGAAAAATGCGTGGCCATGCTACTCGAGTAGAAAATTACTCGAGTCATCGAGTTAAAGAGTTAGCTCAATGTATTTGGGGAATTCGAGTCACGGCATCGAGAAAGAGTGGTCGAGCCATCCAAACAAGGATGACAACAACTCGCCTTGGGTTTGACTAATATCGTGAGGCAAAAGGAAATGCATATAGGACATTGTTGAGGTTCATCTAATCTTTACATGTACTTGTGAAGGACCATGTGGAGGTCCATCCATATTTGTGATGAGTATTTGACTTTATTTGAGCAAGGTGTGCTCATGTTTGAGTTTGATTTGAATTGGAATTCAAAAGGAAGCAATTTGAGTTGTGTTAGCTTCTTGCGGTACTACCGGCCTGTGGCTGGTGGTAGAACCGACTAATGATTGAGACATAATTAATTGTGAGCATTTGTGATGATTGAACATTGCTATGTGAGGAGTTTCCTTGTTTTTAATGGTTGCAGGTCGACGATGCTAGATCATGGTGAGGCGAAGGATGACCGGGACTAGGCGAGGAGCGTCGAAGGTCCAAACTGTCGGTGATCGCCGATAGATGATCGGAGACGGAGTCGTGGCAAACCGTGAAGACAAGGAACGGATGAGATGCTAGCTAGACGCTGCGTGGATCAATGAGGACCATTGGATCTTGGTCTAGTTGATAGGTTAGCGGGTCTAGTTAGTGTGCTTTGAGAACCTTGCAAGAAAACCCTATGTGTTTGTGGGTTTTGGGTGAACCCTTGCATGGCTGGTTGAGTGGGTAAATCCTAGCCCTTTATGGATGCTCTAGGGTTTAAAGGCTCATCCAAGGGTGGTAAGTGAGGCTTTGTAAACCTTCCATCCAGAAAATACAAAAATTTTCTTTACTTTATTGTGAATTTAAATTGCGCATTTATATTATGTCTTTAATTTACGCAATTTAAATTCAGGATTTACTTTCTCGTATTTTCATTCTTGCAATTTACTTTCTCGCAATTTGGATTTGTCTCCCCTCCTTCAAAATGTTGTTCTTCTAGGATGTCTTAAGAGTGTTCATATGGTTTTACATCTTTCTTTCATCCTAGGATAGACTTGAGATCAAGTTTTTATCGAATTGCAAATCTGTCCAGAACTTGTTCTTCACGTAGCAGTCAGTCTTTGATTTTTATAAAAATATAGAAAACTTCTTTTTAGTGATTCTTGTTGGAGAAGGTGCACGACTCATATATCCATCTCTAAAAAAATTGTCAGTCCACTGGTTACACCGTTTGAGTGTTATGAAGTAAAAACTGAGCCTCAAACATTCTGGTTGAAGTTCCTGACTGTCTCTAATGCTTATTTTTCATGTTTATTCTACAAAGATTTTTGAGGTGATTTTTGGTGGACTGTTTCACAACTCAACTGCTCACAGGGAGCAAAATTCTGAAAAATTTTAGAGCAATAGAAACTCACTTACCACCTGCTCCAATTGAGAACAATTCTTGGAAAATCTGCTTTTATTTTTCTGGAAAGAGACTTTGGTGTTTTAGCTTTATCTCTTTTAGAAAAGTAGTCTTTGAATTGATTCATCTTTGTTTGGACACTTGACAACCAGGATTGTGATAAAAAAAATCCCTCACATGATTCATGGTTCTCATCCATGCAAGCTAGGGGTACACATAGTTGTCTAATTGTTCGGGTTTTGGAGGGTGTGCGAATCTGAGAAACACTAGTTTGAAGGAAAATCTTTTGGTGTTTCAGATTTTTATTGCGAGATTGTTTGGAGTACTTTGAGTGGGGGAAAATTTTATTTGGTATCATTCACCCCCCTCTAATCGCCATTTCGTTCCTTCAACTTGGGAATTGGCATGTCCTGCTAGGGGTCACTGCCGGTTATTGGTCGAGTAAGAGTATTCGAGCTATGTCTGGTCGAGTAGGAGTACTCGAGCCATATCTAGTCGAGTAGCGGAACTCGGGCCATGTCCAAGTGCACGTGAACCTATAGGGTCACACACTTAAGGGGCTATAACCAATTCAGATAGGGATCCGAATTGTAATGGGCTTAGAGTTCATAATAGGTTTCAAAGGTTGAAACCCATTATGTGACGTCTATATCAAGGGAGGAGGTTGTGGATTTACATATAGAAGAGATACGAAGAACACAATAGGAATTCGGAATTCCTGAAACCTTAGCCGGCACCCCTCCTTCACCCAGAACCGCACCATCGGTGCTAGCACCCCAGCATGTGGTGTTCCTACCCCGTACGTATGGATACCTTGGAGGCGTTAATACGAAGCTTCAACGCTAGGACGATCCGCAACCTACGTCGCTCACAAGAAGCTGTTGAAGGAGGCACGAGGCTAGTACGACTACACCTACACCACCGCGCTACATCGACTCTACTTCCGCTACGGGTCTGCTCATCTAGTGGTAATTCTGTGATCTATTACTTGCAGTGGTTCCTTGGTTACGCGGTAGAAAATTTTGTTTTTTCAGTAGAGTAGCCTACCCGTTCTCTAGCAGATATTGAGCTTCTTCTTGCCTCCTACAAACTTCTCAAGAGTGCTCATGAGATACTCACAATCCTGGAAGAGAGAGGCACAAGAAGAACAAGGGGAAGAGGAAGAAAAAGAAGAAGAACCAGATATGGAAGAATTATCAGCACGTGCATTTTTCTCCCTCAGCACGGCTGCCTCAACCTTGAGGGCCTCACAAGAAACGCAGGTGGCATTCTTGTGACTTAACTAGTAAGTCCTTAGCAAGTTTAGCACACTTGACATTTAAGGATTCATTGTCAAGTTTTA
Organism: Otatea glauca; assembly: GCA_036346275.1. Lineage (NCBI taxonomy): Eukaryota > Viridiplantae > Streptophyta > Magnoliopsida > Poales > Poaceae > Otatea > Otatea glauca. Next base: position 11,203,719 of record CM070712.1, read on the forward strand.
GTTGCCTACAGCCCTCATATGAGCGGATCGAGTCCTTAGAAGCATGCAATTCAATTTCATTGTTTCTAGTAGATAGCTTCCTAAGGTGAGTGCTCATGACATCAATTTCAGCGAGCAATTTAGGGCAATTTTCACATGATGCGCTAGTGTGAGCATGAAGAAAACTAGTATCTTCAGAAATAGCATCAATAGAACAAGTGCTAGCATTCTTTGGCCTAAGACTCTCAAGCTCACAAACCACACTATCATGCATAGTCCTTAGGTTCTCAAGCTCCACAAGCAAACATCGCAAAGAGTACAATCAGCATACTCTCGAGACGGACATGATCTAAGAGAAGCTAACTCTTGAGTCAAGATACCTACTTCCTTCTCTAACTCTATACACCTAGCTCTAGCATGAAATTTCTCTAATTTGCAAAAAGCTTCATTGAGCTGGTCATAGGAGGGTACCTCGTCCGAGTCACTGATGTCGTTGGCATCCGCCATGAAGCACATCCCGGTGAAGTCGTCACCGCCTTTATTCTTCCCTTGCAGATCATCCTCGCCGTCATCACTTCAGGTCTCCGTATCGGAGAGGTTGATGTCGCCGAGTGCGGCGAGGACGAGATGGAAGAGCTTCTTGTTCTAAGAGAAGTTGCGGTACTTCTTCTCATGAGCCGGGTTGTGAGCTGGGGGCTTCTTGTTGTTGCGGTTGTTGTCGGTGTAATCGATCTTTCCCGAATTGCTAGAGTCATTCTTGCCTTTCCCCAGCTTGGGGTAGTTTGCCTGAATGTGGTCGGGGCACCACACTCGAAGCAGGTGATCATGCCACCTCTCTTCCTCTCCCTTACCCTCTTGTAGGCATGAGAAAAATTGCAATCTAGGAGAGTAAGCTCACTTTCTGAAAAAATTTCTAGCTATTCATCACTTAGCTCGCAAAGGGCGGAAAGAGAGAAACCAACTGAAGTCTCAGAAGAGGATCCAATGGGATCGGTGACCATGGCAATCAACTGTGACTTTGTCTTACGAGAGACAACATCGATCTCATGAGTCTTGAGTCGGGAGTAAAGCCTGTCAAGAGTCAAGGTCGATAAGTCTGTGGTGTCCTTGATGGTGGTCACCTGTATCTCCCAAACCCGAAGATCAAGTGCAGTCAAGAAGTGTCGAGCGTTCTCCGAGTCAAGGTATGTGCAACCAACCACACTGAGATCGCTCAAAATCCTTGTAAAACGACCAAATCACTCATCAAGGGTCTGACCAGCGTGCTGTTCAAACTTGTTGTAGTCACGCTTGTACTGATCCTGTCTCACCGTCTTGATCAGGTGGTGCTCTCATGATAAGCATCAAGGGTCACCCAGATCTTGTGAGCAAATCATAGGTGAGAGATCTTGTTGTACTCACTGCGACTAAGGCCCTGTATGAGGATGTTCCTTGCTTAGCATTCTCCTAAATGCCAGCCATATTGCCGGTCATGACGTTCTCATCGGTAGGAACCTCATACGGGAGTTTCACCTTTTGCCAAATCAGGAAGCCCTGGGTAGTGATGTACGACTCCATTCTCGACTTCCAGAAAGGAAAATCAACTCTAGAAAAGATAAGAGGCTTGGTGGAATATTTGTCTGTCACCATGGCTCTAGAAACCGATCAAGATCCATGGAAAAGCAAAACTGGCTCTGATACAAATTGGATGATCGAGATGGCGATCAGAGGGGGGGTGAATATTCCCAAAATAAAATTTTCCCTTACTCAAAATAATCCAACCAAGATCCTCATATCACAAAAGGAAAAGTGTAGATAGCGAAATTTTAGAATTTCTCAGCTACGGGCGACACTACTGCAAAATACCCCGGATATCGCTTTGGATTAACGATGAGCTCGGCACTCTTTGGGGTGCTATAGCAGTATCGCCAAAGCCATCGTAGGTACAGTAAAATCAGAATAGGAATAGTAAAATCAGCCCGACTCAAAAGGAAAATTGATGAATATTTTGATCGGCTGATCCAAACACCGTGAAACTTTGTGGACACCATCCTATGGATGTCAGGAGCCTATTCCAACCTTCAATCGCAAGGATTGACGTCAAAGTTGTGACCTTTTTCCAATTTGAGGAAGAGTGCACAAGAACGGGTTCAAAAACAAAAACTTGGCCCTCAACTAGCTCGTGGGTATGATAATGAAGATGATCCTAGATGGTTTCCCACATGTCATAGCAAGCTAGAACACAAGACAAGGACACCAAAAACTTGATCTTCCAAGAATGATTATCTAAAGAGCAAACGATCGGTTTCTTCCAAGTAAGAACAAAAGATTTGCCTAGATAATTGGGATATAGTCTGAAGAATACTCATCCATCCATCATACATCCTCAGCACAATATCCACAAGCATTTAGAACGAGGGGAGGCAAATCCAAATGTGCAAGAAGTAAATTGCAAGAATGTAAATTGCGGAATTTAAAGACTGAATTTAAGGCATAATGTAAATGTGAAAACTAAATTCAGAATTGAGAGGAATATATTTTCATTTCTGGAAAAGAGGTTTACAAAGCCTCACAAAAAAAAGGCAAAGCTCAAAGGAGCATCAAAACCTCTAAAACCTTCAAGAGCAAGCAGGCTACCCCTACCCCTCTATTTATACTACTCTTGAGTCACCCACTACCCTTGGATGAGTTCCTTCTATCCTAAGGATCACCATCAAGGGCTAGAATTGACTCACTCACTCATACATGGGCTAACCCGAAACCCTTTAACATAACGGGTTTTGCACGCTTCTCAAAGCATACTAACTAGACCCGCTACTCTATCACCTAGACCGCAATTCAATGGCCCCTTTGATCCGAGTAGCTCCTAGCCAGCATCTCGTCCATTCCTTGTCTTCTAAGATCACAGCGACTCTAACTCCGATCATTCCGACGATCTTCGACCGTTTGGACCTCTAGCGCACCTCGCCTAGTCCCGGTCTTCCTCCGCATGACCTAGCACCGTCGTTCTGTAACCATCAAAAATAAGGAAACACATCACATAGCATTGCCCAAAATGATATGTAATTAATCTCATGCAAATTGAAAATTCATATCTCTCAAAATCGCTCAAAGGTCTGCACTACCGCCCCCTAGGGCTGGTAGTACCGCTCGACCAGCACTACCGCCCACCATGGCCGGTAGTGCCACTTGCATTCAAACCCCGTGAAGACCCTCTCTGTAAAAGGAGTACCGCCCACTTGGGCCAGTAGTGTCGCTCGGCTAGCACTACCGCTCTCACATGGCCGGTAGTGCCGTCCCAGGCGAACACAATTCAAATTGCTTCAATTTGAAAATCCAGTTCAAATCAAACTCAAACCAGAGCATACCAAGCTCAAATTTAGTCAAATACTAATCACAAAAATGGGTAGACCTCCACATGGTCTTTTAAGATCCGACTGAGTAAATATATATTTTAAACTCTTATGGTCCGTATATATCTCACATCTATTTCCAACGAGATAATGACGCCACAACTTTAGAGCATGCACTATGGCAACTAATTCCAAATCATGCATTGGATAATTCTCTTCATGTGGCCTCAATTGCCTTAACCCATATGCAACAACCTTGCCATTATGCATCAATACACATCTAAGACCTTGTCTGGAAGCATCACAGTATATACCAAAACTATTTTGCACATCTAGGAACACTAGCACTGGTGCTGTCGTGAGACGATTCTTCAATTCTTGAAAACTCTTTTCGCACTCTAGCGTACATGCAAACATCTTCTCCTTTTTTAGCAATTGCGTAAGTGGTCTAGCAATCATCAAAAATCCTTTGATAAATCGACAGTAATATCCCGCCATTCCCAAAAAACTATGAATATGGGTAACTGACTTCAGTTGTTCCAAGTGCAGCACAGCTTCCACTTTGCTTGGGTCAACAGCAACCCCTTTAGCAGTCATAATATGTCCAAGGAATTCAACCTTTTCTTTCCAAAAATCACATTTACTAAATTGAGCATACAACTGTTGCTCTCGCACCCTTTCCAAAACTAATCTCAAATGTCTTGAAGGCTCTTCCCTCGTCTTGGAGTAAACAAGAATGCCATCAATGAACACAATGACAAACTTGTTAAAATATTCCATGAAAACCTTATTCATCATGTTAATGAAATATGCAGGAGCATTGGTCAATCTAAAAGATATGACTGTAAACTCATAATGTCCATATCGCATAGAAAACACAGTCTTAGGATCATCCTCCACACAAATCTTCAATTGAGAATAACTTGATCGAAGATCTATCTTGGAGAAAACTCCAGCTCCTCCCAACCGATCAAACAAATCATCGATTCTAGGCAACGGATACTTATTCTTAATTGTCACTTCATTGAGTGCTCGATTATCAATACACATTCTTAAGCTTCCATCTTTCTTCCTGACAAACAAAACAGGCGCTCCCCATGGAGACGAACTAGGTCGAATGAAACATTTCTCCAGCAACTCTTCGATCTATTTCTTCATCTCAACTAACTCATCTATAGGCGTTCGATGCGGTCTTTTTGCTATTGGTGCTATACCAGGCACAAACTCAATATCTCAATCTGGCGGCATATCAGGCAAAATCCTCAGGAAAAACATCCGGATATTCTCTAACAACTGGCACATCCTCTATGCTGGCAACTTTCACACTATTTACCATCAATTGACCATCACGAACTGCGGTCGCTTGAAATTGTGCTTTCTCTCCGTTAGGGCTTTCAACTGACACAACTCTTCGGCCACAATCCAAAATAGCTTTATGTTTGGACAGTCAATTCATTCCAAGGATAACATCTAAGGTCTGGTATATAATAAGATAGGGTTTGCTAGGAACTCTATCCCATCCACAAGCAACTTAACTCCCAAACACCTAAGGCTAGACTGAAGTTCAGATCCTAGGGCTTCGACTAATAGCACACATTTAAGATTCTTAACATCCAACCCATTCTCAACCCCAAAATCCCGAGAAACAAACAAATATGAAGCTCCATAATAAAATAAAACTGTAGCAGGTACTGAGTTAACCAAAAACTTACCCAGTAAGATGTCTGATGCATTCTAAGCTCCATCTGCAGTGATATGGTTGACACAGCCTCGCACTATTGCTTGAGGTGTAGCTCCAGCTTGTCCTATTGCGTGGTTCCGTCCTAATGCAGGTGCCTTAGTAGGTGTAGTTCTCAAGTTAAAGGGAACTAGTGTAATACCTCCTCTCTAAGGACATTTATTGGCAAAATATCCTGGCTCATTGCAGTTGTACCAACGCTTAATAGAAGACTGTTGATTTCCTCCTAGCGCATTGTTTCCTTGAGCAGGCGTATGGAAATTCTGACTAGATGGACGTGGTGTAGGTGTTGACGTCTTGTTCGTAGTCTATGGCTGAAACCTTGCAAACTGTTGAGGTGACATTCTGATGCGCACAAGATGGCCCGATCTTCCGGTGAGGGGATAACTTCGATTTGGCGGAGGATGACTTTGACGATCCGGCTACGAACCACACAAGGATAAGCGCCTGCAATCGCTAAACCACACTCCTCGTCGTTATCAACCGTGCCAAGAACACGGATGACCTGACCACGAAGGTCTATTCTTGCGAGCAATCGAAGAACTAGCAAGAACAAGGATGAAGCACACACTCAAGTTGAGGTTTCAAACTTGTTTATCGCTGCTCTAGCCGAGTCAGGAGAACAAGGATAAAGTTCCACACATGGGTAACTATTCTCAAATCAAAACCTAAGGAGATAGATAGGGGCTTGTCCAATATATATAGCCAAGGATGGCTGCTAGGAGTTGGTCTCACGCCACTTTAATTACATGGGAACTCAGCCCAAAATTATGGTGGCACAGCACCCTAAAAGACAGAGACCGTCGCACTATTTTGACTGCTGTGACCAGCTCGAGTGGAATTTGATGATGAGGCTAGATCCGTTGGAAAGAGCACGAATTTATCTTTTAATCAAGTACTCACTCATCCCGAACGGACTCCGTATGCAATAGTTATGGCCAGTGGAAGGTGGACTGCTCCTGGGTGGACGTTTTGGCTTCCTTCTCGGGAATACCTTGTACTCTAGCTTGTAGTGATGAGGAATGACGTCCTTGCAGCTCTAAGCCATGATTCCTAAGCACAAGCACATTATTATGCAGTGGTCTATCCTCTAAAATATAATTATGCCACCCGAGAAACGAGTTCACCTGTTGATTTAGCTGCCGTGAGCGTGCCCTTGTGATAGGACCTTGCATAGGAGGTGGTGGAGGTAAGGTCATGAGTGTATCCGTCATAGTGATGTCCTCATCATCCTCCCCTTCTTGCATTTGAGTCGTCCTCGACTCAAGCTCATCGTTCTCTCCAAAATATGGCTTCAAATATGAAGAGTTGGAGATACGCCTTTCTTGAATACACCATCAAGCATGGGAGGCGGCCAAGGTGGAGGACGAAGTGATCTGTGTGATCGACTTGGCCCTGGTGGGGATCGGTAAAGCCATGTAGATACGACCATCCTTGTAGATGTAGACGATGCCATGAAGTGTCACCAAACTGATATAGCATTGGTCATATCCAGGATGAGCATGGTCTCATCATTCTTCCTTTGTTGAATTGGAGTCGTGCTCAACTCCATCACATTCTCCTGCAAAATGTTAGTTACAACAGAAGGTGCAACATTGGGCACCTCAAATGAATATAATGACTGTTTTAAAGATTCAACAAGCATGTTTTCAGCACTGCAAGCACATTTAATCAAGTCTGAAAGACAACTTAATGTTTCATCAACAAGAACATCTTGAATTTCATGATTAAGTCCACGTATGAACCTAAGTTGAGTAGCTTGTTCACATTCTTGTAAACCACAACGCAACAAACAATTTTGCAATTCATGATAGTATGCTATAACAGTTTTAGAACCCTGTTTTAAGCGTTGAAGTTTAGTAAGCAAATATTCAAAGAACATATTCAGAACATAATCATCTCTCATAAGTTTTTTCATGGCATTCCAAGTTTTAGGTTCGTTATCTTGTCTAGATATATGCTTCCACCAATATATTGCATCCGACGTTAACACTTTGATCGCAAAGACTAATCTTTTGGTTTTCGATAAATCATACTTTGCAAATTCTTTGTCTACCGCTATCTCCCAATTAATATATGCATTAGGATCGAACTTTCCAAAGAAATGGAGGCATTGTAAATTTAATCTTTCCTAATGGATCATCACGCACCTCCGTTGTTCACGCCGATTTCTACCCATACCTTGTCGATTGTGTCGAAGGCGCCGATGATCATTGTGGGAGTTAAAAACATCATCGCCCTTTGTATCAAGAATGCAATTGTTCTCTTCTTCTACCCCATTTGTCCAAGAGCAGTGAGAAGGGGTACGACGTCCCGGTGCTCCATTTTGTCTTGATGCATGATTGGCTTGATTAGCATGTGGTGGTTGTCGCCCATCAAGACGATCAATACGATCACGGCGTCGCAAGGTTGTTGTTGATCTCAGCCATAGCATTGTCGTATTTCTCAAGATATGTGTTGAGCAATCGTGTCAAGTGTTGCATGATTCCTCTCGTGCGGGTGTGAGAATTTCAGCTTGGTTTTCCTCAATGCTTCCATTATCATCCGCCATGGTTAGTAATAAACAGAAAACACACAAAGATATGTAGTTCCCTATCACTACCGCTATTGAAAAGATCAAGTGTCTCTTTCTCTTGCTCTCACCAAGCTCTTACCAATTCTTACAAGTGCAGCAAGGGGTGCAATCCGTGGTGGTTCGTGATAAACCGATCTCAAGTGTGAGTAAAGCGATTGCAAGACTTATCACCTGTATGGTTAGTAAAAGTGGAGCTCGGAAAGGCTTTATAATGAGTAGCAACGGAAAACAATCACCAATCTCGAATTTGCATAGAATTGAATAAGTGTTTGAAACTAGCAATTAGCCTATGTTGCTGATCAAACAAAGATGGATATTAGGCTAAAACAAAAGATATGGCAGTGGATACAAGTGGTAAACACAACAAAATTCAAGCATATGCAATTTGCAACTTGGGAGCACAAGATGGATCCAACTTTGTATTTTGTCGATTTCATCCACCGCACAAACAGGTCGGTATTTTTGCCGGTCAAGTGCCTTTTTTCAAAGATTCTTTTTTTCTTTTTTTCTTCCCGATGGCTTTTGCAACAACTTTTCTTTTGGACAAACGTTCGAAATTCAATCGAGAATTTTGCACGAATTTTTCAATTGCGCATGATGCTGATTTCAGACAGCAATTAGGTCTTATTGAAACATTCACAGATTTCTCGTGCTTGTAAGTATGGATGTGAAAATTGGCATGGATCGGCTCCTTTTGGTTTCACTCAAAAAGGATAAGGGAAGTGTGATTTATGGTGTTTTGGTGGTGGTTGCAGAGATGGACAGATTCTGCCGAGATGGAATTTTTTTGGACTTTAGGAATGGATTTTGATGTGGGAGATGAACAAGATGAACAGCAACAAGACAATACTAGAACGGACGCAAACTCAATTTAGCAAAAACAAAATTAACTAATTGAAAGGCACAAAAGGGTTTGGACAATGGAGAACAAATTTTTGTGGGGCAAATTTTCGGACTCTAGGAGAAACGAAATGAAACAACTAAACTAGATACAAGAACTCACCGTCAACCGTTGCTCGATACCAAATGATGCGCACAAGACGGCCCTATCTTCCGGTGAGGGGATAACTTCGATTTGGCGGAGGATGACTTTGACGATCCGCCACGAACCACACAAGGATAAGCGCCGCAATCGCTAAACCACACTCGTCGTTATCAACCGTGCCAAGAACACGGATGACCTGACCACGAAGGTCTATTCTTGCGAGCAATCGAAGAACTAGCAAGAACAAGGATGAAGCACACACTCAAGTTGAGGTTTCGAAACTTGTTTACTGCTACTCTAGCCGAGTCAGGAGAACAAGGATAAAGTTCCACACATGGGTAACTATTCTCAAATCAAAACCTAAGGAGATAGATAGGGGCTTGTCCAATATATATAGCCAAGGATGGCTGCTAGGAGTTGATCTCACGCCACTTTAATTACATGGGAACTCAGCCCAAAATTATGGTGGCACAGCACCCTAAAAGACAGAGACCGTCGCACTATTTTGACTACTGTGACCAGCTCGAGTGGAATTTGATGATGAGGCCAGATCCGTTGGAAAGAGCACGAATTTATCTTTTAATCAAGTACTCACTCATCCCGAACGGACTCCGTATGCAATAGTTATGGCCAGTGGAAGGTGGACTGCTCCTGGGTGGACGTTTTGGCTTCCTTCTCGGGAATACCTTGTACTCTAGCTTGTAGTGATGAGGAATGACGTCCTTGCAGCTCTAAGCCATGATTCCTAAGCACAAGCACATTATTATGCAGTGGTCTATCCTCTAAAATATAATTATGCCACCCGAGAAACGAGTTCACCTGTTGATTTAGCTGCCGTGAGCGTGCCCTTGTGATAGGACCTTGCATAGGAGGTGGTGGAGGTAAGGTCATGAGTGTATCCGTCATAGTGATGTCCTCATCACATTCTTAATCTTAGTTGATTTGGATGCCCTCCTTGATTAGCCCATTATGCACTTGCAATCTTCACCAAACTCTTTGCACTTGTTTTCTAGGATCAAAGCCTTATTGACTAACTCTTGGAAGTTAGGAAAGTTATGGGTAATCAACCCCACTTGTAACCCAGAGTTTATTCCCTTCATGAAACAAGACTGCCTAACTTTATTGATTGCATCATCTTTTGGGGCATAGCGTGCAAGCTGAGTAAACTTGTTCAGGTAATCAGCTACTGACTGGCCTCTTTGCTTAAGTGCTCTGAATTCTTCTTTCTTTAGGTCCATCATTCCCTGAGGTACATGGTATTGATGGAAGGCAGCAGTAAACACCTCCCATGTAATCTCCAGTGGGGCTTCATGAGCAACACAGTAGTTTTCCCACCAATTAGCTGTTGTTCCTTCTAACTGATGAGAGGCATAGAAAACCTACTCATTTCCTTCATATTGAGTTATGTACAGCTTCCTCTCAATGGTTCTAAGCCAATCATCGGCTTCCAAAGGATTGACATTTCCAGAGAATGTCGGTGGACGGGTCCTCATTAAATCAAAAAGCTTTGAATAAGGACGAGATCCATTGTTGTTAAGTTGAGCATTGTTGTTGTTGTTGGTTGCAGCTTGTGTTGTCACACTTTGCATCTGTTGCATCATGGTCTGCATAAGCTGATGAGCTGCGAGAAAAGCTCCCAAGTTCTGCATATCAACTGGCGGTGAAGGTTGTTGAGGTGATTCTCCATCATTTGGATTGTCACTAGGTCGTTTTCCGCTACTAGAAGCTCCATTATTGCCACGAGTGTGCACCATCTGTTGTTTGCTTCACAAGGTTAGGGGGAAGAGAATAGCATAGGTAAGATATAAGAATCCTAATGCAAGGGAGACAGGTCTACCCCAACAACTTAACCAAAGTTTGTTCATAACTTGGTCTGATTGCTTACAAAAGCCTAAAAGCTATGCAACACATACCGCACACTCAGTAAACAAAAAGATCAAAACCAACCCAAACACACCAACTAACAACTACTAGGATGGTAATGACTAACTTAAACAAACGTGACCCCAAACCAGAGCCTCAACTACTAGCTAACACTATCTGATGCGACAATGGCCCGATCTTCCGATAGGTTCTACTTTTGCGAAATGGAGACGTTCGCGTTCCAAGGGCTTCCAATCAGTGGAGATTGAATCCTTGCAATCGCTACACCCACGCACCTGTCGTTATCAACCGTGCTCACGCCCGGATGACCTAACCACGAAGGTTCATTCCTGCACGTAGTAGAAGAAATGAGCAAGAACGAGAAAGAAAGCAATCTGACAATTCAGAACAATCAAAGTTGAGGTTATATATTTCACTAATCCAGGTCTTGCGACACTACTCCGGAACAAGTGTTTTACATGCAATGGAGAACAAACTTAGCAAAATAACCTAACCCTAAAAGTAGCGGCGGCTAAGTATATATAAGGGCGGGTTACAAAAAGTGATCAATCAACGGTTCTGATTCGAAGTCTGCAACAGCAGCAACTTTTCACATTGATTTGGAGCCCTTCCTGAACTAATCTGTAGGTCGGCTTGTATCCAATAGAGAGGTCTTGAAATAAGCTTTTGAACGAGTGGTGGCTCAGCCCAAACGGAGTTCGTATGAGGAAGTTATGGCCTTTTTAGTCCGGAGCTGTCAGGTTGACTCCGAGACGAGTTGTAGTCCGAATTGAAGTGCACGGACGGCATCAATTGAGCTTGTACTTTAGTTGAACATGGCTTGTAGGTGTTCAAGATGTACATGAGGTCTCCGTAAGTTAGCATCTCATCTCCCATACTCCTATGTAACAACACATCACAAGGAAAATTATGCAGTAGCACATTCTCATTAGAACAAGTATTATCACCTAAGAACGCGCTTACCTTGTAATTGAGTTTTTTTGCTCGGGCTCGTGTTATTGGACCAAGAGTTAAAGTTGTATTCATAGGAGTTATGTCCTCATCACTATCACTCATCCAACCACCCAGGTTGAGGCACTCCCAGTGCATACATTGGTGGGTGGGTAGGCATGGGTGCAAACTTATCCTGATGACCAGCAATGGGCACCTCCTTTTCCACATGGATATCACGCTCCTCGGGCTCCATCTCAAGATCCTCAGGGTCTTCTTCTTCCTCATCTGGCTCCTGCTCCTGCTCCTCCTCCTACACAGCCTGATCACCACCACCCAAGGCCTCCTCAAGCTCCATGATTTTCTCAGTCGCTACGATGCATGTCTTGTGAAGCTCCTCCTCGGTGACCCTCAAAGCCTCGTACACTAGCTTCAATTCTTTAGCAGTATCCTTCATATGAGCATCCTGAGTAGCAGCGAGCTAGGCCAAGTGCACGAAAGTAGCATCTTCCTCTTCATCAATCAGATGGCACTGTGAGGCACATCCAGTGGGATGCAGCGTGAACACCGTGTCCTCTAGCTCGTGGGCGTAGTCTTGATAGATCCATCGCAAAGCAAGGTGGGAAGACTCCTGAATTCCGATCTCAATTGTGGGTCTCCTCACAGTGATGTTGATCGGCTTACTTGCCTTCTCATCCTCGCAAGCATAAATAATTATATTGCAAATGAAACCTTGCTCAACACCGTTGACCAACCAGCTGCTCCCTCGGTAGGGTGGTCGCACAAAGCCTCCCAAAACCTGCAAAACTCTCCACAGTTCTGCGATGAAGCCTCCCTCAACATAGGTAAATATCACAATCATACACAGTGGTAACATAATAAAAGACTATATATTAAATATAACTGAGTGTATGAACTTATGGTCAACTTACATGATAAACCCATGTAGGCTAGACTTAAGATTATTAAACTAAGACATTGCAACGAAAAGAAAGACGTAGATAACCCATCAGTTTACCACAGGCAACTGACAAGGCTCGCACCCTCAACATTTGCATCCTCTTGGTACTCCTCCTCCAGAACAGGTGTAGACTTCTCAAATGGTGATATTGTTGTTTGGCAAGGGTGAGTATTTAAAGCACTCAACAAGTTGTTGAAAGAATGCAATTCTAACATAACTATATGCAAAACTTATTCCAAAGGAATGGCTAACATGTCTATTTTGTAGTAAAGCAGCGTTTGTAAAGGAATACAGTAAATAGATTGAAAAGACAATAAAACAAATAACAGTTAAATAATATCTTTCAGTATTTCACAAGTAAACATGGCATCCAACCCTAATTCAAGTTTCAACCTCCAATGACAACCTGCCATCCAATTCCAAGTTTTCATTTTATCAATTATAACCCTTGACTGTAATTCCTGAGCAATGCTCAATATCGCGAGCACAGCTACCGAAATAGATTTTACACTCTGCAGAGGTTATGCACTTTGCCCACATGATATAACCATTTCTCCACACATGCGAGTGATTATAACAAAGCCTTTAAATGATCTGCCTTAACTCAGTACTACTCGCTAAGGTTTCAACACTCAAGGGTTAAACCACCATAATTGTGGCCCCCTCCTACGCCATGTGAGTTGATCCGTAAACCCGGGACTCACACCACCACTAGTAGTACCAAAGCTAAGATATTGCAAGTTAATCGACTAGGTTGTTCCATACCAGACATGTGCTTTCATGTTTGACTTAGGTCAAATGGCTTACAAGGTTAAGTCCATAAGATGACTAGTGCAAGACTTCCACATATCCTCTGCCCTTTAGCCTACCTTGGCACACTACCCCTTGCCACTTGCCCCAATCTAAATGATTACCACCCGGTTGATTATCAAGCACCACGTGCTATCAACAAGTCAACATCGTTGCGTGACATCCCTCGCTACTACAACTCAATATCATTGTGTGACAACACCTGACACACCAATTTATAATCATGTTCCATATTCCATTAGTCAAGTTTAACTTTCAATATTTCATAAGACATGTGATGTACGAGGCATGGCTAAGCATACTAAACACGGTCTAACTAGCTCATGTTGATTTTAATATTAATGATCTAATAATGAACCAATCTAGGGTGCCAATAGATCATGGCATATAAATGACAAGGTAGGGTATAGTTCAATTGGACAGATTAGCTAGATCCCAATTTAATTTAAAACAGTTATACACATAAAATAATTAACATGCATAAAGTAAAACAATATAGCTATTTTATAAATTGGGTTCAACATGATCAAGACCCAACTTGCCTTGGAAAAGCTCTTGTTCTTGCTCTTGAACCTATTCTTGAGTCAAATTATATTCCTCGGACGCTCTGAGCACTTCGACGTCTACGCTTAACGAGAGAGAATGCCAAATAAATATAAAAATAGAGAGAAAAAGAAATCCAAAAATAAATAAAATTCACCATTAAATATATCTCAATTTTAAAAAAAAATTAGAAGTTTGAATCGCCTCAATCGGAGTTCGTATAAGGGAGAACGGGCTCTCGGAAGTTTGAATGAAAGAGAAAATACAAAAATCAGAAAATCAATATATATCCAAATTATTTTTCTAAAATTGCCTCAGGAGACATGGGCAGCAAAGTGATTTTCTTTCCTTTAGATACGAGAGTACATTGATTAGTTCCACCTTGATGCAAGGTATCTTAATCATATTGCCATGGTCTACCTAACAACAAAGAACATGCTTGCATAGGTACAACATCACAATTAGCATAATCATGATATGAACCAAAAGAACAGTGTATTCTTACAACGCGATTTACCTTTAGCTTACCACAAGAATTAAACCATTGAATGTAGTAAGGACGGGGATGCTGATTCATTGTCAAGCCAAGCTTCTCGATCATGTCCATGCTTGCAAGATTGTTGCAACTCCCTCCATCAAAAATCACACGACATGAATAGTCCTTGACAACAAACTTTGTTTGGAACAGATTGTAGTGTCGATTTTGTTTAGTACGCTCTATTTGAGCACTTAGCACATGCTTCACAATGATGCTTAAGTACTTGTCAGAAGCTTTAGCACCAAAACATTCTTCATGTTCAGATCCTTGTTCTCACCTGCAAGGTTAGTTGCAAACATAGCATATTCCTCCTCAATATCTCTAGTTGAAGTATACTCACCGTTATCCTTTATGAGGAGAGCTCTCTTGCTAGGGCAGTCCCTCATCATATGACTGTCGCCCTTGCAGCGATGGCACTGCATTTCTCATGTTCTTCCTATCGAAGCAACCGAGGATGAACATTGTGTGGGGCCTGGTACCGTGGTTTTGCTTGTTTTTGTTGTACGTGAAGGAGTAGTGGAGGTAGTGGGGAGCTGACTCTTGTGGGAGGAACTTGGTACAGAGGCTCGACTGGAAGTATTGCATGGAGCCTTTGATTGGAATGACCTGCAAAAGATCCTCCAAAATTTCCTATTGTCTTGTATTGTCATCCCTGTACTTCTCTTTCAGCCTTACAAGCAAGATGAAACAAGCAAGTGATAGAATTGTACTCCATATAATCAAGTATATCCTGAATTTCACGGTTTAAACCACACAAAAATCTAGCCATTTTAGCATCTTCTAAACCACAACATAATAATCTAGTTTACAATTCTTGATAGTAATCCTCTACATAAACTACTACCTTGCCTTAAATGTTGCAATTTGTTTAGCAAATCATGAGAATAATATGAAGGTACAAATCTATCTCATAGCTCTCTTCAAAGCATTCTAAGTTCTAGGTATGTTCTGAATATTTCAACAATACTCACTCCACCAAATAGATGCAAAATCAGTGAACTCACTAGTAGCAGCCCTAACTTTCTTATCTTCAGGAAAAGCATACCAAGCAAATTTGTGTTTTACGACTAGCTCCCATGTGAGATATGCATCAGGATCATACTTTCTAGCAAAAGGAGGTATAGTGAATTTAATTTTACCAAGTGGATCATCACGGTCACGTACCACTCTTGGTGGTGGATCTCTTCTCATACCTTGGTGATTGAAATGACGTTGCTGATGATCACTATTATTGTTAGGATTGAATCCTCCATCGTACTCCGTATCAGCAACATATTGATTTCCTTCATCAACAACTTCTTCTACCTCATCGATCCATGAGTGAGCAACAGAATGTGTATGGCGTTGTCATGGTACGCTGGTAGCAACAATGGTAGCAGGTGGTGGAGATCTCTCTAACTTTCCTACGCGTGTAGCAAGTACAACAAGCTCTCCATTGGTGCGATCTAGAACCCCTTCAAGGCGCTCTGATTGTTGATTCAATAGGCGTGAAAAGTTTTGTATGATTCCCTTCATACGCGGTGTAAGAGGTGCATCATCCTCACTATGATGAGTGAAACCTATCATTGTTAGTAGAAGACAAGAAACAAATAACAAGTATATATCCCTATCAACTACTAGGTGTTGGTCGTTCAAAGTCTTTCGCACTCGAGCTTTTACCAAGTTCTTACCAAGCAAACAGGTGGTGACCGGCGGCTGGATCCTGATAAACACACTCAAGCTTTGCAAAGCGATTGCAAGAAGAACGGTACCTATTTGGCTAGTAGAAGGTGGAGCTTGGACATGCAATATTTATTTCTTATGCAATCTAATAATTCTAGTTATTGTAATGATAAGTAATGACCCAAACTAGAATTCACAAGCCTTAGTTGCCGATCACAAGGATATAAGCGAATTTCAAGACACACACGTGCAAAGATAATGGTACTTATGCAATCAAAGAATGAGCTATAAAATATAAGTGAGGCACCAAAAGTTCTATTGCACAAGTCGTAGAGAGACGCTAACTTATTGCATCAAGAATGTAAAAAGGGCACAATATTTCTCACTAATTAATACAATTGCACAATCTGAAAATAATGAACACAAATTAGGGTTTTACTCAATGTACTGCGACCGGCCACTATTTTCTTTTTTCTTCTTTTTTGGCCTTTTGGCTTTCTTTTTCTTTTCTTTCTTTGGTGATTTTCGGCCAACACTAGTATGAACAAAGTTTTGGAATCCCTAACATGATGTCACAAGATAGTATGATATGATAATTTATGACTATGCAATGTATCAAGTAGAGCAGCCCTAAGCTATTCAAATAGCTAGTCTCAATTGGGATCAAAGTATTCACAAAGGATAAATTGGTTCCCAAAGTTATGTGTACTGATATTTTTGGGGTTTTATGGTTTTTGGATGCTACTGGACTCAACCAACTCAAAGCAACAAGCTAGAACACAAATTGACGGAAGAAACACAAATTTGGCCAAAACAGTGCAGCAAACTTGTCGCCACAATTAAAGTATGAAAATGACCCAATCTAGTTTGCTCACAATGTAATAAATTGAAGGTAATGTTCTATGCTTTAAAACAAGTATACAAAAACACAATTTGGAGCTCATATATAGAAGTTATAGCCAAAACACTAAGGTGCACAGATTTGACCTAAATTCAACCGATATGACCAAATCCGAATCCGGATAAAATTCGGTTTGTAAGAGACCGATCACAAAGGACATCCAAAAACATTTTGGTAGAGAACTCTTCAAGGATTTAGAAAAGTACAAAAACTTCTCAATTAGAGTTCTGACATGAGAATTATGATCAAAATATCGAACCGATCTTGATTGGAAGTACAACTTGCTTCACTAATTTTGATTTTCAGATTAAACTAACTTGGATACGGAATTAGAGTCCGTGGCCAACTAGATTTTTGTAGAGCTCGTTCCATGGTTTCAAGAAAGTGCAAGAACACTTGAATTCGAGCACGTATATGAAAGTTATGAACAAAATAAAGTACTAGACATATTGAAATAAAAGCTACGTGAAGGAAAAATGATCAGCTACTAAAATACCAGATTAAATCTAAAGGTTGAATTTTTGTGGAGTAATTTTCAATTTAGGATAGAAAACAAAAAATAATCTAAGGTACTGAAATTCTCACCAATCAACGAAAACTCCGATACCACCTGATGAGGCTAATGGAGGCCCAATCTTTCCGTCAGATGGATAACTCTCGATTAATGGAGATGACCCTCACAATCCAAGCTACCGATCGAAACACAACCGATGGCAAGCAATCATTGAACCAAACTCAGAATTGTTATCAACAGTGCCAAAACCCAGTTGATCTGATCACAAAGATCAATTCCTACAAGCAATCGAAGAACAAGCAAGAACAATGCAAAAGTGATATGAAATTGCAAATATAATTGAAGTATTGATGTGGGGTTCCGAAGCACGATATTGCTGTTGATCTAGCCGAACAAGAGAATACCTAATAGTTTCACCAAGGAAAACTACAACTAAACAAAACCAAAGTAAATTTGGGGGACTCCCTAGCTATATATAGGGAAAAGAGAAGGGGGATTCGGCCAGCACAAAGTAATGGCCGAATAGGACTCGTACAAAGCCCAAGGCCCAAGTTTGACTCGGACTAGAAAGTTGACTCGATTTGTTTTGGTGATTGCGAAGTGCTCTGAAGGAATATTTAGGTGAGGTCAAATCCATTGGAAGGATCTTGAAGTAAGCTTTTCATCAAGTAAAAGAACTCGCCAATCGGATGCAGTATGAGATAAAGATGTAAACTCTATCCTGTAATCGACTACAATCCTGTAACCGATTAGAATCCCTTAGACCGATCAGGACTCTATAAACCATCCCACCCCCCATTATATAAGGGAGAGGGCGGACAACAACAGGGACATCCCATCATCAGCATAGAGCTCACGAGACATGAGCTCACGAGCAATCCCAGATCCGAGAGATCCACATAATCCGAGCACATAGGACTAGGGTATTACCTCCACCGTCGAGGGCCTGAACCTGTCTAAACCTTTGTCTTGTGTGACCTTCGAGTTTGAGATCTATCGCCTGCCCCATAAATTTATTGCTGACTACAAAAGTCGAAAGTTGGCGCGCCAGGTAGGGGCAGTGCTATAATCTTTTCCTACAGACTCGATGGCAGCGATCGGCGGATTCACCGCCACCTTCATCTCCGGCCAGGCTTTCTGCTTCGGAAGCCTGGACTTCATCGCAGATGCGCGCGGAGAACTTGTCTGCCTAGACCTGAACCAGATCCAATCTGGTAAAGATTAGACCGACCCATCTCAGGTATGTCACTTTGACTTGGCCGGCAAACCAGTCGGCGTCGCGAGGAGTTGCTACGATCTTCGTGGCATCTTCGCCTTAGAAGAGCAGAAGACTGATCTCCAACGCCAGCAAGAGATTCAGGAAGCTGCGGAGGAAGATCGTCTTCTTCGTAAGGGTAAGGAGTCACAGACGCGATCGCTTCGATCTCGCGGCCGCCATGTCCATGAGGACATCCTGCAGTCCAGGTTGGGAGACCAAGCTGTCTTTCATACACCGCTTCAGAACGTCGTAGCCTCCAAGACGCTTCTCGATATGCTAGATCCAATGATTGCGTTTGACAGCCCGGCAGCCCCGATCGTGGCCCAGATCAAGACCATGGTGACGGCGGCAGCGATTTAGCAGAATCAGGAAAAGTCGGTAGGGGAAGCGCACTCACGCTCCAACGCAGCTACTCGTGTCGCTAGCAATCGGACTGCAACCAGTCGGAATACCGCCATTCGGCGTCCCACACCACCAGTCAGAGACGTTCGCCGAATTCTCAACCGTGACCTTCGCCAAGACATCACCACCAGACGGCAAGAGCGGGACGAGGAAGAACGACGCGGGCGCCACGACGACTGCGAACGTTTCGGTACCGGCCACGATCGACGAAGTGAATGACGACTACGATTACCATAGAGACTATCATCGCCGGGGTCGGAACGACGACGATCGCCGAGTCATGGACTCGCCGCACTGAACTCCACCCCGACGCGTTGACGACCATCACCGAGCCAGAGGCTCGCCACGCCGGTCTCCCCCTCATCATGATGAGAGATCCATTGACGGGATCCGAGCGTTCACTCCTCGGCTACGCCGAGTGGTATGGCCCGAAGGATTCAATCCCAAGGGCATCGTTAAGTTTGACGGGGAGCAAGATCCGGAAGCTTGGCTACAGTTCTATGCCCTGGCGGTTAAAGCAGCCGGGGGCAATCAGAATGTGATGGCGAATTATTCGCCGGTCAATCTCACTCCTTCAACTCAAGCATGGCTCACAGGACTTCCTGTGAACTCGGTGGACTCCTGGAGCGATCTTTGCGATCAATTTATCGCGAACTTTCAGGGGACCTATGAGAGGCCTCACACTCCATGGGACCTATACCAGCTTCAACAGAAGAAGGATGAGATGCTGAGAGATTTCATCCGGCGTTTCATGCAGAAAAAGAACACCATCAGAGATGTATCTGATGCGGTGGTGGTAGCAGCTTTTCAGAAAGGTGTCAGTGATCCCGATCTGATCAAGAAAATGTCCAGGAAACCCCTGCCCTCCGTGAAGGAGATTTTTACGTTGGCCGACCGCTACGCCACGGCCTCAGACACCCTGGCCAAGCACCAAGAAGATCGCCCACAACAGAAGAGCAAAGGCGACAAGGCCGATTCCTCCAAGCACAATGACAAGGAATGGAAAGGCGAGGAGCTAGTTGCGGTAACAAAATGCAACCGGCCCCGAGCCACACTGAGGGAGGCGCCCGATTATAATACTGTTATGGATGTGATCTGTCCTTTCCACCCTAAAGGAAAGCACGTAGCCAAAGACTGCTTCACCCTGAAGTGTTTTGCGCGGGAAAGCAACAAGCAGCCGGCTCTAGCGAAGGATGAAGTGACCAAGAAGAAAGACCTTCCAGACGAGGACGATTATCAAGAGCCCGAGCATGACCTGAACTACATATACGGGGGCTCCACCGGATACAAAAGTCGACAACTTGTATCGACCTTTATTTCTTGCAGATAACTCCATCTCTTGAATCAATATCGACTAGAATTCCAACTTTAACTTAACTTTTCCTTTTTGAACAGCTAGAAATATACAATTTCATTCTTAGCCTGACAAATTAGTTACACCTTGCCAAATTCTGGTGCTAACATATGCCCTCCATTTTTGGGAGATAACATGTTATCTTCCAAAAAATCTTTTCATCGGCTTATCCATGAATTATTTTTCACCGCCGTCTTTGCTAATTGCTCCATTTATTGTGTTGAAAATCGTGTGAACGCACCATCTTTCACCATAACTGTTCTGAAAAGTTTGAAAAATTACCCGCTAATATTGCCACTAGGTTTACCCCCTATAAATACCACCATTCACTTCTGTCATATTCATGGATCTTGACTCTCGTCACCTTCATCATCGGTTTGCTTGTTACCTTCGAACTTAAAGTTTCGACGCCCTTCTCCCATCAACTTAACCAACGCCCAATCGGCTCAGAAGGCATGGACTCTCAGAAGGTATTCATCCCCATACTTGATAGTAGTGACCAATATTACTTAGGCCTGATAGGGAGTCTTGATCCAACAATCATTATAGAACAAGAAATCCCTCGCCTTCCATTGTCAGCTCCTGATTATAACATAGATGGGTGGACCAAGAGCTTTAGGGCCTAGCCGACAGCATTGAAAGGCTAGCGAGATTGGTATAATCAGCTAGCGGAATAAAAAATGCTTGAGTATGAGCGGATGGGGATAGTGGAGTGCCTCCCCCTTTGTTTAGCCAATCTAGAGGCCAACAAACCCTTAGTGGCCACAACTTGTTATTTCTGGTCAGATACTTTTAATGCATTCATACTCAGAACAAAGTCCCATCGGCCCAACCCTCTTGGATGTAGCCCAGCTTTACTGCTTGAGGCCAGATGGAGACCAAGTATTGGCTTTCAGCTCCAAGCCGCAATAAAAGTTAATATACTCCAAGGGAGAAGGTTGGAACAAGTATATTAGTAACAATAAAGGAATCGGCCTAGTGTCCAATAAAGAACATGTAGCATTTCTCATTATGTGGCTTGATCGATTCTTATTCTGTGGCACCTCTCTCGGACTGACCTAAGTTTATCAAGTAATAGCTGAGAAGTTAGTAGAGGGTCATCGACTAGATTTGTTCAAAATGTTCCTCAAGGCTGTTTATCAAATGATGCTTATTATACGTAGTCGGCTTTTCACTGGGATGGGAGCATATACAGTTGATAATTGGGAGGGAGGCTGATACGGGGTGGTGGCCCGATCTTGTGATGACAAAGAAGATGACCTATGCACCCTAACAAACACAAGTGCCAACCACCGTCTTGATACAGCAACCTGCGACACATGAATTCAACCAAGAGCACGCTTTGATCCTTGTCTACTTGAGCATGTGAAATTATATGTAAGCTTCCTTGCAATCACCCCGAAGAACTTGCAAGAACAACGGTGATAAATTTTAGATTGGAACTCCCTATTCTCATGGGGGCATTGGAGCACATGCCATATAATCAAGAGCATATCTTTAATCTAAAAATTCGTGGTTACATTTACAATAGATGTAGTACACATATATAGGAGAGAGGATGTGTGAACAGTTTAGATAAATAGTGATGGAACATTGTCCGATCTTCTGACAGATAGTACTAAATCGATTGTTGGAGAACTCGACGTTGATGATTCGCCTTCCAATCGGAATGGATTCGAACCCTGCAATCGCTACACCACAATACCTTTGGTTATCAACCACGCACAAACATGATTGACTCGCCAAGAAGGCTTACCCCCCTGCATGCGAATCGAGAACACAAGCAAGAACGTAGAAGATGCAATCTGAAATTGCAAATTATATTAAGCACACGAGTTGGGGTTTCACAAACCGATGTACGGTGAAAAACTGACAAAGTGTCTAGTTGTAATCTAAGCAAAACCCAAGTGTCTAAGGTGGCAGCTACTGAGTCTATGAGAGGGAGGTGGTGGCTAGGGTTGTGTGCGACTAAGGGGGTGCACACTACTAGGGTACAGGTAGGCTACTCTAGCGAAAAATAAAAATTTTCTATCGCGTAACCAAGGAACCATTGCAAGTTATAGATCACAGAATTACCACTGGACGCGCAAACCCGTAGCGAAAGTAGAGTCGATGTAGCGCGGTGGTATAGATGTAGTCGTACTAGCCTCATGCCTCCCCAACAGCTCCTTGTGACTGTCATAGGTTGCGGATCGTTCTAGCGTTGAAGCTTCGCAGCAACGCCTCCAAGGTATCCGCACGTACGGGGCAGGAACACCAAACGCCAGAGTGCTAGCGTCGGCTGCGCGGTTCTAGACGGAGCAGGGGTGGCGACTAGGGTTTTGGGAATTTTGAATTCCTAATATGTCTCTTCCTGTATGTCTCACGTCACAAAGCCACCACCTCCTCCCTTTATATAAATGTCTCATAACGGGTTTCAACCCTTGAAGCCTATTAGGATCTCTAAGCCCATTACAACTCAGATCCCTATCCAAATTGGTTACAATCCCTTAAGCATGTGACCCTATAGGTTCACGTGCACTCGGACATGGCTAGATTACCCCTATCGATCATTGAGAACTCCTACTCGACCATCAGGTATACCTACTCGACCATCGAGTAATTGACCAATAGTCGATTGCGGCCCCTAGCAGGACTTACCGAGTCCCAAGTACATGTAAAGAATGGACGAACCTCAACAATGTCCTATATGCATTTCCTTTAGCCTCACGATATGGGTCAAACCCAAGGCGAGTTGTTGTCATCCTTATTTGGCTCGAGCACTCTATCTCGATGCCGTGACTCGGATTCCTTGAATACATCGAGTAACTCTTTTAACTCGATAACTCGAGTAACTCTTTACTCGAGTAGCATGGCCATGTGTTTCCAGAATCTGACCATTTGAGAGGCCTAGAGATATCTCTCCCGTTGTATGGAGGGGCAAATCCTATCTTGATTGACCACGCCTCACAGCATGTTTCATAACAAACCCAAAAGTCATCTTTATAACTACCCAGTTACAGTGTAGCGTTTAACGACCCCTAAGTAAGCCATACGCATCTTGAGAACATGCGACAGTCTCAAGTTAAAGGATATAGCATACAAATCGTATATGAGACAAACTGATGACATGAAATAAAACAACGTTCTCGCAGCGTCTCATAGTGGGTCGATGTTCAACACCATGTTCTCTAACGTGTGTCCATATTATTGGTTTGATGTTTACATATCTATGACCCGTGAAACATGGTCATCGACCAATACATATGCTAATCTACTCATATGTGTCCTCATATGATTATCGACTAGTCGACTAGGGACACCTTTTAGAATGAACATCATAAAGATGAATACAGAGTTTCACAAACAAGTCACGCACTTTGTTAATCAATATCCATGATGTTATTCAAAGAACAATCTCATAGTTCATGAACATTTATGGAAATATAATCATCTCTATTATTGCCTCTAGGGCATATTTCCAACAATCTCCCACTTGCACTAGAGTCAAACATTCAGGTATCTAATACCCATTGCTCTTGTGTGCGCGTCATGCTTTGGTTGCTACAGGGGTTTTGTCAACGGATCAGCAACATTTGAATCCGTTTGAACTTTGCATATCTTTCCATCTCCTCAATCCACAATCTCGCGAATAAGATGATATCGCCTGAGTATGCATTTGGACTTTTGTTGGGGCATTGGTTCCTTAGCCTGCGCAATGGCTCCACTATTATCACAATAGAGATTCGCTGGGCTGGAGGCACTAGGGATCACACCCAATTCAGAAATGAATTTCTTTATCTAAACACACTATTTTGCAATTTCAGAAGTCATAATGTACTCGGCTTCCGTCGTAAAATCAGCAACCGTATCTTGTTTGGAACTTTTCCAACTTACTGCCCCTCCATTTAAAATGTATATGAAAGATCGAAATGGCGATCAAAGGGGGGGGTGAATGATCCCAAATAAAATTTCCCCCACTCAAAGTACTCCAAACACTCTTGCAATAAAAATCTAAAGCACCCGAAGATTATCGTTCAAAATGGTGCTTCTCAGATTCACACACCCTCCAAAATCCAGAACAATTAGACAACTATGTGTACCCCTAGTTTGCATGGATAAGAACCATGAATCATGTGAGGGGTTTTTTAATCACAATCCTGGTTGTCAAATGTCCAAACAAAAGAGGAATCAACTCAAAAGACTTCTTTTCTAAAAGAGATAAAGCTAAAACACCAAAGTCTCTTTTCAGAAAAGTTAAAGCAGATTTTCAGAAATTATCCTCAGTTGGAACAGGTGGTTGGTGAGTTTCTGTTGCTCTAAAATTTTTGGGAATTTTTTGTCCCTGTGAGCAGTTGAGATGTGAACCACTCCACCAAAAATCACCTCAAAATGCTTTGTAGAATAAGAATGAAAAATCAAGCAATACAGACAGTCAGAAACTTCGCCCAAAAAATTTGAGGCTCGGTTTTCACTTCATAGCTCTGAAACCGTGCAACCAGTGGACTCAAGAAATTTTCTACTGATGTATATATGAGTTCTACACCTTCTCCAAGAAGAATCACTCAAAAATGAGTTTTCTATATTTTTAGAAAAATCAAACACTGACTGCTGCGTGAAGAACAGGTTCTGGACAGATTTGCAATTTGATAAAAAAACTTGATCTCTAGTCTATCCAAGAGTGTAAGAAAGATGAAAAACCAAATGAAAACCCTCAAGACATCCTAGAAGAACAGCATTGAGAAGGAGGTGAGGCAAATCCAAATTGCATAAATGTAAATTGCAAGAATGTAAGTGCTGAATTTAATTGCGGAAATTAAGTGCATAATGTAAATTGCGTAATTTAAATGCACAAAGAAAAGAAATGATTTGAGAAAATATTTCATTTCCGGAAGGAGAGGTTACAAAGCCTCACATTTATGTGGGCAAAGCTTAAAGGAGCATCAAAAACCTCAATAACCTTCAAAGGAAGGAGGCTACCCCTTCACCCCTATTTATACTACTCTTGGGCCACCTACCACTCTTGGATGAGTCCCTCAACCCTAGAGCACTGGTCTCCATCCCGACCACTCCAGGTCTGATCACTGGTCTCCATCCCGACCACTCAAGGTCTGATCACTGGTCTCCATCCCGACCACTCGAGGTCTGACAACTCGGGGTCGGACGACTGGTCTCTGACCAGCCAAGGCCCCGACCACTCGGGGTCGAACGACTGGTCTCCGACCAGCCAAAGCCCCGACCACTCGGGGTCGGACGACTGGTTTCCGACCAGCAACTCAAATTGCTCTAGCTTGAAAATCAATCCAAATCAAACTCAAACTTGAGCACACCTTGCTCAAATAAAGTCAAATACTCATCACAAATATGGATGGACCTCCACATGGTCCTTCAGTATATAAATCCAGATTGCAAACGATAATCATCCTTGTTGGTTTGGAAGCTTGTATCGGTGTAACCGTTTACAATGAGCTCTTCGTCACCTCCATAAACTAGGAACACATCCTTAGTCTTTCTCAAGTACTTACGAATGTTTTTAACCGTTGTCCAGTGACCTTCACCTGGATCAGACTGGCATCGGCTCGTAACACATAGAGCGTATGATACATCTGGTCGAGTACATAACATAGCGTACATGATAGACCCAATAGCTGAAGCATATGGAATCTTACTCATACGGTCTCGCTCATCAATTGTCGAAGGATATTGAGTCTTACTAAGACTTATTCCATGCGACATAGGCAAGAACCCCTTCTTGGCATCCTGCATGTTGAACCTATTCAACATCTTGTCGACGTAAGTACTCTAACTTAATCCAATTAGCCTTTTCTCTCTATCTCTATAGATCTTTATACACAAGATATATGCTGCTTCTCCTAAGTCCTTTATAGAAAAACTATTTTTTAGTAAGGTCTTAACAGATTTCAACATAGGAATGTCATTCCCAATCAATAATATGTCATCCACATACAAGATTATAATTACAAGTTCGCCCCCACTAACCTTCTTGTAAACACAAGGTTCCTCTACGTTCGTGATGAAACCAAACCCTTTGACTATCTCATCAAAACGAATATTCCAACTCCAGATACTTGCTTCAACCCATAAATGGATTTTCGAAGTTTACATATTTTACTAGCATTCTTTGGATCAACAAAATTCTCAGGTTGTGTCATGTACACATCCTCACTTAGGTTTCCATTAAGGAAAGCTGTTTTGACATCCATTTGCCATATTTCATAATCAAAATATGCAACAATAGCTAGAATGATCCGTATAGATTTAAGCATCGCTACCGACGAGAAAGTCTCGTCGTAGTCAACTCATTGAACTTGTCGAAAACCCTTTGCGACAAGTCTAGATTTATAGATGTGAATATTTCCATCCATATCAATCTTCTTCTTATAGACCCATTTGCATTCAATGGTTTTTACATCATCAGGCAGATCGACCATGTTCCAAACCTGATTGTCTCACATGGATTATATCTCGGATAACATGGCTCCAAGCCATTTTTCAGAGTCTGGGCCCATCATTGCTTCCTTATAAGTCATAGGCTCATCGCTGTCCGACAACAATATACCACACGAATACCGAGCAGGTATTTTGCACAGCCTGTCCGATCTACGTTGCATTAGTGCCTCCTCGATTGGGGTCCCTTCAACTACAGTTTTCCCAATCACGGGTTCCTCAACTAGATTTTCCCCGATAGGGGTGTCTCCGACCAAGTCCTCCCCGAGAGGATTAACTCGAACTTCTTCGAGTTGCACTGTTCTTCCACTTGCCTTTCGAGAGAGAAACTCTTTCTCTAGAAAGACACCATTCCGAGCGACAAACACTTTGCCCTCTTCTCGGTTATAGAAGTAATATCCTAATGTCTCCCTAGGATATCCCACAAAAAAGCATTTATCCGATTTGGGTGTGAGTTTGTCAGACATCTGACGTTTCACATAAACATCACATCCCCAAAATTTTAGAAAAGACAAACTGGGACTCTTTCCAGTCCACATCTCATATGGTATCTTATCTACAAATTTAGATGGTACCCTGTTTAGTGTGAAAGTTGCATGTAAGATCATGTGCTGAAAAATTGGCTTAGTGATGAAATTGGCATTGCAAAGTGGTTGTGTTCATAGCATGTGTGGTGCTTTTGCATATGCTGTTTCAGATGTTTACTTGATATGGTTGTGATAGCATGGTAATGGTTTTGCTTTATGCAATACGCTCGTGTGAGTGGTTGTATGGATTGATGTTGAGTCAAGTCGTGGACTTGTGCTCGGAGTTGTTTCTTGTTTACTCATGTGCAGGTGTTGCTTGAGGGCTTAACGTGGTCGATGACGGACCGAACTAGGTTCATGGAGGAACCGAGGTTGGGACTAGGTTCAGGAGGAACCGAGGTCTTAGTGGTCAAGGATGTTATGCGGGACGTTCGGACTAGAGAACATGCACATGGAGGCTGGTTAGTCACGTATTTACAGCATGTGGGCTGTACATGCGTGCAAGAGTTGTTTTTGGCCATGTTGGGTCAGGTTGAGATGTATACAGACTCTTTCCATGTTGGAAGTGGAGTTGTATTCAATCTCCTTATGTTTGCTCAGTATAAATAGGGGGAGGTGTCTCCTGTTTATTTTGAGTGCTGAGGTTTTAGGGTTTGTACTCTTTTATTGAGAGTATTGTAACCAGACTAGCAAGAAAAAATAAAGAACCAGATTTTCCTCAGCCAGTTGGACGCAGGAACCGAAATCTCCACGCGACGCTACAGTACCCACGATGCTACAGTAATCGCGCAGTTTACTGTTCATACACGGTTTGCTACAGTAATCAATTTCTGGATTTCTCTCTCGGTTTTGGTTCTTATAGATTGATTCGTTGTCTCTCTTGATTCAACAAGTTTAATCTTGATTTGATCCATCCAAAACCTTTCTAGGGTATCAATTTAGAGTTCCTGAAAGTTTCGTTGGTTAATCTTTTGTAGATTGTGATTAATCACGAAATTAGGGTTTGGTTAATTCTCGTCATAATCTATCACAGCATGCTTGTGAGTTTAATAACTTTTGATCTGTATGTCCGATCGAGCTGATTCCTTTTTTGTTAGATTCGTATTGGAATCTAGTTTCTACAGTTCAAATTTCAGGTCAATCCGACGGTTGGATCTCCGGTATTAGCGATTTACCGAATGCATCTACTCTGTTTTGTTGAATACGAAGCAATTATTTGAGTCCGAATTGGGGTGAATTTTTAGTAGATCAAAATTTTAGTTTTAGCTTCGCGCAATCATTCACCCCCCCTCTGATTGCTAGTTTAGTGTATATCGATCCTACAAGTGGTATCAGAGCACGATTTTTCTAATTTATCTTAACCGGTGATTAGATTCATGGATCGTTATTCGACAAAACCGTGTGTGTTCGATGGTGTTGATTTTCAGTTTTGGAAGGCCAAGATGGAGGCGTACATCCAAGCGCAGGGCTTCGCAATTTGGGAGAAGGTTTACAAGCCGTACGAAGTTCCTGAGAACGACAACGTCAACGACGCCAATCGCGCACATGTTGAAGCAAAAAGAAAGCGCGCAACTTGATCATCCAGGCTTGGGGCGTAGCGACTTGATCGAGTAGTTCATCTTCGATCCGCATATGAGGTATGGAAATCTCTTTGTGACTATCATGAGGGATCAAACACTCATCAAAGAGGTTCGCCAAGATATTTACAAAAAGAATATATGCGTTCGAGATGAAACACCGTGAGTCTGTAGATGACTTCTTTGCACGCTTTAATAAAATTCTTAGCAATTTACGTCTTTGTTGGGGTTAGCTATGACGATGTCGCTAATGCTAGACAATTGCTTGGTGCATTAGACATGTCTATTTGGGAGATGAAAGTTACATCCATTAGAGAATCAACATGTCATGAGTACACTTACTTTAGATGTTCTTTTCTCTAAATTAAAAACTCATGAATTGGATGTTCTTGCTAGGAAGAATGATCACAAATCAATTGCTTTGACCTCCCAATCTAGCATGTCTCATAATAATGCTTCTTCAAGTTTTGCTTTGTCTTTCTTATCTTCACTAACCGATGAGCAGATTGAGGAATTTCGGAAGAAGACTTGGCATCACTCTCTTCTCGCTTTAATAAAGCTTTGCGAGAATGTGAGAATGAGGAAGAGAGTTGATGGTGGCCTCCAAGATGTTATCGGTGTGGTGATCTCAACCACATTCGTCCAAATTGTCCTAAACTTGCGGGTAAATCATCGAAGGAGGAGAAAGAGACAAAGTACAAGCGCCCATTCAATGACAAGAAGAAAAGGAGCTTCCTAAATAGCAAAGTTGTGCATCGAGTTCTTTCAAAGACTTGAACAAGTCAACTTGAGTGATGTAGACTCAAAGCGTGATGAAGATACAATATCCAAAGGTAAGACGAGACAAGACTTGACGAGCTTGTGTCTCATGGCAAGTATGGACAGCTCAACCAAGATGAACTTGTGATGAGGAAACGAGGTAAATCCTTCTTACGATGAGCTTTGGATGTCGTTGTTCGTCTTGGTACGCTTTTAGAGAAAAGAAACAAGAAAATTAAGAAACATGATGTTTTGATTGAATCTTTGAATGCTGAAATTGCTAGACTTAAATCCTTGATTCCGATGATGATGCTTGCAAATCATGTGACTTAATTTATTCCGAGCTTACTTCACTAAGAAATGTTCATGCTTCAACTCTTGATAAGCTTAGAGATGAAATTGAGAAGAATGAGAAACTTGTTGCTTTGAATTGCAAACAAATTAAAGATGCTAGTTTCTCTACTTGCTTTAGATGAATCAACTTCTTGTTCTAAATGTTCAATTCTTGAATTGAAGTTGCATGATGCTAATGCTAGAGTTTCTCAAATGACAAATGATTTGCTCACTCATGAGGTTCTTTCATGCTCAAACTGTCGCAAGCAAAAGGCTAAAGTGGACGTTCCATGCAATAATTGTTTAACTCTTGCTAAGAAGGTTGATTACTTGCAAAATTCTTTAGAACGTTTCACTAATGGCAAGAAAAATTTGAACATGATTTTGGATCAATCTAAGGTTAGCTCAAACAAGAAAGGTTTAGGTTTTGATCCTTATGCTTCATATGAAACCAAACCACCCACTGTTGTTCAGGCTCTTGCAATGATAAAATTAAGAGTATTAATGAGCCTAAGAAAATTGTCTTTAAGTCTGCTGGAGTTTTATCCTCTACTATGATGAATGCAAATGTTGCTTCTGTTTCTAAAGCTAGACATCGTGTTAAGTACACTTGCACTCATTGTGGTAGAGATGGACACTTAGTAGATTTTTGCTTTAGACTAGCCAAACAACAAAAGAAAGAAAATACTAAGGCTAGGTCTAATTTCAGACAAGCACGCTTTACTCCTCATTATGTGCCTAGGGTGATGCAAACACCTTTTGTTGCTAGAAACACGGGAAAGGGCAAATCTGATTTTGTGCATAAGAATACTCGTGTTGTGCCTCTCTTTGTGTGTCGTGTGTCTCGAAGATCGATTCCTAAATGCTTTATTTCTAACCCAGCATCGAGGCCTCGACATCTTCTAGTGCTATGTAGGTTTTTCAGATGCGGGTTGGAGAATGAAGCTTAGTGGATCTTGGTCTTTTGTAAGATGTGATCAAGACTTGGATGGTTCTCACCCTTGAGATGGCCTTCAAGAGGCATGTGCGATAATTCTTCACCTACTTTGTGAGCTATTTTATACACTCATATCTTTTACATTCATAGATATCTAATTGTGGTATGAGATGAGATGTTTGCTTATATGCTCATATGTATCCCATGGCATGTTCAATTATGTTATATCTTAAATCATGCCTTTTCATGTTCGAGATTTATTTATCATGATTCATACTTATGCTTAATCGAACATACCGTGATAACTCAAACACATGTATATCATCACCTCTCTTTTGATTTCATTGGTTATTTGTTTGAGGGGAGTTAATGGACTTTTGGTGAAAATTTATTTCGTTTGCCTAGTGAGAGGACTGTTCTTTTAGACTTTTGTTTATAAAATTAATCCCATTGGGTGACAATTTTGAAGAAAGTTTTAAGATGTTGTTTTGAGGGGAGTTTGTGAAAACTTTGTAAAATTTTGTTAACATACTTTTATTTTGTGTGTTTCAGTAAATGAAAAACAAAAAATGAAAAACAATGAAAAGTAATGAGCATTATATATCATACATATATGTCATTTGAAGCCATGTTTATGCTACAAGGTCATTGCAACTTCATGTTTATGCATATATGGTGTAGTTTATGTCATGACTATTTAATTGGAATGACAACTTGAATTAAATCTTGTCATGGTTGAACCTTCTTGGCTATCTTGATTCTGCTCAAAAGTGCTAAATATGAAATTTATCAAAATTAAGTGCTAAAGCTCAAAGAGTGATTGTTGGTAAATGCAAGATCAAGGTTATGTACTATCGCACTTCTTCTTTACGAGACTGCTTATCATTGCACTTTGATATGAACTTGGAAGAGGTTGTGTATGACCGAAACTATGAAACCTTAAGCTTATGAAATGAGGCTTGGCATAGTTGAAAAGTAAGGTGATGGTGCATATAATTCCTTGTAATTGTTATTGTTGCAATCAATCAATGAATCAGTTTTTCAAGTATCAATAAAGTGCACAAAATTCAATGTTTTCGTGTTTTGAGATTGTTGAGAAAGGAGATCATGCCATGCAATAAATTGTTAATAATACTTAATTTCTAGTTATGCTTATTCTACATTGTCTATGTGTAGATTTGAGGGTGCAAGTATTTTTGATAGCATGACTTGGTGATGAATTTGCAACATTTGTGGATGACTTAGAATGCTCATTACATAAAAAAATTGTCAATTTAAAAAAACAAAAAGATTTTGTTTTCTCTTTGTGTTCTTGATGAATCCATTGTCAAAGGGGGAGAACTTTGCCACTTTGGAGAACTTTTTACATGCACTTTACACATGCACATGTTCTTGTATAAGTGATATTCATTTATTCACTCACTTTTTTTTCCTCTTAGGGGGAGATTTTTCTTATTTTCACCTAGGGTGAGTTTTTCACTTTGCATATTTGTCAAAGGGGGAGATTTTGTGTTTTCACTTTGGCTTTTGATTTTGAAACCTTTTGATTTCAAAACTTTTCTTCTTGAGGTGAATGCCAATGTTCAATTCTAAGTGGTGTTGCCAATGTTTTCATCAAGGGGGAGATTGTAAGATCATGTGCTGAAAAATTGGCTTAGTGATGAAATTGGCATTGCAAAGTGGTTGTGTTCATAGCATGTGTGGTGCTTTTGCATATGCTGTTTCAGATGTTTACTTGATATGGTTGTGATAGCATGGTAATGGTTTTGCTTTATGCAATACGCTCGTGTGAGTGGTTGTATGGATTGATGTTGAGTCAAGTCGTGGACTTGTGCTCGGAGTTGTTTCTTGTTTACTCATGTGCAGGTGTTGCTTGAGGGCGAACGTGGTCGATGACGGGACCGGAACTAGGTTCATGGAGGAACTGAGGTTCGGGACTAGGTTCAGGGAGGAACTGAGGTCTTAGTGGTCAAGGATGTCATGCGGGACGTTCGGACTAGAGAACATGCACATGGAGGCTGGTTAGTCACGTATTTACAGCATGTGGGCTGTACATGCGTGCAAGAGTTGTTTTTGGCCATGTTGGGTCAGGTTGAGATGTATACAGACTCTTTCCATGTTGGAAGTGGAGTTGTATTCAATCTCCTTATGTTTGCTCAGTATAAATAGGGGGAGGTGTCTCCTGTTTATTTTGAGTGCTGAGGTTTTAGGGTTTGTACTCTTTTATTGAGAGTATTGTAACCAGACTAGCAAGAAAAAATAAAGAATCAGATTTTCCTCAGCCAGCTGGACGAGGAACCGAAATCTCCACGCGATGCTACAGTACCCACGATGCTACAGTAATCGCGCAGTTTACTGTTCATACACGGTTTGCTACAGTAATCAATTTCTGGATTTCTCTCTCGGTTTTGGTTCTTATAGATTGATTCGTTGTCTCTCTTGATTCAACAAGTTTAATCTTGATTTGATCCATCCAAAACCTTTCTAGGGTATCAATTTAGAGTTCCTGAAAGTTTCGTTGGTTAATCTTTTGTAGATTGTGATTAATCACGAAATTAGGGTTTGGTTAATTCTCGTCATAATCTATCACAGCATGCTTGTGAGTTTAATAACTTTTGATCTGTATGTCCGATCGAGCTGATTCTTTTTTTGTTAGATTCGTATTGGAATCTAGTTTCTACAGTTCAAATTTCAGGTCAATCCGACGGTTGGATCTCCGGGTATTAGCGATTTACCGAATGCATCTACTCTGTTTTGTTGAATACGAAGCAATTATTTGAGTCCGAATTGGGGTGAATTTTTAGTAGATCAAAATTTTAGTTTTAGCTTCCGCGCAATCATTCACCCCCCCTCTGATTGCTAGTTTAGTGTATATCGATCCTACATTGCAGTTTCTAGAGCGTAACCCCAATAGGATAGTGATAGATTTGACTGACTCATCATTGACTCAACCATGTTTAACAAGGTTCGATTACGCCGCTCGAACACCCCATTCCTTTTAGGCATGTCAGGAGGCGTAAGTTGTGGAACAATTCCGCAACTCTTTAGATGATTATTAAAGTCATGACTCAAATATTCACCTCCACGATAAAATCATAGAAACTTAATTTTCTTGCCATGTTGATTTTGTACTTCATTTTGGAATTCATTGAAATTTTCAAAAGTTTCCAACTTGTGCCTCATTAAGTAGACATAACCGTATCTACTATAGTCATCGGTAAAAGTGATGAAGTACTGAAAACCATCTCTAGCAGTCGAGCTCATTGGTCCACATATATCAGTATGTACGAGTTCCAATAAGTCGGATGCCCTCTCACAATGCCCTGGGAAAGGTGTCTTGATCATCTTACCAAGTAGACAAGACTCACATGTTTCAAATGATTCAAAATCAAATGATTTTAGAAGACCATCTCTATGGAGCTCCATCATGCGTTTCTGACTAATATGACCCATGCGACAATGACAAAAGTAAGTGGGATTCAAATCATTTGGCCGAAGCCTCTTAGCATCAATATTATAGGCCAGTGCATCATCAAGATTTAAAATAAACAACCCATTTACAATGGGAGCATAGCCATAAAACATCTTATTCAAAATTATAGAACAACCATTTCCTCAATATTGAATTTATAACCTTCTGCAACAAACATGAGGCAGAAATAATGTTTCTACTTAATGCTGGAACATAATAATAATTATTTAATTCCATAATAAATCCTGAAGGTAAATGTAGTGGTAAAGTCCCGACGGCCAATACAACAACCCTTGCTTTATTCCCAACGCGTAGATCAACCTCGCCTCTTGCAACGCTCCTACTCCTTATTAACCCCTGCATCGAATTACAAATATGAGCAACTGATCCGGTATCAAATACTCAAGAGTTATTAGGAGAATCGGCAAGAAATATATCTATAACATTAATACCTGGATTTGATGGCTTAACTTCACCATTCTTTTTCAAATCATCCAAGTACCTTTTGCAATTCCTCTTCCAATGGTCTGACTCTTTGCAGTAGAAGCATTCACTCTCTGAAGTATGGCCAGACTTGGAATTAGACTTAGGCTTGATGCTGTGGATCTTATCCAAAGCTTTAGCCTTGCCTTTTCCTTTAGTTTTAGCTTTCTTCTTGAATCTAGCACTTTTCTACACATAATCACATGACTAGTGCTTTTCTTAATACTGTCATCTGCTGTCTTGAGCATCATATGCAGTTCGATGAGATTCTTGTCCATACCATTCAAATGAAAAGTCAAAATGAATTGCCCGTAGCTCAAAGGGACCGATGCAAGAATCAAGTCAGTAGCCAACTCTTGGCTAAGTGGGAAACCAAGTTTTTCCAACCTCTGTGTGTAGCCAACCATCTTGATTACATGAGGGCTCACCGGACTGCCCTTAGCTAGCTTACATCCAAACAAGGACTTTGAGATCTCATATCTCTTAGTCCTGGCCTGGGTCTCAAACATACCTTTAAGCACCATGATCATATCGTAGGCCTCTATGTTCTCAAACTGCTTCTGAAGATCTGAGTTCATAGCAGCAAGCATGAGACAGCTAACATCGAGGGACTCATCAACCACCTTTTTTGTAAGCGGCTTTAACAACATTGGAAGAATCTCGTCAGGTACATCTGGGATTGCTTGCTCTAGAATGTGTTCCTTTTTATCTTTCCTAAGAACAATTCTTAGGTTGCGGGACCAATCTACAAAGTTCGTTCCATTAAGTTTTTCCTTTTCAATTATCGAACGCAAAGCATAACTGGAAGTGGGTGCAATAGCAGGTGGTGCCATGATCTAAAACAAAAAATATATGTGAAAATTGAGACAAATATTCATGAAGAGTAACTTATATTAAACAATTTAATAAAGATACTCCCACTAAATTCCATATCCCTCTTATGATACTTGATGATTCAAGACCCACAATTAATTAGTCTAATAGTGAGCTTTAGCATCACTTTTAGAAGGCTAATGAATTTGGTAAGCAACCCTTTGCTAATCACATCATTATATGACTCTTGTTGTTCGGTGGCATCTCTATACTCCGGTAGCTCAGTGTAGATCCATTTGTTCTTTTTTATCTAAAATAGTAATTGGTTCTAATTGTATTATACTCAAGATGTAGCTAGCTATGTAAAGAGAGAATTAAAGATGTTGAGTTTAAATGTAGCTTACATATGTTTATATATCCATTTGTTCTTTGTGATGTAAGGAGCTATATAAGTTAATCGGCAAGTTTAAATGTAGCTTATATGTAGCATACGTGTGCATGTGCACTCCTAGTGTACTTAATTCATTATTTAACACCTATTGTTACATACGTATCATAGAGGGACTGAAGCTGGATATACGCTAAGAACTGTGCGAGCGTCGAGTACATTAATGGCGTCTTGTAACATCCCAAAAATTTGCTCAAATATTATTTTATTGCTTAAATATGCATTTATGAT
The DNA here is from genome assembly GCA_036346275.1 of Otatea glauca. NCBI lineage: Eukaryota > Viridiplantae > Streptophyta > Magnoliopsida > Poales > Poaceae > Otatea > Otatea glauca. Next base: position 11,240,112 of record CM070712.1, read on the forward strand.
TTTCTGGAATCTATTTGGATTTTTCTGGATTTATTTGAATTAATTTTAAATTATGAATATTGACCTTTTGTTCAAATCTATTTAAATTTATGCAAAGTTAAAATAAAGTTTTGCCAAAAATATTTTATTTGAGTCCAGAATGTCTCAAAGTATTTTTGAGAATTTTCTGGGATTTTTTCTGATTATTTATTTGCCTAAAAGTAATTAAGTTATTTTCTGTAATTATTTTAATTCAAAAACTCTTTAAAAATCCCATTGAGCAGTACTGGGCTTGGCCCGTGTACTGTGCGTGGTGGGCCTTGAGAGCGTGGCCCGTTTGGCCCGAGTCCTTGAGAGGTGGTTGATGGCCATTGGATCATGATCGTGCTTTCCGCATTGTGCCGCGTGGCCGAGAGCGTCTGCCCGTGGGATCCTGATCGTGAGGTCCAAAGTGGTCATGCCTCCTCGTAACCCTTGTTGATCGCGGCCGTCAATCGGACACGTGGACGGTTGAGGGGAGTTCGTCTTCGTTGCGTCGCCGGAGTCCGAGTTCGTCGCCGTGTCGACCTAGGTCGCCGTTTGCGCGTCCGTGAGCGCTATATAAGCCGCCACCCGTAGGCCTTAGACTCGTCGTCGTCTACCGCATATTTTCTCTAAAGCGCCGCCACCCGTGGAGCCCAGTAGCACCCGCCAGACCTCGCCGCAGTTCGTGGGTGCGCCGCCGCGAGTTTTGATCGGGAACGTCGCCGTCAAGCTGTTCTCCGCCGTTTTAGTTCCAGATCTGGGTTCACCGAAGAGCTTCACGTCGAATCGGTAAGGTTTCGTCGCTGGAACGTCCTCAGAACGCCGTCGGGTTCGTCGTCTTCCCCGTGTCCGGTAAAGCTTCGTGGCGGCGGCGCCATTGTCGTCGGGTGAAACTTGGACCGTCCGATCTGTAACGGAGGGGTGAGGTTTTGCCACGTCGCGAGCAATCGTGGCCATCCGATCCATCTTCTTCGGGCCAGATCGAACTGTGCGTGTGGCCAACCAGATCGTGCCGCGTGGTGGTCACAAGCACCGAGGCGCCATAGACCCGGTCCACGGTGGACCCAATCCAATCCATGGACCAGGTCTATGCACCGGGGCCACATGTCGTGCTCTGGTTGGCTCGGGTCAGGGCTGACGTCAGCATGACGTCACGCTTGCGCAATAAATCTGTTTTCGATTTAAAAATAAATCTGTTAATTCTGATTTTCTGATTTTTGCAATTTCAGTATTTATTTCAAACTTCAAAAGGCTATATCTTTTGCATCGTAACTCAGATTTGAGTGATTCAAATTTCTAAAAATTTGTAAAATTGAGTTCTATTCTATGGTTAATTTTATTTGATTTTTGGGGTTCATTTGCTCTCTGTTTTGGTATTTAATTACTTTTCTCCTTCGGTACGCGTAGACGTTGAATTGAGCGACGCTTCGGAGGAAGATCCAGCAACTCAAGAGCAAGTTCCAGAACCAGATCAGGACCTATTCCAAGGCAAGTTGTGCTTTGATCATGTTGAACCCATGTTTATAAAATTGCTATATTTGTTTTACCCTATTGCATATATTTCAAATATACAATTGGTTCAAATTAGATTGGGTTTAGCTAATATACTAGATTGATTTATACCCTACCTTGTCATTGTATGCCATGATCCATTGTCACCCTAGATTGGTTCAATATAGTTGGTTAGTAAATATAATCAACATGGTATTGTTAGATCGTATTAGTTGCTTAGCCATGCCACGTCGTCACATGTGTTGAAATCATTGATAATTAATCTTGATTAATGGAATATGGAACAATGTTATGAACTTGTGTGTCATGTGAGATAACACGATGAGATTGAGTTGTTGTGGCAAGTCATGTCACGCAACGATGTTGAATTGTTGATAGCACGTGGTGCTTGGTAATTAACTGGGTGATAATCATTTAGATTGGGGCAAGTGAAAAGGGGCGAGGATGCCAAGGTGGGCCCGATGGGCAGAGGGTATGTGGATGTCTTGCCTTGATCACTCTAAGGACTTAACCTTGCAAGCCTTTGACCTGAGTCAATCATGCATCCACATGTCTGGTATGGGCCAGCCTAGCTGAGTAATTTGAAATGTCTTAATTTTCGTACTATCGTGGTCGGTGTGAGTTCCCGAGTTATGGAGTAATTCACATAGCGCAAGAGGGGGGCCCTGGATGTGGTAACCAGTCCCACCAGTGTTGAAACCTTAGCGGGTAGTATCGGGTTAAGCCAGCGCATTGTAAAGGCTTTGTTATAATCACTCGCCTTGGTGGTGTTTGGTTGTATCACGTGGGTAAAGTGCATAACCTCTGCAGAGTGTGAAACTATTCGGATAGCCGTGCTCGCGGTATTGAGCAATGCTCGGGAATTACAGTTAAGGGTTAGCTTAATTAACTGGACAACTTGGTTGGGATGGCGGAATGCCATATGGAAGATTGAATTTGACTTAGGATTGCAAACCTGGTTTACTTGAGAAATACTGAATTTATTTATTGTTGCTATTTGTTTTACGGTCTTTACAATCTATTTATTGTACTTGTCCATAAATGCTGCTTATTGCAAAATAGCCATGATAGCCTATCCATTGGAATAAGCCTTGCATATAGATAAATAGAATTGCATTCTGTGCACAACTTGTTGAGTGCTTAAGTACTCACCCTTGCCAAACAACAATAATCAACAGTTGAATAATCTACACCTGTGTTGGAAGAGGAAGTCCAGGAAGACACGAGTCATTAGGGTCCGAGCCTTGTCGGTTGCCTGTGGTGAACTGATGAGCTATCTACGCTTTCTCGTCCACGCTTAATTATTAGCTTATATTTCGGTCATGCCTGCGTGGCTTAATAATGTAAGTCGGTCATAAGATCATACATTTAGCTATATCAATAAATGAACTATTATTCTATTATCGTTGAGTATGATGTGATATGTACCGATGTGGAGCTGTGTGCACTAGCGTTGATCCTGGGACTAGTGCGGTAAACACAGTGGGTTCGAATCAATGGATTCGGGTCCTTACAGAGGTGGTATCAGAGCATACTGACTGTAGGTCTTGGCCCTAGATAGTATGAAGGTGTCCTGTGTGTGTCCAAAACTATTTTCTAAAGAAAAATTTAAAGTTGAATTTACCGATTTACTTGTCGTTCCGGGTGGAGAACTTATTCAAAGTTCTTGTGGAGCAGATGTCGATCGTTCCAACCTTCGAGGAGTCAGCTAGTGGCTACGCCATGGAGCTGGGAGAGGCCCTAGAGGCGGTCGAGGACGAGTTGGAGCGTGTGACCCGAGGAGCTCAGGAGCTAGCCGAGGAGGAGTCAGAGGAGGATCCCGAGGAGCGAGAGTGGGAGCTTGAGGAGGATCAGTCTTAGAGTTGTGTTGAGACTCGAGTGTTGAGTCGCGTCTTTAAGTTAGTCTTTACCTCTTTAGTGGACGTTAAGGTTTCGTGTTTAGTTTGCTTCTTTGTAATGCTGAGTGTGCAGTATGTGTTGCAAAGCTTGTAGGCTTAAATAAGCAGCCATACCAAGAATAAATAAAGAATTATTTTAGTTGGGTATAACCTATCTTCCCCGCTTTAGGAATTCTTGCTTCTTATCTATGCTACATCTACCTTTCCTAACCCAAGAGGCAATCATCAGATGGTGAATACTCGAGGAAACAACGGTGCTTCAGAAGTGGATCGCGCTGAATGACAACCCCAATGACGGAGGCGACCCTCAACCACCGCCAATCGACATGCGAGAAACTGGGAGCATTTCTTGCGCGCAGACTAACTAATGCGCACTATGATGCAAGCAGATGACCAATGTAGCAAAGAACCAACAACAACCATGCAGCTCGAACAACAATGGTGGACCTCGACCTTACTCCAAGCTGTCAGATTTCATGAGGACTCGGCCACCAACTTTTTCAGGAAATGTGAACCCTTTGGAAGCCGATGACTGGCTTAGGACTATTGAGAAGAAGTTGCACATCACGCAATGTGAAAGCAATGAGAAGGTGCTCTACGCTTCTCATCAACTGGAAGGAACCGCCACAGAATGGTGGGAGAATTACTGTGCCGCACATGGAGCCCCACAAGAGATCACCTGGGATGAGTTTACTACCGCTTTCCGCAAGTACCATGTCCCAGAGGGAATGATGGATCCTAAGAAGGAAGAGTTCAGGGCTCTGAAACAAGGAGGCCAACCAGTGGCCGAGTATCTGAATAAATTTACCCAGTTAGCTCGCTATGCCCATGAAGACGTAGCGACAGATAAAGCTAGGCAGTCTCGTTTCATGAAGGGACTGAATTCAGGACTGCAGGTGGGACTGATTACCCACAATTTTCCAGACTTTCAGGAGTTAGTCAATAAGGCTTTGATCCTAGAGGATAAGCGCAAAGAGCTGGGTGAAAACCGTAAGTGCTTGATGACTAATCGTGGTGGACGCCCAAACCATCTACGCTTGAGAATGTCACCACAAAGAATTTGCTAGATTCCAACCGCCACCGTGAATAAGACATCAACCCCGCAGCTCGCCACCGCTAATCGTAACTTTCGACTCCAAAGACAGGCAACAATGCGCCAGAGGGAGTCGTGATCGCAGTGAAAAGATGCTATACATGCAATGAGCCAGGGCACTTTTCTAATAGGTGTCCACAGAAGAGAGGCATCATGCCAGTTCGTTTCAACTTGGGAACAACACCTGCCAAGGCACAAGCCTCAGGAGGAAATCGTGCGCCAGGTCAAGCTGGAGCAACACCGCAATCAACAGTGCGCGGGAGGATCAACCACATCACCGCAGATGGAGCTTAGGAAGCTACGGACGTTGTACTGGGTAAGTTTCTGGTTAACTCAGTACCCGCTACAGTTTTGTTTGATTCTGGAGCTTCGCATTCGTTTATTTCTCAAAGTTTTGCAACCAAGAATGGATTTAAAGTGGTGAATCTTAGTGTGTGCTCTTAGTCCAAGCCCCAGGATCTGAGCTTGGATCTAGCCTTGGGTGTTTGGGAGCTAAGTTGTTTATGGATGGGATAGAGTTTCTAGCAAATCTTATCTTGATAGATGCGCAATCCCTAGACGTCATCCTTGGAATGGATTGGCTGTCTAAGCATAAGGCTGTTTTGGATTGTGGCCGAAGGATTGTAACATTGGAAGGCCCTAAAGGCAAGAAGGTAGAATTTCAAGCAACCGTAGTTCGTGATGGGCAGATAGTGGTCAACAGCGTGAAATCCATCAGCATGGAAGATGTGCCAGTAGTCAGAGAATACCCGGACGTGTTTCCAGAAGATTTACCGGGACTGCCGCCAGATCGCGATATCGAGTTCGTTATCGAAGTCAAGACTGAGGACAAGCACCGATATCAAAGAGACCATATCGGATGCCTACCGACGAGTTAGTGGAAATGAAAAGCAGATTGAGGAACTACAAGAGAAAGGTTTCATTAGACCTAGTTCATCACCATGGGGAGCACCGGTTTTGTTTGTTCGTAAGAAGGATGGAAGCCTTAGGATGTGCATTGATTATCGTGCACTTAATGAAGTAACGATCAAGAATAAGTATCCGCTGCCGTGATCGACGACTTATTTGATCGCTTAAGAGGAGCCGAGTTTTTCCAAGATAGATCTTCGCTCGTGATACCATCGCTGAAGATCCGAGCGAGGATGTGCCTAAGACTGCGTTTTCTACGCGATATGGACATTATGAGTTCACAATCATGTCATTTGATTGACAAATGCCCGACATATTTCATGAACATGATGAATAAGGTTTTCATGGAATATTTGGATAAGTTTGTTGTAGTCTTCATAGACGATATTTTGGTTTACTCAAAATGTAAGAAGAGCATGCGTAATATCCGAGGATGGTTTTGGAGAGGTCATGAGAACATCACCGTATGCTAAGTTTAGCAAGTGTGAATTTTGGATGGAAAAAGTCGAATTTTTTGGTCATGTAATGACTACTAAAGGAGTGGCAGTCGACCCAAGCAAGGTGGACGCAGTGTTGCATTGGGAGCAACCAAAGTCTGTTACCCAGATCCGTAGTTTTCTGGGAATGGCGGGATATTACCGTCGGTTCATAGAGGGATTCTCGACAATTGCTAAACCCCTTACGCAGTTGTTGAAGAAAGAAAAGAAGTTTGCATGGACGCCAGAGTGCGAGAAAAGTTTTATGGAATTAAAGAAGCGTTTAATGACAACCCCCGTATTAGTGTTGCCAGATGTGCAGAATGGATTTGATATCTATTGCGATGCTTCAAAGCAAGGCCTGGGGTGTGTGTTAATGCAAGAAGGAAAAGTCGTTGCTTATGCGTCGAGACAGTTAAGACCGCATGAAGTGAATTACCCAACGCATGATTTGGAGTTAGCTGCTGTAGTGCATGCTTTGAAGATATGGCGTCATTATCTCATAGGAAATAGATGTGAGATATATACAGACCATAAGAGCCTGAAATACATATTCACTCAAGCAGATCTCAATATGAGACAGCGAAGATGGCTGGAGATAATTAAGGATTATAATGTGGGAATTCATTATCACCCCGGAAAAGCCAATGTAGTAGCAGATGCTTTGAGCCGAAAGAGCCATAGCGCAAATACGCTGTCAATGGAGGATCAACCAGAGTTATGTAAGGAATTTCAGAAGCTAAGGTTGGAAGTTGTTCCGCAAGGAATTGTAGCTGCACTGGAAGTAAAGCCAACACTGGAGGATCAGATTAGAAAAGACCAGAAAGATGACGATAAAATTTCTAAAATCAAGGCTAAAAAGGAGGAAGGCCTAGCCATGGATTTCACTCTAGACGAGCAAGGAACCATGTTCTTCAAAGGCTGAATCTGTGTGCCGGATAAAAAGGAACTGAAACAGCTAATTCTTGAGGAAGCTCACGATTCCAAGTACTCAATTCATCCAGGAAGTGCTAAGATGTACCAGGACTTGAAAGAGAGATTTTGGTGGCCCAATATGAAGCGTGAAGTAGCGGAGCATGTTGCTTTATGCGACGATGTCGAGGGTAAAAGCCATGCATCGTAGACCACCGGTTTGTTGCACCGCTGAAAATTCGGAATGGAAGTGGGAGGAAATCGGAATGGATTTTATCACCGGTTTACCTAAGACTCAGAGAGGTTATGATTCGATTTGGGTTATTGTGGATCGTTTGACCAAGGTCGCTCATTTTATCCCAGTGAAGACCACATACTCTGGAGATCGTTTAGCGGAGTTGTACATGTCAAGGATTGTATGTTTGCATGGAGTGCCCAAGAAGATTGTGTCGGACAGAGGTACCCAATTCACCTCAAGGTTTTGGAACAAGTTGCATGAAGCAATGGGGACTCGCTCAATTTCAAGATAAAGATATCACCCGCATGCATGATGGTCGGATGAAAGAGTAAATCAGATTTTAGAGGATATGTTGAGAGCTTGTGCTTTAGCTTATGCTACGTCATGGGATAAATGTTTGCCATATGCAGAGTTCAGTTACAATAATAGTTACCAAGCTAGCTTGCAGATCTCACCATTTGAGGCGTGGTATGGACGTGCTTGTCGTACTCCGTTAAATTGGAATGAAACAGGAGAGCGTTTGGTTTTTGGGCCAGATATTCTCGAGGAAGCCGAAAATCAAGTTGCAATGATCAGAGAAAGGTTGAAGATAGCACAGTCAAGGCAAAAGAGCTACGCAGATAACCGTCGTCGAGATTTGAGTTTTGAGCCAGAAGATTATGTGTATCTCAGGGTTACCCCTCTTAAGGGCGTTAAAAGATTTCATGTTAAAGGGAAGCTTACACCAAGATATATTGGTCTGTTCAAGATTCTGAGCCGTCGAGGAGAAGTAGCTTATCAGTTAGAGTTGCCTCAGTCTTTGGCAGGAGTGCATGAGGTATTCCATGTGTCGCAGCTCAAGAAATGTCTCAGAGTGCCAACGGAGCAAACCCCGTTGGATGCAATAGAGCTGCAAGAAGATTTGACTTACAAAGAGCAACCAGTCAGAATTTTGGATGTTATGGAACGCAAGACCAGAAACAAGTCTATTCGCTTTTGCAGAGTTCAGTGGAGCAATCATTCTGAAAGTGAAGCAATTTGGGAGCGAGAAGAAGATTTGAAGTCGTAATTTTAACCTATTCTCTAGTTAGCCCTGAATCTCGGGGTCGAGATTCTATTAAGGGGGGAGGTTTGTAACATCCCAAAAATTTGCTCAAATATTATTTTATTGCTTAAATGTGCATTTATGATTTTCTGGAATTTATTTGTATTTTTTTGGATTTATTTGAATTAATTTTAAATTATGAATATTGACCTTTTGTTCAAGTCTATTTAAATTTATGCAAAGTTAAAATAAAATTTTGCCAAAAATATTTTATTTGAGTCCAGAATGTCTCAAAGTATTTTTGAGAATTTTCTCGGATTTTTCCTGATTATTTATTTGCCTAAAAGTAATTAAGTTATTTTCTGTAATTATTTTAATTCAAAAACTCTTTAAAAATCCCATTGAGCAGTACTGGGCTTGGCCCGTGTACTGTGCGTGGTGGGCCTTGAGCACGTGGCCCGTTTGGCCCGAGTCCTTGAGAGGTGGTTGATGGCCATTGGATCATGATCGTGCTTTCCGCATTGTGCCGCGTGGCCGAGAGCGTTTGGCCGTGGGATCGTGATCGTGGGGTCCAAAGTGGTCATGCCTCCTCGTAACCCTAGTTGATCGCGACCGTCAATCGGACACGTGGACGGTTGAGGGGAGTTCGTCTTCGTTGCGTCGCCGGAGTCCGAGTTCTTCACGAGTTCGTCGCCGTGTCGACCTAGGTCGCCGTTTGCGCGTCCGTGAGCGCTATATAAGCCGCCACCCGTAGGCCTTAGACTCGTCGTCGTCTGCCGCATCTTTTCTCTAAAGCGCCGCCGCCCGTGGAGCCCAGTAGCACCCGCCAGACCTCGCCGCAGTTCGTGGGTGCGCCGCCGCGAGTTTTGATCGGGAACGTCGCCGTCAAGCTATTCTCCGCCGTTTTAGTTCCAGATCTGGGTTCACGAAGAGCTTCGCGTCGAATCGGTAAGGTTTCGTCGCCGGAACGTCCTCAGAACGCCGTCGGGTTCGTCGTCTTCCCCGTGTCCGGTAAAGCTTCGTGGCGGCGTCGCCATTGTCGTCGGGTGAACCTTGGACCGTCCGATCTGTAACGGAGGGGTGAGGTTTTGCCACATCGCGAGCAATTGTGGCCATCCGATCCATCTTCTTCGGGCCAGATCGAACTGTGCGTGTGGCCAACCAGATCGTGCCGCGTGGTGGGCACAAGCACCGAGGCGCCATAGACCCGGTCCACGGTGGACCCAATCCAATCCATGGACCAGGTCTATGCACTGGGGCCACGTGTCGTGCTCTGGTTGGCTCGGGTCAGGGCTGACGTCAGCATGACGTCACGCTTGCGCAATAAATCTGTTTTCGATTTAAAAATAAATCTGTTAATTCTGATTTTCTGATTTTTGCAATTTCAGTATTTATTTCAAACTTCAAAAGGCTATATCTTTTGCATCGTAACTCGGATTTGAGTGATTCAAATTTCTAAAAATTTGTAAACTAGAGATCTATTTGATGGTGAATTTTATTTGATTTTTGGAGTTCATTTGCTCTCTGTTTTGGTATTTATTTGCTTTTCTCCTTCGGTACGCGTAGACGTTGAATTGAGCGACGCTTCGGAGGAAGATCGAGCAACTCAAGAGCAAGTTCCAGAACCAGATCAGGACCTATTCCAAGGCAAGTTGTGCTTTGATCATGTTGAACCCATGTTTATAAAATTGCTATATTTGTTTTACCCTATTGCATATATTTCAAGTATACAATTGGTTCAAATTAGATTGGGTTTAGCTAATATACCAGATTGATTTATACCCTACCTTGTCATTGTATGCCATGATCCATTGTCACCCTAGATTGGTTCAATATAGTTGGTTAGTAAATATAATCAACATGGTATTGTTAGATCGTATTAGTTGCTTAGCCATGCCACGTCGTCACTTGTGTTGGAATCATTGATAATTAATCTTGATTAATGGAATATGGAACAATGTTATGAACTTGTGTGTCATGTGAGATCACACGGTGAGATTGAGTTGTTGTGGCAAGTCATGTCACGCAACGATGTTGAATTGTTGATAGCACGTGGTGCTTGGTAATCAACTGGGTGATAATCATTTAGATTGGGGCAAGTGACAAGGGGCGAGAATGCCAAGGTGGGCCCGATGGCAGAGGGTATGTGGATGTCTTGCCTTGATCACTGTAAAGACTTAACCTTGCAAGCCTTTGACCTGAGTCAATCATGCAACCACATGTCTGGTATGGGCCAGCCTAGCTGAGTAATTTGCAATGTCTTAATTTTGGTACTATCGTGTCGGTGTGAATTCCCGAGTTATGGAGTAATTCACATGGCGCAAGAGGGGGGCTCTGGATGTGGTAACTAGTCCCACCAGCGTTGAAACCTTAGCAGGTAGTATCGGGTTAAGCCAGCGAATGGTAAAGGCTTTGTTATAATCACTCGCCTTGATGGTGTTTGGTTGTATCACGTGGGTAAAGTGCATAACCTCTGCAGAGTGTGAAACTATTCGGATAGCCGTGTTTCATGTATTGAGCAATGCTCGGAATTACAGATTAAGGGTTAGCTTAATTAATCGGACAACTTGGTTGGGATGGCGGAATGCCATATGGAAGATTGAATTTGAATTAGGATTGGAAACTGGTTTACTTGAGAAATATCAATTTATTTATTATTGCTATTTGTTTCTGATCTTTACAATCTATTTATTATACTTGTCCATAAATGTCGCTTATTGCAAAATAGCCATGATAGCCTATCCATTGGAATAAGCCTTGCATATAGATAAATAGAATTGCATTCGTGCACAACTTGTTGAGTGCTTAAGTACTCACCCTTGCCAAACAACAATAATCAACAGCTGAAGAATCTACACCGTGTTGGAAGAGGAAGTCCAGAAGACATGAGTCATTAGGGTCCGAGCCTTGTCGGTTGCCTGTGGTGAATCGATGAGCTATCTACGCTTACTACCGTCACGCTTAATTATTAGCTTATATTTCCAGTCTTGCCCTGCGTGGCTTAGTAATGTAAGTCGGTCATAAGATCATACATTTAGCTATATCAATAAATGAACTATTATTCTATTTTCGTTGAGTATGATGTGATATGTACCGATGTTGAGCTGTGTGCACTAGCGTTGATCCTGGGACTAGTGCGGTAAACACAGTGGGTTCGAATCAGTAGATTCGGGTCCTTACACGTCTCCACTTTTAGAAGAGCTATAGAGGAAGATATGTTGAACAAAGGGTGGAATTTATGCCTTGTCCATGCATTGACTGTGAGAATTTGAGGATGTTTCGAAACCCAGCACAGATCGAAGCACACTTGATTCTACGGGGTTTCAAAAGGGGGTGTACATGTTGACCAATCACGGTGAAGAGCAAATTATGCGGGAAGCAAGTTGTACTAACATCGTCGATGAAGTCAACGATACTCCGGATGATATCGACTGTGCTTTCGATGAGGATAGGTTTCACGATGAAAATCTGGATCAGATGCTGCAAGATGCAGAAAGGAACCGTAATGAGCGAGAGTATGTAAAATTCCAGGGCTTGATGGACGACTCGAAGAAACCTTTGTTCCCGAGCTGCAAGTCCAAATACATAAGGTTGTCATCTGTGCAGTTATGATGAGGTCGTCATGTTTATTTCAAGGTACCTGTATTATAATTAATGAGATGTATCTATGTGTTATAATTAATGTGATGTACATATGTGTTATAATTAATGAGATGTATGTATGTATTATAATTAATGATATGTATGTATTATAAAGAATAAGATATATGCACTACAATTAATAAGATGTATGTATTTGAAATAATGAGATATATGTATTATAAATAATGACACTAACTTAAGCTCACATTCTTTAATTTGGGGTTCTATATACATACTAACATTAATTCATTGATGCATGTATTATAAATAATGACACTAACTTAAGTAAATAATTAATGAGTTGTATGAAGCTTAGCTCATCGCAGATGGTTTTATAATTAATGAGATGTACGTACGTACATACTAACTGTAAATGTATGCATTATATGTACGTATTATAAACTATAAAAGTATGTACTTAGAAAACTACTTACAAAAACAGGCTTAAAAAACTACTTAAAACAAAAGGCTTAAAAAACTACTTAAAAGAGGCTTAAAAACTATTTTCAAAAAATAGGCTTGTAAAAAACAACTTAAAAATGAACTACTTAACAAAATAGGCTTAAAATAATCTACTTAAAAAAACAGGCCGAAAAAAGGTAAAATTGTCATCATAGACGGTTCTAATATTGAACCGTTTGTGATGCTACACTAGAACCGTCTATGATGGGTAGAATCACAAATGGTTCAATATGAAAACCGTCTGTGATCCAAGGGCTAGCATTTCCCAGCCCGTGTTGCCCTTGTCTCACATAAGCCTGTTTGCTGTGCCATCGCTCTCACACCCTCGCCATCGCTCTCACACCCTCGCCCTTGCTGCCGCACCCTCACGCCCTAAGCCTAGCCCTCACGCCCTCGTCATCACCACCGCGCCCTCACGCCCTAACCCTAGCCCTCACGCCCTCACCCTAGCCCTCGCCATCGCCCTCGCTCGCACAACGAGATGGTCGCGGCCGGGCTCGGCGGCCTCAATGCCCAGGAGTCGCAGGCTGTCATCGACCTCCTCAATGATGCCCTCGCCGTGCTCCTCTACACCAAGCCCTGCGAGTTCTGGCGTCGGGGTAACCATAATAACACTCCCTTGTTCATTACTCGCTGATCAAACCTATGCTGCCATGATGCATAAACTATATATTTAGTTTTTGGATTGGGGAACCAGGGTTGGAAGCTTAAACTGCTAATGTTCGGTTTGCTTGTTTTGTTCAGTAATATTGGTCAATAGCATTTAGTGTGACTTATAATGCTTTTGCGTCTTTTGAAATTAGCTTATTCTGTAGATTTAGCATGAAACTCTAATGGATATCAAATTATTTAGATGGGTTTGATTCACTAAAAATGATTTGAGTGCTTACTCACATGGTTTGATTCACAAAAAATGATTGAATGCATGATAATTGGGATCTTATAGACATTTCTTATTGCGTAGTTTTAATTTAGTGGTTTATTTTAGCTTATGTGATGTATGAACGTGTAGTATAGTGGCTTAAATTAAGGTTGTTCAAGATGCTATTCGATTTCAACACAATCCACACTCATGATTGTTTTACTCAAAGAAACACATGGTTATAGATACCTTTTTATCAGATGGATGAGAGCATGTTGACTAGTTCCATTCAAGGGTAAGCTGTGGTTCGCTTTATGAAATCCTTGAGTCTTTCACTATGCACTAGTTTAATTCATGGCCTATTTGGAACACAGGAATTTCACAGGAAAATCTGGTGTCTGAGTATAAATAAAATGCATATTTATAGGAATGGTTAAATTAATATATGTTGAGGAACATCCATTCTTGCTCATATTAATGTTAGAGTAGAAAAGATTATGCTCAGAATGGATCATCTATATATGTTAATGTCGACATGCAGTCCTAGAGAATATACTGAAAAAGAATAGTGCCTTGCCATTAAGACAATGATCTGTTGCCTTGCTGTAACTGCAAGAACACTGGCATTATCATCTGACATAGTCTCATAGCTATAGGTTTGAAACAAATGACACACCTATTTAGATGCACCAGTTCTAGTCAAGGGTAAGTAGTGGGTTTCGCTTGATGGAATCCTTGAGTCTTTCACTATGCACAAGTACAAGAAACATAACCAATCATGTGCTAAAATAAGTCCCATCTTAAGGATTATGCTGAAATCTACTTTTTTGTCAAAAGAATATGTAGCAGAATTTTGAGTTTTTGAACAAAAGAGAAGGCAGAGCAATTTAAGTGATTACAAACTCATTTCTAGCCAGTGATAATTTTGGGTTGTAGTTTTATTGTCTGGAAACTATTGAATTGCTACTTACTAATGAAAGGCTTAATCCTGTATCTTGATTGCACTTTTCTTTGTCATTACAATATGATTGTCCACTACTCTTCTCTAGCTATTGATGGATATTGACTGTATAGATAGGGAGGATACCTAGCTATAGCTAATGTTTTTACTTTCAAGTTTTAACAACCCCTTTTCAATTAGAAACTCCCTACTATTTAGTATTTATATATTCTTCTCCTTGCCAGTTTCAATTGAACTTCATATATCTCTAACAAAGACATCCATATATGATACTATTGGGACTTGTGATATGCAAGTTAATTAAACAGTGCTGCACCTGTATGATTATTTGTTTTTACACTGTTATTTTTCATTTTGTACATTTTCTGTTTGTGTCATGGAAACTCCACCTTGCTTTTTTTACCACTAATGTTGGATTGTTGGCTATTGATTGCATGGTCATGTTTTGTTGAGTATACATCTAGATTGCTGAGTACTGTTCCTCTATGAGTATACATCTAAATTGCTCTCTCAATCTTCTGTTGCCTGTGGGAATTGCTCTATGATGATATTGGGTAAATTGATGGTAATGAAAATTAATTTTGTGAACTAGGCCTTGAACCAGTAGACTTTATACTGTTTTGCTTAGTCTAATCAATATTAAATATATGCCATTGCTCACTGTCAGTGTTACTTCATTGTCTTTATATTGCTCCATTCAGTTGATTAGTTGGCTATTGATCTGAATGTATGCTGAACTGAATATAATCTGTTAACAGTGAGCTTGATTATCAATTTTTTAATGTGTATATTTAGGTGGTAAGGGTTTGAGGCCTTGTTCACTTAGTTAATTGTTTAGCCCATTTGAGATTGAGGTTGAAGATTTAAAATCTTCAATCGAGCCCTATTTCTGAGAGTAATATAAAACAAATTCGTCATCAATCTATTGTATTAGACAAGGTTCACTGCAGGAATGACATAAATTTCATAATATGACACAAATTCATCATCAATCTGTTGAGTTCATTTCTGAAATGTATGTCATAATAATATGCTAGTCATGCTCTGTAATATCTTTTGTTTCAGAGGGCATGGCTAGCATTTTCTGAGGCTAGCCAATAAATCAAAAATTCTAAATAATGGATATTCAACGTCACACGATTTAAAGGAGAACCATCTGTGATGTATGGGTCATTACAGACGGTTCCAAATTGGAACCATCTTGGATGACTAGTACATCACAGACGGTTCCAAATTCGAATTGTCTAGGATGACACCTACATCATAGATGTTCCAAATTGGAACTGTCTGTGATGACTTTCTTCCCTGACGGTTTGCAAACCGCCTGTGATGAGGCATAGTCATCACTGATAGTTTGATACAGACGGTTCACAAAACCATCTGTGATGTTGTTTATCAACCGTCTGTGATAGTCTTGCACACAGTAGTGACCCTATGTCAAGACAAGAACAACAATCCTAGGAAGATAATCAATAGCTATGATCACTATGAAGTAAATTGTGCTAATAGGGTAATAATAAAGTGAAGGACCAAAATGGCTTTTTTCCACTCAAAATGATCCAACCAAACCCACAGACAATTCAATCAAAAGGAGCAAAAGAAATAGAGGAAGTTTTCCTGCAAGTCCGGTATAACCAGATTGAATACGGTAGCACCGGAATCCGTATGACCGTACGAAGGGCGGTATAACAAGGCTCAAGAACAGCAGGAAAAACAACACGAACTCAAAAGCTAATTTGAGGAATTTTTTGATCGGCTGGACCAAAACTCACACAACTTGGTAGATGTGATCCTACGGATGACAGGAACTTATTCCAACCTTCAATCGTAAGTATTGATGTCAAAGTTCTGATCTTTTTCACTTTGAAGGAAGAACACACCAAGTTTGAGCAAAACTTGAGAACTTGATCTTGGACTTGCTCGTGGGGTTTTGATGATCAAGCTGATCTTGGATAACCTCCCACATGTCACAGCAAGCAAGAACTCAAGTCCAAAACCCCCTCAAACATGATCTGGAAGAATGAATCACTTAAGCATACAAGATTGGTTTCTTGCAAGAAAGAACACAAGATTTGCCTAGATGATTGGGATATGGTCTGAAAAAGACTCATCCATCAATCATACATCATAAGCACAAGATCCACAAGGATTTAGAAGGAGGGAAGGCAAATCCAAATGTGCAAGACGCAAATTGCAAGAATGTAAATTGTGGAATGTAATTGCTG
Source organism: Otatea glauca (assembly GCA_036346275.1). Taxonomy (NCBI): domain Eukaryota; kingdom Viridiplantae; phylum Streptophyta; class Magnoliopsida; order Poales; family Poaceae; genus Otatea; species Otatea glauca. The sequence continues at coordinate 11,256,329 of CM070712.1, forward strand.
AATTTAAATGCATAAAGTATATTCAAGCATAAGAGAAAATGATTTTTATTCCTGAAAGGGAGGTTTACAAAGCCTCACAACAAAGTGGGCAAAAAGCTCAAAGGAGCCAAAACCTCTAAAACCTTCAAGAGGAGAAAGGCCACCCCCCTCTATTTATACTACTTTCGAGTCACCCTCCACCATTGGATCAGATCCTTCTGCCCTAAGGACCACCATCAAGGGTTAGGATGACTCCCACACACAGCCTTACATGGGCTAACCCAAAACTCAAAAAGCACACCGAGTTTTCAAGGCATGCTAACTAGATCTGCTACTCTATCACCTAGACCGCGATCTGACGGCCCTCCTTGATCCGAGTAGTTCCTAGCTAGCATCTCATCCATTCCTTGTCTTCCGGGTTCACAACGACTCCGTCTTCGATCATCTTCTGGCGATCCTCGACCATCTGGACCTCCGACGCACCTCGCCTAGTCCCGGTCATCCTTCGCCTCACAATGATCTGGCACCGTCGTCCTCCAACCATTAAAAATAAGGAAACACATCACATAGCATTGCCCACTTTGCTCAAAATCAAGCCGATGAGTCGATATCGAGCATCGAGTAACCCTACTTGATACTTATCGATTCCCACTCTACTCGAGTCACTCGACCACTGGTCTTCGACCTGCAAAAGTCCAGACCACTCGAGGTCAGACCACTAGTCTTCGACTAGGACAGACTCAAATCAAACTCAACCTTGATCACCAAAAGCTCGAATACAATCAATTACTCATCACACACTTGGGTAGACCTCCATATGGTCTTTCATAAAGCAAACCACAAGAAAGTGAACATGATGATTTTTCCTATGGTCTCGAAGACTTGTCGGTCTCCCCTACTCCCACATTGAGGAAGCTTGAATGAATCAAGCCAGCTCCTTGCGCAATTGAGCCTGCCTCGATCACTAGTGGTAACTCTTCCCTGCTCCGGGTAGGTGAGCTCCAACCTTCACACACAACCGGTCCTCTTGACAATGTTCTTTGAAGAGATCACTGGTTCCACACCTCCAAGCCATCTAAGAGGTGACAACCTCCAAGAGAATAGATCTTGATGCTTGCTTGAGGTTGATCAAGTGTCTAATGACTCAACTTGAATGCATACACTTAAATTTCTCTCTATAACTCATAAAATGTGAATTAAATGCTCTAGAGATAATGAGAGACTTGCAAGTGCTCACAAATATGCAATGAATGACCAAGAGTGTGCTCTTATTGTAGGTGAGAGTGTATTTATAGCCTCCATCCATAAATCTAGTCGTTAGCACCCAACCCCTGAAAAATTTAGGAAAGTCGGCACTACCGCCCATGTAGGGCCGATAGTGCTGGCCACAGGCTCAACGGTCAGCCGTAGCATTTAATGCTGCAGTTACTAGCCGTTGCTACAATACCCCCAGTACTACCACCCTTGTAGGACCAGTAGTGCCGGCCTTAGGCATAAACAATTGTGCATTTTAACCCTTTTCTGGAAAAAGGCTATTGTCCATTTTGGTCGGTACTACCGCACCTACGGTACTACCTCTCCTAGAGGGGCGGTAGTGCCGGCCGGGGGAAACCCCCAAAAATGCATCATTCCGGAAAAGGACTACCAGCCACTAGGGTCGGTACTACCGCACCTATGGCAGTATCGCTCCCAGAAGATCGGTAGTGCCGGCCTGGGGTCAAACCCCAAAAATGCACATTCTGATATATAACTGTCGGCCTCTTGAGTTGGTACTGCTGCCCTTGTGGCAGTACCACTCCTAGAAGGTCGGTAATACCGACCATGCAGATTTTCAAAGTGACTTCGAAGGTTTTTCAAGAAATGCACATGACTAAAGTATGAGCATGAATTTGAGCCATGACACTTGATTATCTTCAAGCTACTAACCAAAGGTCCCTCTTAATAGTATGGCACCAACATAAGCAACATGATCTTTTCTCCAAACACCTAGATCTGCAAAAAGCTAGAAAAGAGTCCTTACAATTGATACCTTGATGTTTGCTTGATGTTCTAATTTCCTTATGGCTCAATGATTTCACCTCTTCATAGGACCAACCTAGTTTTCATAGCCTCAAGAAAAATTGTTAGTCCTTAAAACATTATTGTCATTAATTACCAAAACCAAAGACGAAATTTAGGGCCTATATGCTTCAATCCCGCTTTTTGGTATTTATGACAACCTTATCAAACATATTGAAATTGAATGTGTTTTTAAGTACACATCAAGTCAAGCAAGTTGTATACATTTGGATTTTGCTTTTAATGGCATTTCACCTCTTTGGAAGAAGATGATTGGATTTGAATTCAAAATGCCATAAAAACCACAATGTATAGTTGAAACTCCCCATAAATGTGAATGAAAATACTAAGATGAGATCACGCACATTTTAAAGAATTTGGAAAATTTTTGACGAAGTTTCCACTATACATTGGATCCAAGAAAACAAGATATATCAATATGCATGCACATAATGCATAGGATCCAAAATGACCATGTAAGAACCATAATGATTGATCATAAGCATAAACATCCATGTAAACATTAATAATAAGACATTTAACCATCCATAAACAATTACAAACATTCATAAAACATCCAAAAGTAATAGAGGTTCAATTAGCTTACAAGAGATACATAAACAAAGTATATAAGCTAATCCTCTTACTTCTACTTCACTTCGCTTCTACTTCACTCCGCTTCTTTCATTTCTTCTACTTCTCCCCCTTTGGCATCAAGTACCAAAAGAAGAGGCCTTCATGAAATGTCTAGGAAGAAGGGTCTTGGGCACCACGACCATGTCCGCGTCCATGCCCATATCAGTGGAAAGTGACAGGTACAAGCCAATCGCAAAGCTGATCAACAATCTCTCCAATGGTGTCCATCCGCTCTCAGACTTCATTAACCATTGTACAGGTCTGCAACTGATACTGATGCTCTTTGTCAAGCCTACTCATGATTCCAGAGCTGAGAGAGGCAAACTGAGTCATCATGTCTGAACAAAGGCTCTCCAAACTAGCCAAGAAGGCGTCTTGAGGCAAGTCATGGGCTTGAGGTGGATCCTGAGGAGCATCCTGCTGTAGTTGGTGCTGCTGAGCTGGGTGACCAATCAACTGAGGAGGAGCTTCATGGTGCTTATATTGTTTGTGAGCATATCCACAGCCTCCTTTGTACCAAGTCTTCCTTATGATTAGTTTCATGATGTAGGGTGCAAAGTATATGGATTTGCCTCGCTCACGGGTCGAAGAGGCCATCTCCCTCACCATAAAATCCACCACATCAAACTTTTGTCGATGGATCACCTTGCTCATAATGTTCCAAGCGTAACCACAAATATCGTCAAAGTTACAACTCTTGGTATGAATGGTAACCCTAATGATGCGATTGATGGGGCTTTCCTATGGACAAAGTCCTAACAATTTTCCTTGCCTCCTGACATTAGTAGTGGGATCATAAAATTCAAGCTGTTGACTGACTCCAATTCTGTCACTGAATCCTGGGGTATCCACTTTGAAAAATGCTTAAGGCTTGCTCAAACTCATCCTTTGTGGTAGTGCAGACCTTAGATCTAGACATCCAAGTAATGGTATCACAGGTGTCAGGAATATGGATAGTGGCATAGAACCAACGAATCATGTCCTCCTCAAAATCACACATTTGACTGACAAAGTTCATGAGGCCAGCGCCATGGAATAGCCCAGGGACACCAACAAACAAGGCTAACTTGCGAATGTGGTCCGAGTCCACCCACTTCTGATCAGCAAAGTCCTTGTCTGAATAAATCTCATGAAATAATTTTTCTTCAAAGAGAGTGTGAAAGAACTTTTCTGAAGCTATTCATGGAAGGCGATATTGATTTGCTCCCCTCAAAGAGTAATACCTGTCCCTCTTTATTTTCCTTAGATCCTCTTGAGGATCAAAGCTAAGTAAAGATTCTTCTTCCTCCTTAGAACCTTCCTCCTCATCAACATCCATACCATAGTCCTCATCATCTTCTGCTTCCTCACTTGATTCCTGTGAATGTCCTTTGCCTTAGCTGGCCTGAGAGCTGCTGCCACCTAACTCTTGCTGCACCAATTTCCTTATCTGTTCATCCCTGGCAGCAATTGAGTATGAATCCTCATTGTCACTACTGTTGTTAGAATGAGGAGTGGGAACCGCAGCACTTCGGTGGATTTTCTGACTGTGCCCCCACCATGAAGTGCCTCGGGCTTGGACGGATTCTTTACCTTGGCATGATCTCTGGATCAAAAGGACAATAGGAGGGATAAGCAAAGGAACTAGGAACTCAATTTTAGATATTTAAGGAAAATGCAACAAGTTATTCTATTTGGCAGCAAAGTCGGCACTACTGTCTATACTGGACCGATAGTGCCACTCCTGGATGGTACTACCACTGTACCACAGCAGTAGTGCCGGGTTCATCATGGAACCGCAGCCACCTAGGATGAAATCTCTATTTTTTTATTAGATCGGGCAATAGAATTGTACAAAACAACTTCATAGGCTACCGATCTACTCATTTAAACTAGGGAGTTCACTTATACACAACATGCATTTGCTATATTTGCATCAAACCCTAAAACAAATATTAATACCTAGGACATGAAGTGAAAGAAAAGAGAGCTCAAGAATAATGAGAGATGGTCACCTTGAATAGATTGAGAGCTCTTGAGAACGGGAAGATCCTTGGAATTGAGATAATGAGATTTTGGGATTTTTGGGAGAAGGGCTTGAGAGCCAATCCTAGCTTTGAGAGGGAAGAGGCACAAAAGAGAGCAATGAATGGGGTGTAATCGGCCAAGGAAGAGATGAAGGAGAGAGGAACTGCCAGCTACGCTAGAAATTGGTCAAAACTGGCCCCACTTGACACATGTGGCACTATCGCTGCCATGAGGCGATAGTGTCGGCCTGGGTGGTACTACTGGGCTCAACACATAGGTAGTGCCGACCCTGACTGGAGCAGACTATAACTTTTAAGAGTAAAGTTGTGAAATAGCTCTAATGCATTCAAGACTTTTTGGAATACATATATGAGTATTTCCAACATATCACAAAGCTCAAAACCATATAATTAACATAATTTGTACAAAGATAGTCTTTTCAATTTTTGAAAAGATCATTTTTCTCTTTTTGAAAAAGGAATACTCATTTTAAAGAGAAGATGAATCTAATTTCCTTGTTTGATTTTTAAATACTTATAGGACACTAGAAACATGTGAAGCTCTAGTTCCACAAACCATAACTAAATAAGTGCATTATTTAGGTCAATATAGACATTATTTTGGGTTTGGTTGAAAATCTAAATGGAGTATTTTCAAAACACATTTGTGCTTTTGTAACAAGACATAGAGTATGTTACAACAAAGAATATCTATTAGATGAGATTTACATATGTATATTTTGAAAGTGAAGGAATTTCAATAAGAATTTTGCAGAAGCTTCATACTTTTAAATATTTTGACTTAGTTAAGTCTATAAGCTTTCTTCTGAATCAATAGTAGCACTTATTTGATATTTTCACATTTTAGGGACGTAATGTACATGTAGATTGTATAATACTCACCCTTAATGTGTTGCCGAGCATAATACGTACTTAAGAATCAATCAAAAGCAAATAACACCAAAAGTAAGACAAACATGATGCAAATATTCAGGCAACATTTGAGATATCTATGACATTTAATTCATTCCTGAATTTACAAAAATGGCTTTCATCTAGAGGCTTGGTGAGGATATCCGCTAATTGATCTTCGGTTCTTATGTGGCTAATGACTATATTGCCTTTGCTCACATGATCCCTTAAGAAGTGATGGCGGATATCTATGTGCTTGGTTCTTAAGTGTTGGACCTGGTTGTTGGCTGTTTTTACGGCACTTTCATTATCACACAAGAGAGGCACACTTTTAAAGTTAATTCTATAATCCATCAAGGTTTGCCTCATCCACAATAATTAAGCACAACAACTACCAGCAGATATATATTCGACTTTGGCTGTGGACAAAGCTACAGGGTTTTGTTTCTTGGAAAACCTTAAAACTAGAGACCTACCAAGAAGTTGGCAACTTCCCGAGGTGCTTTTTCTATCCACTTTGCAACCTGCATAATTGGAGTTCGAATGTCCAACTAAATCAAATTTACCACCCTTCGGATACCACAAGCCTATATTTGAGGAATGCTTTAAATATCTTAGAATTCTCTTAACGGTCACTAAATAGCACTTTTTTGGAGATGCTTGAAAACATGCACACATGCAAAACACTAAACATGATGTTGGGTCTAGATGTAGTAAGATAAATTAAACTACCAATCATGGAATGATAAAGTTTTAAATCTACCAGTTTACCTCCCTCATTTAGATCAACATGCCCATTGGAAGCCATGGGAGTCATGATGGGTTTTGCATCCTCCATGCCAAATATTTTGAGTAGATCCTTCACGTACTTTATTTGGCTTATGAAGATTTCATCCTTTAGTTGCTTGATTTGAAGTCCAAGAAAGTAGCTCAATTCTCCAATCATGGACATCTCAAATTCCCTAGATATCATATCACTATTTTTTTTGCAAAAATCTTGGTTAGTAGAACCAAATATGATATCATCAATATAAATTTGGCATGCAAAGAAATCATTATCAATTATTTTTGTGAAGAATGTTGTGTCAACATTCCCAATTTTGAATCCTTCTAGAAGTAGGAAGTCTCTAAGACGCTCATACCATACTCTAGGAGCTTGTTTAAGTCCATATAGCGCCTTAGAGAGCTTATACACATGGTTAGGATTTTTAGGGTTTTTAAAAACGGGAGGTTGTTCTACAAATACCAACTCGGATATATTTCCATTTAGAAAAAGCACTATTCACATCCATTTGAAACAATTTGATATTTAAACAAGATGCAAATGCAAGCAAGATACGAATGGCTTCTAATCTAGCCACGGGTGCAAAAGTTTCACTGAAATCCAAACCTTCGATTTGAGTGAAACCTTGTGCCACCAATCTTGCTTTGTTTCTTACCACAATACCGTTTTTATCTTGTTTGTTCCAAAAGACCCATTTTGTGACAATGATGTTGTGATCCTTGGGTCTTTCAACTAGAGTCCAAACGTCATTTTGGATAAAGTAATTGAGTTCCTCATGCATAGAGTTCACCCAATCCGGATCATTTAAAGCTTCATCTACATGAGAGGATTTGAAAGAACTCACAAAAGAGTAATATTCACGAAATGAAGCAACACAAGATCTAGTTTGAACACCCTTACTAACATCACCCAATATTTGATCTATTGGGTGATCCTTTGAGATTGCATGGTGAATTCTTTAAGATAAGGCTTGGAGTTGTTGATCATCCCCCTTTTCTTCCACTTCAATTGGTTGAGCTTGACTTGACATTGCAAAAGTAGAAGGCTCAACTTGAGTGGATGAAGGTTGATCGTCTTGGTCCTCCTTTGGCTTGATGTCTCCAAGAGTTATATTCTTCATTGCTTATCTCAATCCTTCGTCACCTACATCATCCAAATTTTCTTGCTCTTCTTGCGGTCCATTAGTCTCATCAAATTCAACATCACACGTTTCTTCAACAAACCCTTAATTTTGTTGAAGACACGGTATGCTTTGCTATTCGAAGAGTATCCAAATAAAAATCCAACATCACACCGGCTTTGAAATCTTGAAAGACGAAGACCCTTTTTCAAAATATAACATTTGCATCCAAAGACAAGAAAATAAGATATGTTCAATTTTCTTCCAATGAGAAGCTCATAGGAAGTATTTTTCCAAAGACAGTACAAATAAAGACGGTTTCTAGCATGACAAGTGTTATTATAGCTTCCACCCAAAAATTATTGGAAGTACCATATTCATCAAGCATTGTCCTTTCCATTTCAATCAATGTTCGATTTTTTCTTTCTATAACTTTATTTTGCTTCAGAATATAGGTAGCAGAAAGCTCGTGTTTTATTCCAAGTTCAGCACAATAATCTTCAATTCTTGTATTTTTGAACTTGGAACCATTATCACTACGAATTTCCTTTATTTTGAAATTAAACTTATTTTGAGCCCTTTTTGCAAAACTTTTCAAAATACCAGAGGCTTCGGATTTGTCTTCTAAGAAGAAAACCCATGTATATCTCGAGTAATCATCTACAATGAGTAAACAATATAATTGATCTCGATGCTCTTATAGGTTGTTGGGTCAAACAAATCCATATGTAAGAGCTCTAATGGCCTAAAAGTGGGCATGATACTCTTGGAAGATAAAAACTAGCAACTTGCTTACAGGCTTGGCAACCACTACACAATTTATTTTTCTCAAACTTCACAACTTTCAAGCACACAACTAGATCATGTTTAAAAAGCTTTTTGAGTTGAATTATTCCGACATGAGCAAGACTTCTATGCCATAACCAACCCAAGGAGGTTTTAGCAATTAAAGAAGTTTAAAGGCATGACTCATTTGAGGTGAAATCTACTAAATAAAGATTTCCAAATATAAAATCTTTGAAAACCAAAGAGTTATCATTTTCTTTTTTAGATTACAACACCATCTGAAGAAAATGTGCAATTAAGACCAAGATCACATATTTGAGCAACGGATAGCAAGCTAAAATTTAGGGTTTCAATTAATGAAACATTTGAAATGAAAAGATAATTAGAGATAGCAATTTTACCTAATCCTATTACCTTTCCCTTGCTATTGTCACCAAATGTGATTTTGTTATGTTGGCCACTGCCAACTTCAAACGTGGTGAACATCTTCTAGTTTTTGATCATGTGTTGAGTGCAACCACTATCTAATACCCAATGCCGTCCACCAGTTTTGTAGTTCGCCTACAAAAGAAGGATCAAGCCTTTTTAGGTACCCAAATTTGTTTGGGTCCTTGGAGATTAGTAACCAAGGTTTTGGGCACCCAAATGGTATTCTTTTTGATATCAAGTGTAGGAGTACCAACAAATTTGGCAATTACTCTACCATTACTAGATCTCCTAAGAATATAAAATGAATCATAAACATTATTCTTAGGAGATTTACCTAATGGGCAATAATTTTCTACATGTCCCACATCGTGATACTTATAGCAAAGCTTCCCATTAGACCTCACAAAACTTGGAGCACCATTCTTGGGAACAAACCCAAGACCTTCCTTGTTGATCGCTTAGGATTTTGTCAAGGGTTGCTTTACCCTTGAAGCATCGATCCAAGCTCTTGCTTAGCTTGGTTACTTGCTCCTTGTGCTCAATATTCTCATCAATTAAATTATTACTATCAGGAATAGTAATGGAACTTGAGCTACAAGGCATGATAAGCTAGTCATCATATGAAGTTGCTATGCTAGTTTTTGATGTATTGCCGGGAGAATTATTTACTCTAGGCATAGAAACAATGATATCACAATAAACTCCATCAATTTTAGACCTAGGTTGATTCTTGAGAAGGAAAGTCTCATGAGCACTTTTTAGCTCATCGTAAGAGTCCTTGAGAGAGAGATATTCCTTTCTCAAGGCCTTATGCTTAGACTTCTCCTTGCCAAGGTAATCATTAAGTCCTCAAGTATATCTATAAGCTCATCATAGGAGGGCACATCATCGTCACTTGATGTTACCTTATGATCTCCTTTTGCATGAGACAAAAAGGAGTGACGAAAGGCGATGTAGCCTCCTTGATAGCAACTCTGGCAAGTCCCTTATTCTTGGAAGGAGTGTCCTCATCGAAGGAGTCGGAATCCCATTCTCCAATATGAGCCAATCCCTTGCCATCCTTGTGAAGCTTCTTGAATAACTTCTTCTTGCCATTGAACTCTTTCTTCTTTGATGGCTTGGACTTGTCCTCCTTTTTGTTTGGGCAATGAGAAGCAATATGACCCTTCTCATCACACTCATAGCAACGGATGTTCGAATACCTCTTGTTGTTTGAGTGTTGTCCCTTCTTGAACTTTTGGGAGGCGTTTGAGCTTGATTGCCTCTTCATGAATCTTCTCATTCTTCTTACAAGGCGAGCCATCTTTTCCTCGGAGTCATCTTCTTCATCGTCAAGCACTTCATTGCTTGACTTTGCCTTAGCCTTGAAAGCAATATTATTCTTTGAAGAACTTTGCTCCAAGAGCTCCTTGTCTTTCTTGTAAAGCTCATTCGTGATGAGGTTCCCCAACAGTCTAGTTGGCATCATCCTTGCCAACTCAGGAGAGTTGAGGAACGAAGTCACCAACGTCTCGTATTTGCTCGATAGAGCCCTAAGCATCTTATAAACAACATCAAGATCAGTTAGTAAAGCCCCAAGGCCTTTGAGCTCATTCATTATGTTATTGAGTCTTGAGTACATCTCATTGATCTTCTCATGGGATAACATAATGAAATTCTCATATTTGATCCTAAGCAAATGCAATTTGGCCTCCTTGACCAAGGATGTCCCCTTATGGATTTCCAAGAGGGTAGTCCAAATCTCATGAGCGGTGTCAAGATTGCTCACTAGATTGAACTCATCTGCATTCAAGGATCCAAATAGAGCGTTCATCTCTTGAGCATTGAGGTGAGTGTTTCGCTCTTTCTTGTTCAATGGTGAGTGTGGGATTTAATCCTGTAGTGAAACCCTCATCCACAATTCTCCACATGCTTGGACCCATGGCCTTGAGATAAACAGTTATGCGTATTTTCCGATATGCATAATTAGTGCCATCAAAGAATGGTGCCTTGCCTATTGACACTCCCTCACTAGCCATCCTTTTCTCTCTAGACGGTAAAGTCTATTAACTAAGAGGCCAAGCTCTGCTACCACTTGTAGGATCTAGGATAACCGACTAGAGGGGGTGAATAGGAGGTTTTTAAATTCTTTGGTCCTAATTTAACAATTATCAAGAATTATGCAAGTTGCAATACTACAACAATTTTAAAGCCTAAATAAACTTAGTTTTGCTAAGAGCACTAATAAACCCTATTGTCGAAGGGTTAGGAATCGACAACAAATCTTATGTTTTGGGTACCTTCGAGGTAGTGGAGTTAAGCACAGAATTGTGGACACCAGATGTAGACAGGTTTAGGCCTCTAGGCGGAGTAATACCTTACATCCTGTATGGTGGATAGTTCTATGTATTAGATGGAATACAACAAGGGGGTGTAACCCTGAGTACAAAATAGATGTGTCTAAGCTATGGACAACTATAGCGAAACGCAGTTTGCTCCTTCCTAAGCTCTCTGCTCCCGAAGGCTTGAGGTTGAAGGGCTGAGAAGGCTAACGTGCGCTCCAATGGCTTCCGTGCATTGTTGCTTGCTCTGGATTGCTTTTTTTCTCCTCAGGGTCCTTGCCCTGGCCTTATATAGTGGAACCGATCCTGCCTGTGGCCGAGTCGTAGCAGATGAGGAGTCCCTTTCCGCGTGATCTTCATGGTATATCTAAACTGCTGTTAGCGCTGAGCGTATTCTAGTCGATCTCCTTACGGGGGAAATGATCGAGTCCTTTCTGAAGCGGAGCTATCCCTTCCTTGACGAATATCTTATCCCGTAATCTCTGGGCCCGAGATATCTAGAACTTCCTTCATATGATGGAGACATACCCTATTTCGTTACGTTCGCATACCTATGCCTTATTTAGATATTCGACACCTATGTCAAGACAAGAACAACAATTCTAGGAAGATAATCAATAGCTATGATCACTAGGAAATAAATTGTGCTAATAGGGTCACAATAAAGCAAACAACAAGAAAGTGAACACGATGATTTTTCTCATAGTCTCGGAGACTTGCCGGTCTCCCCTACTCCACGTTGAGGAAGCTTGAACGAATCAAGATGTCTCCTTGCGCAATTGAGCCTCCCTCGATCACTAGTGGTAACTCTTCCCCACACTGAGTAGACGAGATCCAACCTTCACAAAAAATAGGGCCTCTTCACAACCTTCTTTGAAGAGATCACCAATTCTACACCTCCAAGCCGTCTAGGAGACGGCAACCTCCAAGAGAAAAGACCTCGACGTTTGCTTGAGGTTGATCAAGTGTCTAATGGCTCAACATGAATGCACACACTTGAATTTTTCTCAACAACTCATAAAATGTGAATTAAATGCTCTAGAGATGATGAGAGACTTGCAAGGGCTCACAAATACACAATGAATGACCAAGAGTATGCCTTTGCTGCAGGTGGGGATGTATTTATATGCCCCACCCATAAATCTGGCCGTTACCACCTAACCCCTGAAAAATTCAGGAAAGTCGACACTACCACCCATGTAGGGCCAGTAGTGCCGGCCTTAGGCTCAATGGTCGACTGTAACATTTAATATTACACATACCCCCAGCGCTACCGCCCATGTAGGACTGTAGTGCGGGCTTTAGGCACCAAGAAATTTGCATTTTGACCCTTTTCTGGAGTAAGGCTACCGTCCATTTGGGTCGGTACTAGCACACTCCTAGAGGGGCGGTAATGCCGACCGGGGGAAACCCATAAAACACAATGTTATGGAAAAGGACTACTGGCCACTAGGGCCGGTACTACCGTACCTGCGGCAATAACGCCCTAAGTGGGTCAGTAGTGCTAGCCTAGGGACACCCTAAGAATATCCTTCTCTGTAACATAACTACTGGCCTCTAGGACCAGTACTACTGCACCTACGGTAGTACCGCTCCCAGAAGGTCGGCAGTGCTGGCCTAGGGTCAGACCCTAAAAATGCTCCTAGAGGGTCGATAGTACCGAGCATACAGATTTTCAAAGTGCCTTTGTAGGTTTTTTCGAGAAATGCACATGACTAAAGTATGAGCATGAATTTGAGCCATGAAACTTGATTATCTTCAAGCTACTAACCAAAGATCCCTCTTAATAGTACGGCACCTACACTAGCAACCCAATCTTTTCTCCAAACAACTAGATTGGTTAAAAGCTATAAATGGGTCCTTACAATTTATACCTTGGTGTTTGTTTGATGTTCCTATTTCCTTATGGCTCAATGATTTCACCTCTTCATAGGACCAATCTATTTTTCATAGCCTCAAGAAAAATTGTTAGTCCTTAAAACACGGTTATCATTAATTACCAAAACCAAAGACGAAATTTATGGTCTAGATGCTTCAACAGTGTTTTTAGATCTTCCACCAATGGTGCTAGGTACATATCAATATCGTTCCCAGGTTCCTTTAGCCCTTTGATAAGTATGAACAACAAAATATATTTTCGCCTCATGGACAACCAAGGAGGAAGGTTGTAGATATAGAGATTTACAGGCCAAGTGCTATGTTCACTGATCATGTTACAGAAAGGATTCAATCCATCTATACTCAATTCAAACATTATATTCCTCTGTTCCTCACCAAATTTTTCAAATCTCCTATCGATGTTTCTCCACTGGGCGGAATTAGTAGGGGGTTTTAGTATTCCATCATTCGTGCGCTCCTCCGAGTGCCAACGCAGCAGTTTTGCATCCTTTGGGTTCGCAAATAAAAGCTTCAAACGGGGAATTACAGGCAGATACCACACCACCTTAGCTAGAGGTCCTTTCTTCACCTCGATGCCCTCGCCGTCATCATCTGATTGATTCTTACACTTTACCAGGATGCGTTGCACACCAGATATATATGCAAGTTTGTGTACTCTTTGTTGTATAGGATACAGTCGTTCTGACATGCATGTATTCTTTCTACTCTCATTCCCAAGGGAAAAAACATTTCTTGGCTTTGTAGGTGGTTTTGGGCAACTCGTTTATCTCCGAAAGCATGTTCGCTAAGAGATCTAACAACACCGTGAAACTCTTATTGGACCAACAGTTGCATGTGTTCGATTTCAGCAGTTCAAGCATGGATGACAACCTGGACTATTTCAACTTGCAGCCCAGGAACAAATGTTTTTCTAAGTCATCCATCAATCCTCGGAATTTACGATACTCTCTCTCATCACAGTTCCCTTTTGCATCACGTAGCATCTGATTCAGATTGTTAACATAACCTATCTTCGTCGAAAGCACAATCGATATCATTCGGCATATCGTTTACTTCGTCGGCGATGTTAATACTACCTTCCTATATAATCTACTTTTCACCATAACTGGTCCAACATGTATACCCCTTTTTGTAACCCCTTATAATCAAGTGTGTTTCGATCTTAGCTGAGTTTCAAAACATTCTTGGTTTCTCGCAGTCAATGCATAGACAAAACATAAATTGCACCCCCTTATTAAATATATCCTCTTCCGTAGCTCTTCTAAAAGTACAGACGCCATTAATGTACTCAGCGCTCGCACAGTTCTCAACATACATCCAGCTTTGGTCCATCAACGCTACGCATATAACAGTTAGTGTTAAATATTGAAGTAGACTACGTATGATCTAAAGCATCTAGAAAAATTACTTATATTGAAGTAGTAGACTTGGAGTGCACATGCACACATTCTTAAATTGGAGCGCAAATTAACTAGCTAAACCCTACCCTAAATTCCAAACCATATCAAAATAATCTTCTCTCTACCAAGCTAGCTAGATCTAAACCAAGTATCTCCAATTCTCTTTTTACCAAGCTAACTACATCTTCAATATAAAGCAATTAGATATAGTTACTACCTTAGATCGATCATAAAGAACAAATGGATCTATACCAAGCTAGATCTAAACCAACTTCAATTCTCTCTTTACCAAGCTAGATCTTGAATATAATGCAATTAGAACCAATTACTAACCTTAGATCACCAAGAAACAAATGGATCTACAATCACTCTTTCAAATCCACGGTCTCATTTCACCAAATCGCCTCACAGATGCCCCCACCTAAAAGATAGATCTAGAAACCATAAACAATTGTTTTGGGTCAGAGCTCTATATTATATATACATTGGTAGGAAATATCACAGACAGTTTCCTATCAAAACCGTCCATGATATTTAGGCCCTGTTTGGTAGAGCTCCAGATCCCAGCTCCACTTCAGATCTGAATTTTGTAGGCTAAAAAATTGAATTAAGTTTATATTTTTAGTCTAAAATGTAAATAAAATGACCCACCTAAACACTTTTAATATATCTACAACTCCAGCTCCACGGATCTGTGGAGCTAGAAATACCCAGCTCCACTAGATCTGTGGATCTGGTGGAGCTGGAGCCATACCAAACACACCCTTAGTCATATCATTGACATTTTGTGATACTTCATAGATGGTTTGTGGAATGAATTGTTTATGATATCAACTTATCATAGACGTTTCTTACCACATCTAGTAACTTAGATGGTCGCGTTAGCAAAACCGTCGATGATTAGCTTTAGCACAAACGGTTTTTCAGAACCGTCTTTGATGAGGCGTCTAATACATGCCTTTTTGTAGGAGTGACTGCTTTCCGCCATTCCCATATTCCAGATGGCAAAGTAGAAATAAAGAAGAATGAGTTCCATGAGCTCAAGCAAGAAGGGATAATAATGAGTGACTACCTCAACACATTTACTCAACTTTATCGCTACGCTCTAAAGGATGTTGCTATAGATGATGCACGCTAGAAGAAGTTTAAGCGTGGGCTTAATCCAGGACTAAATGTGAAAGTCATCGGCAATACTATGCAAATTTTCAACGTATGGTGGACAAAGCCATGCTCATTAAGGAATCATACCATGAGCTAGATGAATCTTGCAAGATGAAGATTATACAACAAGGAGCTCATTAAAAACACCAGTAAAGAGCTAGAGCCAACAGACAATAGCCTGATTGAGCGAACTCCTCTGACTACATTCAGAACTCCTGCACCGGCACCTCATCCAACTACTTTAGGATATCGCAATTTCAACACCAACAACAATCAACCTCATAGGACAAGTAATCCAACTGTATGAGTCACTTGTTACAACTGTCATGAGAAGGTCACTATGCTAACAGTTGCTCAAAGAAGCAATCTTAGATGCCAATTCATTTCAACTTCGCCATCCAAAACCCCTACACCAGGAGCTGGGCATGGAGCACCCCAGACTCCCAATCCAGCTACCAGGACTCCACCACCTTTTGGGAGAGACCGTGTGAACCATGTTGCCACTTAGGATGCCAAGTCAGCACCAGACATCATACTAGGTAAGCTCCTCGTTACCTTAGCATCTGCCATGGTTTTGTTTGATTCTGGAGCTACACATTTGTTTATTTCTCGGAGTTTTGCTGCAAACCACCAATTAAAGACAATAAACCTTAAAAATGCTTGATTGGTTCAATCATCTGGTTTTGATCTGAGTACGAACCAAGGATATCCTGAAGTTAAAACATTAATTGGAGGGGTGGAATTTCTAGCCAGCTTCATTGTCCCAGACACCAAGTCCCTAGATATGATACTAGGAATGGATTGGCTCTCCAAGAACCAAGTAATTTTGGGTTGTGAAAACATGATTATCACCTTAACTAGTCCAAATGAAGCTAAGCTAAAGTTTCAAGTCACTACCGAAAAGCCTCAAGGGATAAAATTTTGCAATGCCATAGGTATAACTTGGAAGATGTGCAAGTCTATAGAGAGTTTTCTGATGTGTTTCCAGAGGAGTTACCTGAGAGGCCACCAGACAGGGACATAGAATTCCTGATTAACCTAGTTCCAAGAATCCCACCAATTTCCAAGAGACCATACATAATGCCTGCTAATGAGCTAGCTGAAGTAAAGAAATAGATTAAGGAGTTGCAGGACCAAGTTTTTGTCTGACCAGGTTCTTCTCTATTGAAGGGTTACGGTAGGCTACATTAGTGCAAATTAATAATTCTACCGGTCCCGAGAAGCCATGCAAGTAAATGATCATGGATTACAGATTGTTACCACTAGACGAGCAGTAGAAGAAGATATCAAAGCAGATCGATGTTGCGTGTCCTGGTATGGTTGTCGAATAGTGAGATCGGTCCGAGCGGCAGCCTAGTAGAAAGTTGATCCTTCGGCTTTTGGATTGGTCCAATCAACTCCTTGATCGGTCAAGCAGTCATCCTCAAGCAGCACCGCACTAGAGGAATGCCTCTATCGGTATCCATATGTCCAAGGTTAGAATGCCGTAGTGCTAGTATCGTACGCATGGTAGAGATATGGAGGAAAGCTAGGGTTTCGGTGGTGGTGGAACTCTTGCATACAACTTTTGCCTGAAACCCTAAGCCTATATCCCCGCCCTTTTATAGCCTTCAGTGGCACCCAACCCTTGGGCCCAATCTGAGTCCATATTCAATTCGGCCCATTAGAAACAGTTCCAATCCAAACTCTGATAACTGATTGTAACCTATCCAAACCCTTTAAATATGTGACCCTATAGGTTTATGTATATTTAGACATAACTCGGAAAAACCTTTTTGACCAATAAATGATATCGGTCCCTAGAAGTACATATCGATTCTCAAATATTGATAAAGCATCAGACGAACCTACTATAGTGTGATAATGTCATGTTCCCTTTGCCTCATGATATCAGATCGAACTCAAGGAGAGAGTCATGTTATCCTATGACAGTTCGATCCCTTCAGTCATACCGTAGTGGATTAATTTATCTGGATTTACTCTCAATCACATTCAGCATGGCCATGCACTTCCTTAATCCATCTACCTCGAGAGGCCAAGAGATATCTCTCCATTATATAGGAGCGGCAAATTCCATCTTAATCATTTATGTACCTCAGCATGTTTCATGGTAAACCCGAAAGCTACCTTTATAACTACCTAGTTAAAGAGTAGCCTTTGGCAGCCCCTAAGTAAATAATTACATATCTAGTAAACCAATGACGATCTTAGGTCTAAGGATCATACACACTGTACATATGAGACCAATTTAGGTCTAAGGATCATACACACATAACAATATATAACAATTCTCGCATTGTCTCGTATGGGTCTATCCAATGCATGTTCTCCAATACGTGTCCATATTATTGATTAGATATCTCTATATCTCTATGATCCATGAAACATGGTCATCAATCAATACATGTGCTGACCTATGAAACATAATCGTCCTATATTATGATAACCGATCAGGGATAACTTGAATAACATTGATATATGAAAAGAGTTGAACAAACAAGTCACGTACTTGTTGATCAATCCAATCGATATTTATTCAAAGGACAAACAATTATAATGTTCCATAAACATAAGACGTGATACAATCATCTCCATGATTGCCTCAAGGGCATATCACTAACATATATGGGGAGCCCTAATTCTCCTTGTGAAAAGAAGGATGGTATTCAGAGAATGTGTGTTGATTATCGCTCGCTAAAATGAGGTCACCATCAATAACAAGTACCCTCTCCCAAGAATCGATGATTTGTTTGATTAGCTTCAAGGAGCAGGAGTGTTCCCAAAGATCACCTTGAGATCAGGTTATCACCACCTGAAAATTCTTCAAGAGGATATTCCTAAAACAGCTTTTGTGACTCGAAACGGTCAGTACGAATATATTGTGATGTCCTTTGGTTTGACCAATGCCCCGCATATTCTATGACCCTGATGAATAAAGTATTTGTGGAATATCTCGATAAGTTTATCATTGTCTTCATTGATGATATTCTGGTTTACTCCAAAAGTGAGGAGGAATATGAGGATCACCTACGCCTAGTTCTAACGAAGCTAAGAGAACCAACTCTATGCCAAGTTCAGCAAATGTGAGTTCTGGATGAAAGAAGTCGCTTTTCTAGGACATGTCATACCTGCCACAGGAGTTCCGGTTGACCCTAGTAATGTTCAGGTTGTGCTAAATTGAGACTTACCCAAGATAGTACCCTAAGTTAGAATTTTTCTTGGAATGACTAGATATTATCGCCATTTCATAGAAGGATTCTCCAAAAATTTAGACCTCTCACTCAGCTGTTGAAAAAGGAGAAGAAATTTGTTTGGACACTAGAGTGTGAGTAGATTTTCTAAGAGCTGAAGAAGTGTTTGACAACTGATCTAGTGCTTATCTTGTCTGAAATTAGAAAGAATTTTGAGATCTTCTGTGATGCATCTCGATAAGGACTTGGCTATGTGCTAATGCAAGACAAGAAAGTTGTAACCTATGCTTCACAACAACTAAGGCCACATGAAGTCAACTATTTTACCCATGATTTGGAATTGGTAGCCGTAATATGTGCTTTGAAGATTTGATGCCTCTATCTCATCGGTAATCGTCGTAAGGTTTGCATCGACCATAAGAGTTTGAAGGAAATTTTTTTAAATAATGTATTTTATAAATCAAATTACGATATTAATACCCAGAATTTTTTTTTCCAAAAATAATACTCACTCGCCGAACTGCATGACGACAACTGTATAATCGCCAGATGGTACCGCGATTAATGAGTATTCGCCGGACGATTGGGCGACAAACTGGTAATCGGCGAGCGGTTGGGCGACAAAGGACGCGTGGCAGCGTTCGCAGAAATGTCGCCGAACGGTGTGGTGACATAAATTCGTCGCCGAACGGTGGGGCGACACCTGTATTCTTCGCCGACTCGTGTGGCGACATAAAGACTTCGCCAAACCATGTGGCGACAGAATCGGCAAGAAAAGTGCAGCGTCGGGCGCAAGGGGGAAAAAGCCGAGGGAAAAGAGAGAGCCAGGGGAGTGAGTCGCCGGCGAGGGGAGGGAGGCCGCGAGAGAGAGAGAGAGGGGGGAGGGTAGCCGGGAGAGGGAGGGAGAGAGGTAGGCGCCGGGAGCTCGCGAGGGGGAGGCGTCCAGGAGCTCGGGAGTGAGGGCTGGGAGAGGAAGAAGAGAAACTAAAAGGTAAAATCGAAATTTTGTGTTTTGTTTAGTTGCGTAGAAAAATATTGTAGGTTAATGTTGTATTTAAATATTAGGGTTGATATTAGATTTAGTTTAATCGGTTTTTCTTTTGTAGACTCGCGATATTAGATATGAACTCTAATATTGTAGTGTTTGTAGTGCGATAATTAATTAGCGTTGTTCAATTTAAATTATTCATATTACTTTTTTTACTTGCGTAGAAAAATATTGTAGGTTAATGTCGTATGAAAATATTAGGGTTGATATTAGATTTAATTTAATCGGTTCTTCTTTTGTAGACTCGCGATAATAGATATGAACTCTAATATTGTAGTATTTGTAGTGCGTTAGTTAATTAGCGTTGTTCAATTTAAATTATTCATATTACTTTTTTTAGTTGCGTAGTCAAATATTGTAGGTTAATGTTGTATGAAAATATTAGGGTTGATATTAGATTTAATTTAATCGGGTTTTCTTTTGTAGACTCGCGATATTAGATATGAACTATAATATTGTAGTATTTGTAGTGCGATAGTTAATTAGCGTTGTTCAATTTAAATTATTCATATTACATTTTGGTGGTCATCTAAAAATCTATTTTGTCTATATCGTCATGATAATGTCGATCCATTAAATTTAGGGTATATTATGGCGATGGTGAAATAAAAAGTACGCAGAATGGTGTTGATTTAAGCAACTTTTGGTGACCATGGTTGAGCACTCTATCCCGAGAGTGTTAGCATTCGTGATATGAAACTTTGGTTGACACAATATTTTTCTTTGGATCCAAGTGTTTATTCTGTTACCATCCAAGTTTTATTCACGCGAAGCAATGGTGACCCGGCTATTTGGGAGTTGAAGAAAGTAGATCGGACATACCGTGGGGCGAAATGGTTAAGGTGGTGCAAGGGATCTCGTCTTGATGTGTGATCTTTGGTGCGAGCTTGCCCTAGAGAAGAGGTGAATATTAGTGATATGAGCGAGAGCAGTACATCGGCTAGAGCTGAACAAGTTCAAGAAGTGATGCCGATTGAGGTAGTGGAGGGGGATGATAATAGGGATACAACAAATGCCGAAGGCCGAGCCGATGAAGGGGAGGAGATCGAGCAACTTGTTGATCATTTGGAGTTAGTTGACCGTATGGCGGCAGAAGATGAAGCTGAAATGTTGGAATGTGATGATGGCATCGCCGAAGATGAGGAAGAGGAGGATGATGGTGATGATGTTGAAATGCATGATAGTATTGGGGAAGCGAATGTACCCATCCCTGACGAATGGAACAAGCAAAATAATTCTGGTATGAGAGTTTCATGGGGCCATGAGTCACGTTGGGAGTATGGTACCAATTCCATTCGGCTGAATCAAATATTTCTGAACAATTCTGAATTGAAATTGGCAGTGAGGCTTTGGGCATTATCGCAGCAGAGAGAGTTCGGGTTGTCTTGTCCAGCGGATAGGTACACAAGTGAAGTGCGAATGATGGATGTGAATTTCGAGTTCATGCATACAAGCCGAAATGCGAGACGTATTGGATTGCATCACGAGTAGAGGAGCACACATGCAGATTAGAAAATGTTCTGGTGAAACACCGCAACCTGAATGCAGCTGTAATTGCTAGCGTAATGTTCAATGAAATCATTGAGAAACGGGACATTGAGTGTTCGTATATTCAGAAAGCAATCTTAAGAACATTTAAGTACCAGATAAGTTACTCGATGGCCTGGCGTGCGAAGCAAAAAGCATTGGAGAAGAGGTTTGGTATATACGAGGCTTCATATTGCAACCTACCTCGTGTGCTTGATGTCTTGAAGCAAACAAACCTTGCTTTTGTTGAGGGTGGGAACCGGGATAGCTGGCTGTGGTTTTTTAGACATTTGAATTTTGGGGTAGTTGGTAATCGGCCCAACGTGTGCATCATTCATGATCGCCACAAAGGTATTCTTTCTGCAATTAAGACTCTACAGGAGGACCCTGATGAGCCATTCCCATGGCGTGACTTGCAGAGCAGGTGGTGCATGAGGCATTTGGGAGCAAACTTCTTCAGGCAGTTCAGGGGTAAGAAATTGATGAACCTCTTTAAGAGGTTGTGCAAGCAGAATCAGGCACGTAAGTTTAACGTGCTTTTCGCTGAGTTGGAGCAGCACACTAGTGCACATGTGGAAGAGATGAAGAAGCAACCACCTGCGCCGAATGATTGCCCACCCAAAAGGCTAGCACCACTCGGAGAGCTCGATCCTCCAAATACGAGGAGACGAACGTCAAGGAACATAAAGTGTTTCTCGCACTGGATAGAGGCAGAGCCTCTGGAGAAGTGGGCACTGCTCCATGACACCGGTGGCGCCAGGTTAGTACAGTAAATTATGATATTTACGATGGTTTAACAAATCGGCTTGGTAGACTAACCGATATGTATTGATCAGGTTTGGTGTCATGACAACGAATATAGCCGAGGTTTACAATTGGGTCATAAGAGGGCTCCGTCCGCTACCACTAGTGGCCATCCTGGAAGGCATGTTGCACGGTATAGTTGCCTATTTTCAGAAAAGACATGCGAAGGCTGTTCTTCATGCCACGACAATGCAAACACCGTATTGTTGCCGGATGATGGCCTACATGGAGGAACGAAGTATGAAAGCTCAGCAACATGTAGTGCGTAGCTTCGGAATTACTGAGTACCGATTTGAAGTGATTCTTTGGTGCAAAGGTGGATTGGGAACCAACACAGCTGTTATTACACATGAGGTAAATCTAGGCCAAGGGGCCAGTGGATGGTGCGAATGCACCTGCAACAAGCCAAAACTTCTCCACATCCCTTGTTCACATGTGATAGCCGCTTGGGCGATTGGGATGAATACGCATAACACGTCTCCCTTTCTACTTGAAGGATTATGTTGTCCATACTTGGTCCGGGGAGTTCCGTGGTTTCCGTACACATGGTGATTTCACTGTGATTAACAGAGATGAGCGCATCTGTCTACCGGATCCGACCTTACGGAGGTGTGCCGAAGGCCAGTCTGGTCGTCCACAGAGTAGGCGCATTCGCAACGACATGGATGAATCCGAAGTGGGTGGCTATGTTAGGAGATGTTCTGAGTGCGGTGAGTATGGCCACAAGGCAAATCAATGCCGGCAGCATGTGTGATTGGTGCAATCCATCAACTCATCATGGTTATGCTATGTGATATGTGTCGAAGTAATGGGTATTGTCGGTTATGTATCGAATTATGTAATCTTATTTATGTAATCTTATTCATGATTGTGGGATCTCATGTAATATTATTGAAGTTGGACGCTTATGTATTTCGATATATATATACAGTGTTTGTCATATGTTTTCAAGGAACATTATTTATGTTGTACGCTTCTTTCCTTTTATTTATATATATGTCGTGTTTATTACATGTCTAGTATAATAAATATTTCATTATTTACTTGCAGGGATGGAGCAGCCCGGGTCACTTCTGGACTCTTCCGTGGACCGACGGCACTGTGCGTTCGTCCACACGACAGAAGGCAATGATAAGGTGCCTCTGCTGCGGATCCGAGTGCCTAAGAAGGCATGGTGTGTTGACCCACGCTTTCACACCAGGTGAGTTGCACTTACATGGAAAAATACTTCACATAATTTGATGTTTGATGACGTATATTTAAATAATGCAAATTTTTGTTTGCATCCATAGGTTGGCACGTGCTGGGTTGCTTCCTCTCGTTCGCATGGTTGAGGGGTCAGCTGAGGACGCAGGTGTGCCCGACGATCAGGCCGAGGGTGAGGACGGTCTAGAGCGGTCGCGGCGTTTTCCATTCGATCGTTCCCTACTGGCGTGTTTGGTCGACCGTTGGAGGCCAGAGACGCACACTTTCCACCTTCCCTTTGGCGAGGTGACAGTGACCTTGCAGGACGTCGCCATGCTTACTGGGTTGCCGATCGCCGGGACACCGATCGGACCCTCGGTGACTCCTGCTGGGTGGGTGGCGGACTTGGAGGAGAGGTTTGCCGGAGTGGTGCCTGTTGATCCAGAAATTCGGATCGGCAAGAGGCATGGCCCATCGAGGAGGTGGTTGGCTCAGTTCGAGGTTAGTAGTAGTACATAAATATATTATTGTACATTCATGTGACATTAACCTGATACTAAACTATTTTGATTGTCGCAGGTGCAACGGATGGCGGCGATGCCCATGGCCTACCAGCTTGCATGGCACCTTGAGGCCTATCTACTTTGGTTGCTCGGGTGGGTCATGTTCACGTCGACTCACAGCGACAGTGTCGATGCGCGGTGGGTAGCCCATGCACGGGCTATTGCCGATGCCGACCTGGACGCCGTACCACAGGTATCCTGGGGTTTGGCCTTCCTTGCTGCCACGTACCGCGCCCTTTGCGACGCTTGCGTGAAGAAAAGCAAGGCCGCCAATCTCGCAGGGATGCCTCTTCTTCTTCAGCTCTGGTCATTCAAGCGTTTCCCTGTGGGTCGACCCTTTGTTGTGCCTCGACACTACACCGCCGACATGTATGGCGGTGATGCGATCGACCGTCCGACGATGGGCTCCCTTTGGACTAGGCGACGGGTACGTCATTCTGAATATTTATTTGGTTTTTCTTGCAATCACATATGCTTACAGACTTTTTTGTACTGCAGCCACAGTGGGCAGGACTGCAGGTACGTTCGGCGTACCACTCCTTCACAGAGGCGTTTGACCACCTACAGGCAGAGCAGGTGATCTGGGACCCATACAGCGAGCGTCGTGTAGTGGAGAGAGCGATGGCAGGGGGATCTCTGCACTATGCTACAGGGACCAGACTTACTAGCTTACTAGGAAGAAGCTCATCTTTGATGTCTTGTTGGAGGACTACGCGCCGCAGCGAGTCATGAGGTAGTTTGGACTTCGGCAGCTGGTCCCGGTTCCTTCAGGGGATCGTGTGCCAGAGAGAGTGCACTCGTGAGTTACTCCCCCCTAACAAGTTTGTTAAATACTTATGTTATATTTGTAATAATGTGGATTTCTCTTCAGGTTCTCCACCCATGGACCTCAGAAGACCATGGCGATCTTGGCTCAGAGGATGGCGTCGTGGCTCGCTCAGTGGGATGACGCACTAGAGGATGTCGTCGGTGAGGACACGCCGTACGACTACTCCTCCTACCAGCGATACCTAGCACGGCACGTGCCCGGACGCCGCATACGTCTCCTACTTGTGGAGGAGCCACCGACCCACACGTACGCTTCGAGCGTGGCAGACTTGTACCCAGGCCAGGCAGGAGTAGCCATGCACGCGATGGTAAGTCTTACTTCGTACATTATTTCATTTATTCCTTCATTGTATGTCGTTGTGTTTATGAGTTGTTCAGATGCGTGGCGGTGGACCACGCCGGGGACTTGCACCAAGCATGGCCTGACATTTTGAGTAGGCTGCGTGATTTGAGTCTCTGTCACTGCTGGACGAGATGATGAGGCTTGGAGGCAGCGTGGTAGCCGGGACTCGACGGATCGTGGAGCTCGGTTCTTGTCGCCACACAGACGCGACTGACCGTGGTACCTCTTCCAGGCCGCCACGCGTGCCTTCTTACCACACACCGGCCCCAGCTCCTTCGTACGCAGTGGAGGCAGAGTCGAGCTTCCACACCCCTGTGCCTCCGGCTCCAGACATGGCTGGAGGGTCCAGTTGGCAGGCACCACGCAGTCCCACCATGGTCCCCACACCAGGTAAGTCGACCAAAACTCAATAGTTGACATTTGGTACAAGTATCACCTAAGTATGATTACATGTTACTACGAGGCGTAGGTTGCACCCACGTTGGAGGACGATTCTCTTCGTCGCCGACACGCCGAGGCACGCCGTCGATTCTCTTGGCGGATCGGTTCTTCTCCCAAGACGCGATGGACTCGGCACCTGCAGGGACACAGTTCACGCAGCTCCCTCCAGCGACGCAGCAGGACTACGGCACCTCCAACGGGTACACGTTGCCTCCCGGGGCGTCGCCGGTGCGTGATCTGACCCTGAGATTCTCAGACACGGTAGCGCGACCGTCCCAGGAGGCACACACACGACCTCTGGACAATGCGCCGGCTTCAGCACGTAGGGCAAAGATAGGTCGTGCTAGTGGTAGGGGTGCTCAGGGGGGTGGTCAGGGGTAGTACATCAGTTTGTTGTCATCATATACATGCTTCATACCTCCTCACTTAATGTATGATTTAGTATTTCATGCCATTTATTGTGCTTTCATCAAGTTTTATTTCATTCAAGTATTTTGCATATTTTTTCGGACCGATTTGACAACACTGCCGAACGCCTCTAACTTTTTAGGACCAATTTGACAACACGAGACCATCACGTTTGCCAGACCGAATCGATCTGTATGTTTCAATCTTACATTCCAACACTTAGTCCACAAACCACCGCTTCGGGTCTATAAAAGGCCAAACCGCAGGCACATAACTGCAGCTCTCACTCACACTTCTTCACCATGGTTGATAGTTGTAGCACACAATTTCCGTGGACACCTGATATGAGTAGCATAGCTCTTACTTGCACGTTGCAGGTCACGCGTGGTGGGAAGGACGATCCATTCAAGGAGGAGAACCTAAGTAAAGCGGTGTCCAAATTGCAAGAGTGGCGCCCGACATTGTGGAGGCAAGCCTTGACAACCTCTGGTCTGAACCTCGTGACCACCAACGACCTGAAGGTGCACTTGCAATGGTGGCGTCAAAGATATGTCAAGGTATGTAACTAGCCGACCACCCTTCTGCTGCAGGCTTCTCAAGAAGAAATTATAGGGTACTGATGCTGCCCGATCAGTATGCAGAGCATATTCAGGTTAGTTATTTCATATTTGGTCACCTTACTAATCTTTTTAGGATTATACATAAGTTCACTATTTCGTACGTTCATTTTGTGTGTTAGTCGTTCCCAGAGGATGAAGATTTGCTGAACAAAGATATCCCAGAATTCTTAGCGATGTATAAGCTCTTCGACGGTGGTGTGATGCCTGGTTGGCGCAGAAGACGCAGAAGCGGGTCTAACTGGATGGGTAGAGATCGACACAATACTGCTGTATCGGCAAGTTCAAGAGGGCGTTCAACTACCACCGGAGGTGGGCTTGCTCCTAACTATGCAAATGCTGATGACGACGATGATGACGATTTCGTATCACCTCCACCTCGACGTTCAAGCACTTACACAACAGGGCGTTTAAGAAACAATGCAACAGAAGTTTCAACCAGCACTAGAGGTGGGCTAGCTCCCAACCATACAAATGACACTGATGATGATGACGACGATTCCGTATCACCTCCACCTCGACGTTCAATCACTTCCACGACAGGCCCGTCAAGAAACAACGCAAGAGAACGTTCAACTAGCACTAGAGGCGGGCTAGCTCCCGATCGTACAAACGATGATGACGATTTCGTATCACCTCCACCCCGACGTTCAAGCACTTCCACCAAAAGATGACTTTTATCTTTGTCACCATGCCCTATACCGAAGACTACGATCGAAGGATGTACGGTTTTGTGAGTTATGTTGTATCTCAGTTTTATCAATTCTGTAAGCCATGTTGCATTTTATTCAATGATACTATGATTTGTTGTCAAGTTTGTCGCACACCGAAGGATAATGGCGAACTACGAAATTTGATTTTTTTCCCTGAAAAAAATCAACTGACAAATAAGTTTGTAAAACACCTCATTAATTACGATCGATAAATAGGAATTTTTCTAAATTTATTGACCCTACTTTGAAATATGCAATTCTTGCAACCGTTAAACTGACACCGACTTTTCATATAGGGCACAAGTATATTCTTGCAATTTTTTGAGTTTTGCTATTTGAATTAAAAAAATACAAATATTATACAAAAAAAATCTGAACGACTAATCACATATATAAATTATCACTGACAAATTTGCCACACAAATTTATTATTCGACAAAAACTTTGTAAATTTCACACACCGATTGGCCTAACAGGTATTATTTTTATCATATATTTTCTGGCGTATTAGTGCTGTGAATATGATATTTTTTAAATAGTATTATTTATTTTTCAAAAGAGTGTTAATGTTATTATTAGGGCGGTCTTTGAATAAGCGGGCATCTGCGCTCTCGTTTGCATCATCGATCCGGCCATCGGAAGGTTGATCCAACGGTGCGACATCCCGATTTTGGCTCCAATTTTAAAGAGCATAATTTTCATGAGTTTCAAAAACTTTTAGTTGCATGTAAAAAAAATTCAAATGCATTTGCCTCGAAATTAGACTTCAAAATAACTTCCGCATCTTCAAAAATTGAAATTCCAAAATAATAAAAATTAAACATGTATGCAATAAAATATTTAAAACCATTGTGTTGCAAAGCCATTTCAAAATTCAAAATTCGAACCCAACTCTAATATTGAATTTTAGATGAATTTTAATTTCTTCAGACAGTCGTCGCCATTCGATTGAGCGACTAACAGATGTCGCCGCACTGTTGGGCGACAAAAACTTCGTCGCCAATTCGTCCGACGACAACTTCATGTCGCCGTTCCATTCGGCGACAACTTATTTGTCGCCAGTCCATTCGGCGAGGACCACAATTTCGCCAGACCGTCTGGCGATTATACAGTTGTCGTCATGCGGTTCGGCGAGTAAGTATTATTTTTGGAAAAAAAAAATCTGCGTATTAATATCGTAATTTGATTTATAAAATACATTATTTAAAAAAAATTCGAGTTTGAAGTATATTTTTACCCTAACTGATTTTAATATAAGACAAAACAGATAGTCAGAGTTAATAAGGATTATGAAATTATGATTCACTGTCACCTAGTAATTCTTATTTTATTCATGTGTCTGAATTTTCTGAGGTGGATAAAATGAACATTTAAAAAGTTGAGGGCAAAGGGCATCGGTGAAAAGTTAGATATACTCTTATTTGTTGGTCGAGACGACCCACTGAGGATGGTACTAGACTTGAAATTCACAACAATCAATAACGTTCCTTTCAGTCTATGCACCACGCTGCGCCCCACAATTTGAGCTACGAGATGTGGAAGCCATCAAGTGGCAGTCTTTGTCCCAAGTTCTGTGGGCAATCAGTTCTTGAAAAGCTGCAAAGGATGGGTCCTTGTCTGATCATGTTAAGATCTGCGTAAGAAGGTTGCTACCTTTTCGATCACTTATTTTCCTGCCGATAGATGGATATCTATAGATCCCATCCGACTTTTTTCATGCCCACCGAAAATGACCAATAAGGACTTTCCAACGCTTTTTTTTTATGAAAACATTAGGAGAGGCTCCTAGCCTCCTACTATATATACTAGTATAGTCTTGTCTTAACGCTTCTACGAGCATGAGACACCCGCTTATCAATTAAATAAGAAGATAAGAATGAATACAACACTTAATAATAAAAGAGAGATTTAGAATTTTAAATGAATTTAGAAAGAAAACGGAACTAAATGGAGGTCGAATAGGCGAAAGCGGGCTCCCAAAGATTTTAAATCAAGAAAGAGAAAGAAAAAGAATTTTACGATCTTAGATTATTTTTGCAGCTTCCACAGAGAGCACAGCGTGCTCTCTGGCTTAACGAGAGCAAGGGAGGAAGGCCAGGGTGGCGGCGGTCGCGATGGAGTCGGCTTGGTGCGGCGAGATCGCCAAGACCGGCGCTCATGAGGAGAAGTCACGTTGCGGTGAATTTCAGGGAAAGATTCTGGTGATGGCTTGGGTTACCTCCAAAATCCGGTGATCTTTACAAGAGGGAGCACTTGGGGATTTACGCAATGCGATGGGGTGGAGGAGAGCTCGTCGGCTTTTATAGCACCGAAACAAGCATATTTATGGAAACCATAATTTGGGATCAAATCAGATTGGGAGGAAATTTTGGCAATAGAGCACGAAATTTGGGAATTAACACCATAGATGGAAAGAGGAGATTTGGTGCGGGGTTGATGGAGCTTTGGAGCTTCTTTCTTGCTTTAATGGAGGAGGGAAGAGAAGAAGCTTCTTCAGTGCAAGGCTGCGACTAAAAGAAGCTACAAGGTGAGTTGCCTTCATTTTTAAATATAGAAGGATTTTTGAAAAGATAGCACATTAGGTTAAAATTCTAAAAAATCTCAAAAAACTTTCGATTATTTTGTACTTAATAAAATTATTTTCAAAAAAATAAATTATAAATTTGCGAGAGCACGGCGACCGTGAGGTCGTGACCAAAGAACCTCGCCCGCGTCGGCAAAGCCCGCGATGGCGACCGTGGAGCCATTGCGGACTGCGTTCTCCGTAGCGCGCCTATATCTCGGTTTCCTTTTCCCAAAGACGTAATGTATGGTCCTTTCCTTTTCAGAAATTTGTTTCCTTTTCCTTAATTCCGGGATGTTTGTTTCCTTTTCCTTGTTGATCTTTGGAGGTGAGGAAGGTCATTGTGGCCACATGGATGATTTTGGAAAAATATGGAAAAATAAACTGCGCTCGCCGACCGCTGAATCCGCAAAGAAAAAAAGATAAAAAATTAAACAGTGCTCGCCGGCCACTGGTTCCGCGAGGAAAAATTGAAAAAAATTAAATAACACTCACAAACAGTTGGTTCCTTAGATAAAAAATGAAAACAAAAATTCAGCGCTCTCCGTGCGCTGAAATTAGGCTCTATGGGGCTAGATCCGTAAAAAAGTCTCGAGAAAGGTCATATTCGGAAAAAAATACGATCACAATGCCAGGACAATAAAAAATTCAAGTCTTATTTCCTTGCATGCGGATCCTCCCTATTTATTTCCTTGTTTGATTCACCCTCCTTCGAAATATGTAGTACGTACAATTTTGGCCAGCAAAAAATTCAAATCTGGTTTCCTTGCATGCGGATCCTCCTTATTTATTTCCTTGTTTGGTTCGCTCTCCTTCCAAATATGTAGGTGGGGGAGGTCTGTTGTGGGCCACAGGGATGATTAGACACACTAAATAATGACCATCGGATGTGGGTGAGTAAAACTGAGGAAAGATCTGAAACGTTCATTTTGATGAATGCAAGTTTCTGAGGACGTTTTGCTGGGTGCACGAATATTGGACCATCTCTAATGAGGTGCATTATTTAGGGTGGACGTAGAAAAATTTGCTTAGGTGTATTATAAAGGGGTATAGATAAAGAGTGTTTGGACTTCCCCTGCCTAACTCTATACATATGTACTTTCCAACGCCTGTTGTTCCTCTGGTTAATCAAACGTTTGCATCTTGTTTTTTCCAATAGATACGTGCATATATATATATATATATATATATATATATATATATATATATATATATATATATATATATATATATAGATATATATAGATAGATAGATAGATATATATAGATAGATAGATAGATAGATAGATAGATAGATATAGGCAATATATCCAGTAAAAACCATTTTTACCGTGAAATCTCCGTGAAACCTATGTGTACAAGTTGTGGAAAATTCTCAAAAAATTACCATACGTAAGGGAGGTGAGCTTCTACAATATTGCAAAATTTGAAGACTAAACTTAATTGCATTTGGAAAATATGAAAAAGGCAAATTCAGCCTGAATAATTATTTTTCACTGTTCAATACTATTCATTTCGTTGTTTGTCTTTTTATATATTTCAAATGTGATTGAATTTGGTCTTCAAATTTTGCAGGATTGTAGAAGCTTACCTCCCCTACGTATGGTAATTTTTTGAGAATTTTTCAAAATTTGTACACATAGATTTCACAGAGTTTTCATGATACAGATGGTTTTCAATGGATATTTTGCCATATATATATATATATATATATATATATATATAAGTCACTGCATTAGACTTTTACAACGAATTAAGCATGTTAGAAAAAAGTATTCGGACTTCCTCATCCTTCCTATATTATGCTCCATAGAGTTCCTGGGAGGGGAGCTATGCCACATGTCCCTTCGAGCCGGCTCGGCTCGAGCCGCGAGCCAAGCCGAAAAAATATTTACATTTAGGTCTTTTTTCCGAATAATGACGTTTAGGTCCTTTTTTGGGAAAAACTACGGTTAGGTCCTTTTTCCCGAAAAAGAATATATATTACGCTTAGGTCCTTTATGCGTTTTTAGGGCTTGCGATCGGGTCCTTTTTCATAAAATTAAAATTACGTTTAGATCTTTTTTGGGAAAAAAATTTACGTTCGGAACCTTTTTCCCGAAAAAAACATACATTTCATTTAGATCATTTTTTTCGTTTTTTTAGCATTACGTTTAAAGCCCTTTTTCGAAAAACCAAAAAAAAATTTAGGTCCTTTTTGAAAAAAAAATATGTCTTTTTCCTGACGTTTTCCGTTTTCCGTTTTTCCCGACACGGACATTCTGTTCTAGCGAAATTTCAGATTATACTCTTTCAACCGTTTCGCTTGTTTTCTCGATTTGCTCACGTAGGGAGCGACAGTCGCACGTTTTTTCGAATTTGCTCACGTGAAGAGCAGCGGTAGCGACGTGTCACGCCGTGCTCGATTTTCTAGTTTACTCTATACATATGTACATTCCAACGCCTGTTGTTCCTCTGGTTAATCAAACGTTTGCATCTTCTTTTTTCCAATAGATACGTGCATATAACATTTTTAAATTTAAGAATAAGCGTGATATATATATATATCCAATGAAAACCTTCCTTACCGCGAAAACTCCGTGAAATCCATACGTACATGTTTTGAAAAATTCTCAAAAAATTACCATACATAGCGGATGTGAACTTCTACAGTCCTGTAAAATTTGAAAACCAAACTCAATCGTATTTGAAATATGAAAAAGACAAACAGCGAGATGAATAATGCTAAATGGTGAAAATCACTATTTAGGCTGAATTTATCTTTTTCATATCTTTCAAATGCAATTGAGTTCGGTCTTCAAATTTTGCAGGTTATAGAAACTTACCTCCCCTACATGTAATAATTTTTTGAGAATTTTTCAAAACTTATATATGTGGGTTTCACTGTAAGAGAAGTTTTCACTAGATATATATATATTATATGGCATTGAAAAATTTAGCATGAATAATATTTTACTGTTCACCACTATTTAGCACTTTGTTTGTCAATTTCATATCTTTCAAATGTCATTGAATTTGGTCTTCAAATTTTATAAGCTTGTATAAGCTAACCTCTCCTATGTACGATAATTGTTTGAGATATATATGGTTTTCACGGAGTTTACACGATAAGAGTAGTTTGCACTGGTATGTCCTATGCACTAGTATGTTCCCTTACAGTGTTTTTTTTTTCCTTTTGAAAATCCTTCTATAAGTCAATTGCCTTTTTCAGTTTGCCCCTACAAACGAAAATGAGATACTGAGTGCAAATTTTAACTGGCATATGGTGGGATTTTTTTTTCTTTTTTTGCATATTGCTGTTTATGGGTGATATTTGAAATAACTTACGAAGATCTTTGCTTGCAAGAACAAACTAGTTAACATGGTCCATGCATGCTTTCCAGTATCTAATATCTCAAAAGAAAGTAGGGCCGCTTTTTGGCTTCTTTCTTAGGCCAGTCGTTTCAATATACCACAACTTTGTTCATCAGACAGGATGCGAGGAAAGTGGAGTGCTTGGACTAACATGAGCTAAATCCAGAAAAATTATGTTGCCACACTACATACAAATTCTAGAGAATCGAGATGGAGAAAATTAAGGTAGTTTTAGTCATGCATGTCTATTACTTTTATGCCGTGTCATGATAGTTCTGAAGAAAAGGTCTCCCTTCTGTCGATAATACTTCTGACGCCGGACTAGAAATGTGCTGTGCAGACTGCAGACGTTTCTGTCGTGCGAGGTATTATTCCCCTTGCGCAGGTGACACAAACGAGATATTATTCCCTGTAGTCATCCAAAGCCAGGGTAAAGAACAAATACGAACTGCTCATCGAAATAATCACGTAGACTTAATTTTTTTTTTACAAATCTAGCTCCCATACGATAAAAATTATAAAAATAGTCTTTTTCACTTAGCGCGAAAGAGTCGGCACGGAACACGTGTCCCGTGCCGTGCTATGCAACCGTGGTAGAGCGTTGCTATCGGCTGTCAACTCTTATCGTGGCATGGAAGCGTCACTGCCAGCTCTTGCCACGGCAGCCGTGGTAGCCGCCTTTCCCTAACGCGGCAGGGGCTGGCAGCCGTTCTGCCCTGCCGTGGTAGGAGCCTACCTCGCTGCCCTGCCGTGGCAGGGACCTGTCAGCTCTTCCGCACTCAATGATAAGGTTATTTTTGTAATTTTTATTGTATAGGAGCTAGATTTGAAGAAAATGAAGTCCACCGTTTGGATAAACAGTTTAATAAATACATGTGAACAGCACGATCTGCAGTGCTCTTCATACAGACAGATATTTTTTAGTTCATAATTGTTAGAGACTTAAACATAAGGATCGATGTAGGTCCCTGGACAAAAGGAGAAATAAACACATCACTGATAGCGAAAGCGTTCTTTGGGAGCAAATAATTGCGCTCCACTTCGTCTGTGATGAACTGAACTTTAAACAAAGGTGCACCAATTTACACCAAAATCCCTTGGAAATCCCGTAAAATAAATACCTACCAGAAGACACTGCAAGACCATAATAAACATCAAACTCCTCGATCGCTCTCTCTTCCTCCCACTCGTGATGGACAACAACAACAGAGCCGTCAAGCAGCCCTCCCCTACCACACACCTCGTCAATCAACATGACCAACAAGCCCAGGAGCGCCTCCTTTGCGCACCACCATCGCTGCCGCCCACGCTTGTTGACGTCCCTGTGCAGCTCAGGAGCCAGGCAGTGAGGGGTGCGCTGCTGCTTGCCGCCAACTACGCGGCGTTGTTTGTTGGGTCGCTGTCGTCCAGCCTGCTTTCTCGGTTCTACTTCGCGCACGGCGGCACTGACCGATGGCTGGCGACGCTTGTCCAGTCGGCCGGCTTCCCGGCTCTCCTCCTGCTGCTTTGCGCCCCACGGCCGGTAGCGTCCAGGCCGTTCGGTCGGTTCACGCCGCGGCTCGCCCTGTACTGCGTGCTTCTTGGCTTGGTGATGGGATTCAACAACTTGCTCTACTCGTGTGGCACATCGTATCTGCCCGTGTCCACCACGTCTCTGCTCCTCTCCATGCAGCTGGCGTTCACGCTGGCGCTCGCGGCGGCGCTTGTCCGAGTGCCGCTCTCCTTGCCCAACCTCAACGCTGTCGTGCTCCTGACGCTCTCATCATTGCTCCTTGCACTCCGGTGCGGGGCAGGTGGCGCTAGTACGGGCTCGGACTCTACACATGCCACCAGCCCAGACTACTTAGCTGGCGTCGCGGCCACCCTTGGTGCGGCGCTCCTCTTCGCACTCTACTTGCCGGCCGCCGAGCTCGTGTACCGGCACGGTGGGGTGACGGGCTTCCGCATGGTGCTGGAGGCGCAGGTGATTATGGAGGCAGTCGCGACTGCTGCGGGAGCTGCTGGCATGTTTGCATCCGCGGGCGGGAATTGGCCGTCGAGCGGCGTGGAAGCGACGTGGGACCTGTCGCCGGCGGCATACTACACAGTGATGGGGATGGCGGTGCTGAGCTGGCAGCTGTGCTTCCTTGGTACGGCGGGCACTGTATTCCTGACAACGTCCCTGCACGGCGGCATCTGCATGACGGCACTGCTTGCGGTGAACGTGGCCGGCGGCGTGGTGGTGTTCGGTGACGAGTTCGGTGCCGAGAAGGCCATCGCGATGCTGCTCTGCCTCTGGGCCTTCTCGTCCTACATCTATGGGGAGTACAAGAAATCGGACAAGGCCGTGGCAGATGAGGACCAAGGGGTTCTTGATCGGGTTTAAATTTTGCTTTTAGAAAAAAAAAAGTACTCTTCTTAGTCTTCTTTTCCACTATGGTGTGAATATTGTACATATTGGGAAGGCTTGTTAGATTTTACTGAAGCTCTCTGATCATTAACTCCGTCAATTAACCAGAGCATAATTTTATCGTCCCAACAGAATCAAATTTCCGGAGTGTGCAACCGCGCAGCATATTATGGCCGGCCTTGATATGAAATCAACATGGCCATCTCGGCCCGGTAAAAAAAAAACAGTTTTGTTGCAGTACCTGAAAATTCTTTTTAACTTTCAGTCGATTTGTTGGCCATCGGATCTTCTTTGAGATCTGTAGTATTAGGTTGGGTTAACACGCCCCGGCTCTGTTGGGTTCATGTCTGCGTGCCGGACCCGTTAGGCCGTTATTACTTTTGGACAGCTCATCTGTTGTCTACAGTTACGAGCAAGCAGATACAGAAAGAGATCGAAAAATTGATGATTTGTTGCGTTTTTTAAGTGAAGTTGTTGATTTGTTCAATAATGTCTTATTAATTTCTACTTATTTAACGGGACAAACGATCAAATCTCCTCGAAAGTGAGAGGGATACAGAGTAGAGGGAACAGGTGGAGATAGAGCGGAGAGAGCAAGGCGGGGACCGGCGATTCGCAGCGAGCGGCGGCGACTGGCGGCTCTACGGTTAGCGTTGCTGCACGAGCCTCTGATTTCGTCTTCGCTGCTGTTGTAATATCGCTCATCTTGGCCGTATCAGAGCAATGAAGGGGATTGGGTCTCTGATTGGCGGTGAGTGTGGCAGCATCGGTGAGCGGCAAAGTAGATTTTGGATGTAAATGTTGGTATTGTTGATTGCCGTTTCTTCAAGCTGATAGGGTTGTATTTAAGTGTTCATTTTTGTTCCTATTTTTCTAGGGCTGTGTATCTGTGTTCCTGTAGTTACACTGGATTTTTGTTGTCAATTTTAGATTGGGAACTTGCTTGTGTACATGATTCTTCAAGGTCGTCCTTGATTAGTCTTCTCTGCTGATGTAAAAAAAGATTACCTTAAGTGGTCTCCCTTTGTGCTGTTTGATCTCTGATTCAGCAGCCTCTTTGTAGTTAAGTAACTTATATTTGACAAGGACCACTTATATACTGAGTAGCTTTCAATAATAATTATTTTTATGTTGTCCAAATTTGATATGTAATTCAGTAAACAATAGAGATATGTTCTTCACAAGATAATATATTTGGTGCTGCCAAAAGTAGTTTTCTTTATAAAGTTATTTCTCTGTCTACTTGTTTATAGAGGTTCATCAAGAAACATATTTTTGTCTAGCTTAGAAAACTTTTTTTTTTGTTTCTGTAGGTTCACTAAGCCTAAAATATTTTTGTTTAGTTTAGAAAAAAAAAATGGTGCTGCTTCTGCTTGTGTCCATCTTTTTTTTGTCTGTATTGTGTGCCAATGAACAGATTGTTTTACAGGCTAATTCATGTTTATGTCGATTCAGTTGGTGCAGAATACTTGTTAACTAGGTGAAAAATCATTACACTTCAAAAGTGTAATGAAATTATGGTGGCTTGACCTAATGCCTAGAGGGCGACACTTTTCAGATATTTTTTGAAATGATGACATGAAACTACCGAAAGCTAGCATTTGTTCAGTTTTTTCATGGTATAATTTTCTCCCAGCCAATTTTTAGCTGATTTCATCCTTGTCAGATGTTATGCTAGGATCATATATATGTTTCCTAAAGCATTCAATTTATAATTTGGTTTGCTTCTAATAGTTACCAATGCTTGCCTTAGATTCCCTTCTCCTTTGGTTCTCTTGTTCATTTTCTTGCCAATATTTGGCCAAAACATTTGTAGCCAATTTGGTGACCAAATTTTGATAATGCCAAATTTTGATAATGCCAAATTTTAGTGAGCAAATTTGTCATCAAACAAAACAGGCCCTAAATTTCTTGTGCTCATTTTCAGAGACCTCATGATGGCGCCAATGACTTACATGTTTGTGCTAATCATTCTTTTGAGAGGCTTCTTATGAGTTACATCAATCCTCTAAAAATTACTAGGCTATACAATGTTTTGCGAGGCGTCATTTTTTTCGGTATATGTACATTTTTTTTCAAGATGATAGCTTCACGGTCTGAAGTGTTTCTTGTTTGCATGTGATTAATCTGGTGGCAAATTCATATGGTTTGATCTATATATGTGAACTTGTGCAATCTGAATTTGTGCATTTGTGTCTATTGTCTACTATTTGTTGTAGCTTTCTTTGGTGTTAGAAGCTAATTAACAAGGCTGTCAAGTATTACTGTATGCAATCTCATGTTGAATAAGATTTCAATGTTTTAGCATCAGACAACGTTGCGTTAGATTTTATTTATTCAAATCATGCAATCTTATATGTTGCATGTTAATGACGGAGTGAAACAATCAAACTCAATCTAGTTGATTGATTTCTAGGTGTTGGGTCTTGGTAGGTATTACTACTGTGCACGAATCAAGGTCAAAGATTGTGGATTGATTTCTAGGTGTTGGGTCTTGGTACCGTGCTTTTCTATTTTTTCGTTAGGGCTCTGCAGCACAGCTCAATTCTTTAGTTAAAGGGTCAACTATTTTGTGCAGTCTATTCAGTTCTTTCGTGCTTCTAAATTAAATGATTTAGTGTATCTTCTACTTGTTCCGTTTTTCCACACTGATATGGCAAGGGATGATTTTCAATCAGATGAAGGCGTCTAATGAATACGGATGTGGTGAACTGGTGTTGATTTGAATCCTGTAGAAGACATTGATGTATGAGACTCCATACATGTTGATTCTAGTGAAGAAGATCGTGTAAGCAATCAATACTTGTTGGAAGTTGACCCTGGAAATGACATTTTAACAACCACTTGTGATTAACCTTCCTGTAAATCATGTTAGTTTATAACTTGCATAACATATGAATAAAATTTCAGTGTAATGTAACATGCAATTTTAGTACATTGTCAGCGAAATTATCTTTCTGCCCTTGTATTATGCTATTTTTTGTTTAGTCCCTAGGGCTATCCATTTCTTGAAGCATACATGACTTAACTGAATGAATTAGTATCGATATCTTAATTTATTTTCTGCATGTGCATCTCTTAGGTCAGTAATTTATTTGCTTATATTTTTTTCATATAGTCACATGGTCATCTACCCACCACCAGAGGCGGAGCCAGGATTTATTCAAGAGGGGGGGCTAAACACAAGTACATATACTAAATGTAAAAACTACCAAGCCGACATATTATAGTTGAAATTTAAATGCATGTAATATAGTATTAGTATGTAAATATACAAGGAGAAAAAATTACTTTTCGTTGTCACCATCTAAAAAAAGGGATTTAAAAAATAAAATATACAGGCTTCTCGTGGTGGGCGGGGGGCTGGAGCCCCACCAAGCCCCCCCTCTGGCTCCGCCTCTGCCCACCACTATAGAAAAATTCATCATAGACAGTTCAGAACCATCATCACAGATGGTTTTTCGAACCGTATGTAACCATATATATGTCAGTGATGTTATGGCATACAGGATATCACAGACAGTTTTTAATTAGGACCATCTGTGATATAGTAACATCACAGACAGTTTTGAATTAGAAACCGTCTGTGATGTTATGATGTAACAGACGGTTTCAACTGAAATCGTCTGTGATATCATAACATCATAGACGGTTTCTAATCCAAAACCGTTTGTGATGAACCTTTTTCTGTTTATTTGCTAGCCTCAGGAAATGCTAGCTATGCCCTCTAAAAAAGCATATTACATATTAACTCAACTCAGATTACAAGCATTATATCCATTTCAGATTATAAACATTACATCCATTTCAGCAATCAATTCAGATTACATAATAGCGCAAGCAAATTACGTATAGATTATTGCACGGCACATCCATTTCAGAAATGAATTCATATATATATGAACCAATGGAACTCAATATAATTATCCAATTAATTGAATGCACAACTACATTTTACAAATCGACAGCACAAGTTTGACAAATGAACCCCAATGGTAATTCAGAAAAAACAAACTCCTGAAGTTTGGCAGAGTGGAACTCGCCTTCTGGATTTAAGACATGATTTAGCAAGAAAGAACAATCATCGAATTCACATCAGATCGGTCTCTTCCAACGCAGTTATTACCTGACTGGTCTTTTTATTATTGATGAGGAGTTGCATGTTGTGGCAAACGCAAAATCCACATCGATTATTTCCCTTTCTCTGCTGATGGCACTTCAAATATAGAATTGGTTAGTTCCAGAGTCATTATTATAGAGTTTGATATAAGATTATTGTGTATTGCGGATACCGAAAACTTAAAATCGTGCTTCGGCTTTGCCCGGTCCTTGCCAGAAGGTCCTCCAAAAAATTTGTACACTCTGAATGTCCTATATGATTGCAAAAGGTTAGTCTCAACCATTCTAGGAGCAACGTATACCTTGAACAACCTACGTGACAATGTTATCTATGGAAGAAACGTGATTACTTGTTAAGTAATTTTGTGATAGGATTCAAGTTGTAGCTATCACTCTGTAAGGAATCAAGGTAAATAACCCGATTTGTGGCTGGATTAATTACAATTAGAACCTAATAAAACCTACACAAGTATGTCACCACGGTCAATTAACAAAACAGAGTTGAATGCACAGTACAAATCAAAGTATAGCAAGTAGTGCAGCGCTTACCCTGGGTTACGGGTGTAAGGCCCCTATTTTTGATATTAAATACCAACAATGGGTTCCCTGTGCATACCGTACTAGTCCCATGATCAGTGACTAGTACACATAGATTACAAATTGAATTCACATACATTCACAATAATATTACATACGCTAAGCGTCTTGAGATTACATAATATTATTACAAGCCAAAAACTGGAAACTAGCAGCGGAAACATTATTTCTCTTGTAGTATGCTCATACACCCTCAGGCAACAGATAAGGTAAAGCCCTTAGAAAAGATCGTCATTATAACCCCTATATCCTGTATGGTCGTAAAAATCATCGGGGTACTTGGTATCATCACCTAAAAACAACATTGATAACAAGATTGAGTACATTGTATACTCAGCAAGACTTATA
Source organism: Otatea glauca (assembly GCA_036346275.1). Classification (NCBI taxonomy): domain Eukaryota; kingdom Viridiplantae; phylum Streptophyta; class Magnoliopsida; order Poales; family Poaceae; genus Otatea; species Otatea glauca. Next base: position 11,296,858 of record CM070712.1, read on the forward strand.
GTGTATCACACATACAAGTATAAATAAATGCAGGCTATAGCAACGGAGAGGTTTCTACAGTTATTTTGCATTAGCAAATTAAAACATAATCGTATGTTAGATTGCAATCGAAATTTGTAAAAGAGTATCTATTGTAATAACAAAGTATTAACATAATGTTAAGATCATATTGCAGTCTACCCGATTGAATCCCTTAGTCTCCATATCATCCCCTGACATGGATTATATTTCAAAACACCATTTCCCACCAAATTATTTTTGGAAATATTAAAACTTTAACCACGCGATGATGTTACTAAGTGCCTTTGATTGCAGGCGTGGTTAATTAATTAGATTTACACTCTACAGAGGTGTACATCTTTACTCACAAGAAATGATCTACCATTTTTGCCAGGCCAGTTGACACTCTTCCTTTGGGGTGTCGGCATGGAGATCATGACATAACCGTTATATTGTCTAGACCTAACTTTGCACCAACCTGATGATGTTGAATCCTTGTTATGGAGAAGAAATATGACAGTGATTCCCAGTCATTTAAAGTAGTAACACGAGCAGTAAATCCCTGTGATAAGAGCAGTAATTCCCTGCAGTAAGGGTTTCTTCCTGTACCAAGGCATACATCGTTACACCGACATGCATTTACCCACACCGAATTGTGGAAGCCCCTCAAAAGCAAACCTAGAAAGGATTGCTCAAACTATCTCCCGCCTACCAACGTGCAAAGCTAGATCTAAGCAACTTTATAGATTAAGGTTGCCCAAAATAGTACCTGTGGTTGCACAGTTTTCTTGGCTTGAAAACAACCCATAGCTCGGTCCTTAATCTGATACGGGCAATACTTGTCCCTACACTACGTACAAGTCTACCCCTTGCACAACCGGCTATTGCCAATAATTGCCCGCATATAAATCATAGTTTTATTTTGAGTTTTTAGTCAAAATATCCACAACCGTCATCATAGCATATCCAACATTTTTACACACCCAAGAAGCAGTTTTGATTTGATCATCTACTTCTTTGCTAAATAAGCATGGCTAAGCATGAATGCATGATTATTAATCATATATACCCAAATTGACATTATGTAATGTCTACCCTTTTTCTATGATTATCAAGGTTCTCATGTCCATACTTATCAAGAAATTTCTATGAAATATTAGGTATATTTACCAACAATCCAATATAGCATTTTTATGACAAGTACGCGCATGCATATTAATTTTGTAAAGCATTGAAAAGTAGATGTTTGAAATAATAGGATCAAGATGATCAAGGGGGTGCTTGTCTTGCCGATCGTCGTCAGGTATAAAGTCTGGATCATCGGCGAGGTCGTTGTCTACCAACTCAGGTTCGTCAGAATCTACCCGTCGATCAACAGGAATAACATACAATAATCAACAAACCAAAATAAGAGCAAAAGGAAGACAGATAGAAAATCCAAATAAAAGCTTACTCACAGAAACAGGAGTGTTCATTTGTGAGATTATGATTCGTGTTTATGTGGCTATACTGTCTTTTTATTTGTGTTTACCTTTACTACTTTTGGACTAAATGGTATGAAGTCTTTCTTGCTTCATGTGAATTATTCATTTTTTTAATGAATTCTAGATGCTAAAATTTTTTAGAGTAGAAAGGTTTGTCTCACAGTGATAGTATAAAATAGTATGTTGTTAATAGGATTCAGATGCAAAGCAATATATTTATAGACTTTTGAATTAAACATTTATCATCATACTTCTTGCTGCTATTCTATTATGAATGCATAACATATTAAGTTATTTACTAAATCTTCATGTACTAATTATTAGATGTACGTATGTTCTTATATGAACACACACACACATACATACGTACATATGTATGTGTGTGTGTTCATATAAGAACATACATACATCTAATAATATATATATATATATATATATATATATATATATATATATATATATATATATATATATATATATATATATATATATATATATATATATATGTGCATATGCTTATTTATGCTCTTTACACTAGAACACAGCCTATTTGCATAAACCATTATCTATCCAATATTTTTAGCTAGCCTAACATCATACTACCATCATGCTGAAGAGAAATAAGTTTAGCAACCTTCTGAAATTCTTTTCTATTAGTTTATTTATTATTGCATAATTAATCTAATAATGTCAGACTTTAATAGAAAAGACCTAAAACAAACTAGATATCCAAGTATTTTTATATATATGGGGTCCTGGCAGAATGAGGATCATAGGAAAATTGGTCCTATACATATTCCACTTTATTTGCAAAGTTTCTATATTTAGTCTATTTTCATACCTTCTATATACCTCTGTATTTAAATATTTTTTCAAATGAGCTTTTCAAAATGTTTTTGCATATTCTGTAAGTTCTTGATTTTAGATGAATTTAGAAATTGGTTTTATCTCATTTGGATTTCAAATGCAAAAGATATTCAAGTTTGAATCTAAGTCGGTTCTGAAAATCAAGAAAATAGCAAAATACGTTTTCAGAGTACTGAAAGCGTCTTTTGCTTCGCGCCAACAGTTTTCGTTCAAATACGTCGTAGCAACTGACATCTAGGGTTCTTCGGCAGAGCAAAGAAATCATAGTAATTGGAACGATTCGGTGGATGAAACTGGATGAAACAAGAGGGGAAATAACGAGCACTCTTCTATGAACTCAAGCTAGTATTTAGAGCCAAGGGATTCGCTGTAGTTAAGCCCGTCACCTGCTGTGAACTCGACGGGGTTTTGCAGCACTAGAACAGGAGTTAGTATGAGTGGTTTGCGGGAAATTCGGGCAAGGACAATGCGTGGTAAGGTCTTGCTGAGGCAGTTTCCTCGGGTAGCGTGCAGATGCAGCGGTGGCACGGGCTATAGGCGAGATTTTTCGCTCGCTACTTTGGCCAGAGAAAGAAGACGAAGGTAGGCACTGTGGCTGACAGGTGGGGTCACTGGAAGACCAGTCCCGCGTGGCAGTGAAGGAAGAAGAGAACTTCAGTTCCAACTACGAGCAGGGTTGAATTGGGTTCACTGAATCCATTACCTATCTAGTCGGGAAATTAATGTGAAATTTACTGCGTGTACTAGAGATAAGGTAGAACATACTGTTAAAATTTCAGACTTATTGGACGCTTGTAGAATTTACAAAAATTCTGACAGTGCACTGTGCACAAATTTATGCATTCTATTTTATATTTATTTAGGTGTTTATATCTCATTAAACATTTTCACACCGAATTTAGGAAAATTAATTTCTGACATATTTACTATTGTTAGTCATGATTCATTAAATTACCTCTCTTTTCATCTTTTAATACTTTGACATAACTTTTAAATTATATTTTACGGTTCTGGATAGTTCCATGAATTTTACCGGGATTTTTCTTATTTTGTTGTACAAATATTTTCTTATTACTTATGTAAGGTTTGTGTGATTAACAAAAGGGACTTTCCCTTTAAGCAATAATTAAAAAAAGTCAAGAAAATTCAGAGAACCAGGAAAACGCAAAAATGAATTTTGGTTTAAATCTTTACTTGATTTCTTATTTTTATTAGATTGGCAGGATGTTACAAACCTACCCCTCTTACAGAAATCTCGTCCTCGAGATTTGGCGAGGGCTAGAAGAAGTGTGGAAATTCCTTCTTGTGTTGATCTTCGTTTTCCTATGTGGCTTCGTCTTCTGAGTGGTTCCTCCATTGAACTTTTAGCATTTTGTGGGACCTATTTCTGGTATGGCGTTCTGTCTCTTCAAGAATGATGATTGGATGCTCTCGATAGGATAGATCAGGTTGAAGATCTATATTTTCTAGATTTGTGAGTTCAATAGGAACACGAAGGCACTTTTTAAGTTGGGACACATGAAAAACATCATGCACTTCAAATAATTGAGGTGGTAGTTCCAGCTTGTATGCCATCTCACCTATTTTCTCAAGAATTCGATATGGTCCAATGTATCGAGGAGCTAGCTTTCCACGGACATGAAAACAAAGAACTCCGTGGAGTGGTGAGACTTTTAAATAGACATGATCACCGACTTCGAAGCTGAGTTCACGTCAACGATTGTTGACGTAACTCTTTTGTCGAGATTGGGCCTCTTTTAATCGACTTCTGATCATATCTACTTGCTCTTGGACTTCTTGGATGAGATTTGGTCCAAAGAATTTTCTTTCACCTACTTCAGACCAAAAGAGAGGTGTTCTGCACTTTCTTCCATAAATTGCTTCAAAAGGTGACATTTGGAGACTGGTTTGGAAGCTGTTATTATATGACAATTCAGCGAATGCCAAACTCTTTTTCCAATTAGTGCTATAAACTAGTACACAAGCTCTCAACATATCTTCCAAAATTTGATTTGTCCTTTCTGTTTGACCGTCTGTTTGGGAATGATAGGCTATACTGAAATTTAGCTTAGTCCCTAGAAGACCACGCAAACTTTCCCAGAAGCGAGATATAAACTGGGATCCTCGATCAGAGACAATGGTCTTTGGGACACCATGCAAATGGACAATATTTTCCAAGTATAGCTCGGCAAGTTTATCTCCAAGATGAGTGATCTTGACAGGTATAAAGTGGGTCACTTTAGTTAATCGATCAACGATCACCCATATAGAGTCATACCCTTTTCTGATCCTAGGTAGACCAGTGATGAAATCCATACTGATATCATCCCATTTCCACTCGGGAATTTTCAAAGGCTGAAGGAGTCCAGCGAGGTTGATGCTCGGCTTTGACTCGTTGGCATACGTCGCAAGTTGCAACATAAGCGATGATATCCCTTTTCATGCCGAGCCACCAATATTCCCGTCGAAGATCTTGGTACATTTTTGTACTCCCGAGATGGATTGAGAGAGGTGATTCATGAGCTTTTTTTAAGATCAAGCTTTTTGAGCTCAGAATCGTTGGGAACATAAATTTGTTTCTTTTGCATGAGCACTTCATGAGAGCTTTCCATAAATTCAGATTCAATACCTTACTTTAATTCTTCTCGGATTTTGATGATGGCTTCATCGATAAGGTGGGAAGCTTTAATTTGGAATTTCAAGGTTGATTGCACTTCCAGTGCGGCCAGAAATCCTTTTTCAACAATTCCCAAATTAAGCTTTTGGAATTCATTTTGCAACTCAGATTGATCAGTGTAAGCCGAGATGGAGATGCAATGGAGTTTCCGACTAAGGGCGTCGGCTATGACATTAGCTTTACCTTGGTGGTAATTAATGCTAAGATCATAGTCCTTGATTAGTTCCAACCATCTTCTCTGTCTAAGATTCAAATCTAGTTGAGTGAAGAAGTATTTCAGGCTCTTATGATCAGTGTATACATTGCATCGATTACCAATGTGGTAATGATGCCAAATTTTTAGAGCATGAACCACAGCTGCTAATTCTAAGTCATGGGTAGGATAGTTTTGTTCACGAGGATGGGGCTGCCGAGAAGCATATGCTACAGCTCTGGATTCTTGCATCAACACACATCCAAGGCTGTGCCAGGATGCATCACAGAAGACGTCAAAATTCTTATGAACGTTGGGCAACACAAGGACGGGCGTTGTGGTTAGCCTTTTCTTCAATTCTTGGAAACTTAATTCACATTCAGGTGTCCATTCAAACTTTTCCTCTTTCTTTAATAGCTGAGTCATTGGTCTAGCGATTTTGGAGATGTTTTCAATAAAGCGGCGATAATATCCCGCTAGATCAAGAAAACTTTGAATTTGGGGAACATATTTGGGTTGTTCCCAAGCCTAAATAGCTTGAATTTTGCTGGGATCAACAGAAATTCCTCCTTTTGAAAGGATATGTCCAAGGAATGCAATTTCCTTTAACCAAAAATCGCATTTTTCAAATTTTGCATAAAGTTTGTTGACTCGGAGTTTTTCAAGAACCATGTGCAAATGTTGCTCATGTTCTTCTTCAGATTTGGAGTAGATGAGAATATCAACGATGAATACCACAATGAATTTGTCCAAGTACTCCATAAAGACCTTATTCATAAGGCACATAAAACTTATGGGAGCATTGGTCAGTCCGAAGGACATCACGACATACTCATAGAGACCATATTGGGTGGTAAATGCAATTTTTGGAATATCACAGGGTCTGATCTTTAATTTGTAGTACCCATGTCTTAAATCAATCTTTGAAAAGACTCGAGCACCACTCAACTGATCAAATAGATCATCAATGCGTGGAAGAGGATATTTATTTTTGATGGTGACATCATTTAAAGCACAATAATCTATGCGCATGCGTAGACTACCATCCCCTTTGCTAACAAATAGAATTGGGCTTCCCCAAGGAGATGAACTGGGGCGAATGAATCCTTTGTCCAATTGTTCTTTAAGTTATTTCTTGAGTTCAACCAGTTCAGTTGGGGCCATTCGATAAGGACGTTTAGAAATTGGAGTTGTTCCTGGGATAAGATTAATAACAAAATCCATGTCTCTACCTGGAGGTAAACCTAGTAGTTCATTTGGAAAGACATGGGGGTATTCACAAACTACAGGTACTTGAGGATGTTCATTTAATGAAGTAGAACAAAGGAATGATAGGTGATGTACATTATCTTGGCTAGACGAGAATTCTATCATGATTCCTTCTGGGCTTAGCAAGCATATGGATCGATTAGCACAATCTATACAACCTTTAAGCTTGGATAACCAATCCATACCAAGAATTATATCTAAGCCTTGAGTTTCAATAATGATAAGATTAGCATGAAATAATACTCCATTTATTTCAATGTTGACTCCAGGGCAATGACCGGTAGTTTTAGTTTTGACTCTAGGAGAAGAAATTATCATGATAGTAGGCAAAAGATCAACAGAAATTGTATTTTGATCAACAAATTTCTTGGAAATGACGGAATGCGAAGCTCCAGAATCAAATAACACCGAAGTTGGAATGGAGTGGACCAACAACGTACCTATCACCACGTCAGGTGCCTCGTTTGCCTCCTCAGCGGTCACATGATGCAAGCGACAGCGAGTAGGTCCTTGAGCATTACTAGGAACTGTCCTGAAAGATTGAGATCCTCCAGATCCTTGTGGGCGACCTGGGGGTCGTTGTTGCGCTCCCCGGGATTGCTGGTGAGCTGAGGTTCTCATGGGGCATTTATTAGCATAATGCCCACGTTCATTGCAGTAGAAACAGGTCACATTGGCCGCCGGGTTTTGGGCACCCGAAGGCCGTTTGCCAACATTACTAGTGGAGTGTGCAGGAGGCTGTTGGCGAGGAGCTTGAGGTCGAGGTGCTTGACCTTGACGTCTCCGCTGAAGTGGTGGAGCAGAAGATTTGGGATTAGATGATTGCCCAAATCGCTGTTTGGGAGGATTAACATTAATACTCTTTCTAGCCATCCACTTGCGCTTACATGGCTCCGTAATAGTTCGAGTGCCTTGCTCCACTCGAAGGGCTTTGTCCACCAGAGTTTGGAAGTCATGGATATCATGAGCCACAAGGGTCCACTTAATCTCATCATTCAAATGGTCCCTAAAAAGCTCAACCCTCTTTTCTTCAATGGTGACTTCAGAGGGAGCATATCGAGCCAAATAATTGAATCGATGGAGATACTCCACCACTGTCATGTTGCCTTGGCGAAGATCAATGAATTCTCTTTTCTTGAATTCCATCAAATTAGACAGAATGTGAGTTTTGCGAAAAGCATCCTTAAAATATTCCCAAGAGATAGCTTGATCTAGAGGCACTAAGGCCTGATGATTCTCCCACCAAGCTGCTGCAGTTCCTTGCAGCTGGTAGGATGCATAGAGCACCTTCTCTTGGTCATTACATTGAGCAATGGCCAATTTGCTCTCGACTGAATGAAGCCAGTCGTCAGCTTCCAAAGGATCAGTTGTGGAAGAAAAAATGGGAGGTCAAGTTTTGAGAAACTCATTTAGCTTGGAGTAATGGGAAGTGTTTCCATTGCCACCTCTAGCAATGGCTATGCCAATAATGGCGGTATTTTGAACCATTTGCTGAAGAAGAATAGTGTGTGTCTGGCGATTCTGCTCAATCATGGCAAGCACATGAGCCATTGTCGAGTTTCAGGTAATTGATCTTCTGGGATTGGGTTTGGTTGACTTTGAGGAGGAGGTGGATTATTGCGATTGGTAGGTCGAGATGATGAGGTTCTTGCTGAGGGATGCATTGGATTTGGTCGAGCTGGAGTTGGAATTACATTGCTTTGAGATTGGGTCTCTGGAGTAGCCTCACTATCCAAAATATGACTAAGAGATCGTGTTACAGGCATCCTGCAATTGTAACAAGAATTATTTTATTAGCATTGATAAGTATTAAATATATAGTAGTTATTTTTGATAAGCAACATGTATATACTCATGCTGCTTCAAGGATCATCTCATCGACAATTTTCACTTCAAAGTTATATTAGCGAGAGATATCCATAAGATACACAAAAGAGAACTTTTGAACAAATGTCATACAATACCAAAAAGGTCACACATATATATATATATATATATGTATATGTATTACAAACTGACTGACCCATTCTTTTACATAAAACTACTGCCTTAAACATATAACATAAGACTCTACTACTCCCTAATCAGAATCGCTACATATAAACCATACACCTCGAACTACTGCATAGGGCGGTGGTGAATCTATATCACAACTACTTTCCGAACTAGAGGGTAAAGGTGGAGGGTTTTGCACTCCAACTGGTTGGAATTGACGCAAATACTCGCGTCGGTTGCCAACTCGACGTCTAAGTCCTTTAGATAAATTCTCAGATTCCATGTAGACTTCATATGTTTGAACATATGAGTTCATATTAATATGGTGCGCTTTGCATATCTGGCGCATAAGCTTACATCATGACTCCTGAATTGCTTCATGCTTAGATTCATTATGGTGCTTCACATTATGATGCAATTTTTGGCCTTCAAGTGTTGTAGTGGCATAACTATAAACTTTATATCTAAATTGTGTTTGCTTGATAACAAAAAGAGGTGCATGCTTTTTATGACCTAAATTTTCAGCCAACTCTCTTGTAATATTAGTCAGGTTTATGTTTTTAGCCATCTAAAAATATTATAAAGAGAAATAATTAGTAACAGCATACTAAGATAATAATTCAAAATGAAAGAAAGGATTACAATAATTATTTTTCTCTCACCATGCCAATTTTTGGTTATACATTTCATAAGGTTTGCAATGTTGTGAAAATCTTAACTTTTATGTTAAATAATCACGAATGCAATCCAAGGAATACAGAAAATTCTTGAAACCCAAAAGTTTTCATATATATATATATATATATATATAATATTTTACATCCATAACAGTACAATACTAAAGACCTCCTTACTAATTATCTTACATAATACAATACCATACAATACCAAAAGTCTACCCTACTACCTAGATTATATAGGGTCGCCTCTTATTCCTATGATGTCTAAGCTACCCTACTCACTGGTCTCTAGCCAACCAGCAAAATCTTTGTTGAGGTCATCATCTTTCAGCGGTAGAAACTTCTCTAAAGAGCTTCCCGCTGTGGTAGGAGAAGTATCCTGAAGATGGAACGCTTGTGGAGCAGCTGGTGCGGTGTTACCCAAAACCGAGTTACAAATAAGCCCCATGTTTACAAACGGGGCGATCACTCCCTCAAGGTAACCCACACGACGGCGACAGTCAACTGCCTCCCGGGCTATGCGGTGATGATGCTCATCAGTGGCATTACTAAACCCCACCAAGGTGTGAAGTCTATCCAGGTGAATGTCTGAAGGATCAGGGTAGGTGGTGTCTCCAAGCGACGATCGGGAAGGATATAGATGGTAGGCAGTATGCAGTTCTGGCAGAGCGTGGTGCATGCGGACAACAGCAGAATAGGCGGCATCACTCATGGCGACATCCATAGTCGAGCCATAGCCTTCGAAATAACGTTCCCCTTCATCAAATGAAGCACGAGCAGGAATATGTAGTCGGGTTGTGATGAGGACATCCATTCGTTGGATACACACACACTACACCCGCTGTTCCTCATGTTTCACCACTCCAAGGTCCAATGACACGAGCTCGTGCTCGTTAATTAAATCATAAGGTGAGCTCGTTCCTCGTTGTTCATAATTATTTTAATAGGGATGGTATGCTACCTAATGGACATCGTGATTTGTTGTTACTTAGGAATATTAGTGAATATGCCATGCCAAGTCTCCATCCTCAATTCGGAGAGAAAGATATTTTGGGCTGCAATTCGAGTTAGAGTCAGCCTGACAGCCTTGGATTCAAACGGCCATTACTTTCTCATACGGCGTCATTCGGAGGTGTATAAGTACTCTATTAAAAGGTTATTTCATGATATTTCCAAGATATAACCTCATCTCCAAATTGTCTCGGGAAGGCTTCCAAATAGTCGTAACAAGTGGCTGTTGTTTTCTGGACGGTACTGGGCCACCTTTTCTTTGGGCCACGGGCCCCTCCGTGGCCGCGGCTGCCCTCTCCCTTTCCACATCATTAAAACAAGCCGCTGTCATCAGTTTTGCTGAGGTTATTTTGCTAAGTTTGTTCTCCATTACATGTGAAACACTTGTTCATCGGAGTAGTTTCGCAAGACCTGATTTGGTGAAAGAGATAAGCTCAATTTTGATCATTTTGAATTGTCAGATTACTTTCTTTCTCGTTCTTACTCATTTCTTCTACTGCGTGCAGGAATTAACCTTCGTGGTTAGGTCATCTGGGCGTGAGCACGGTTGATAACGACAGGTGCGTGGGTGTAGCGATTGCAAGGATTCAATCTTCGCTGATTGGAAGCCCTTGGAACGAGAACGTCTCCGTTCCGGAAAAGTAGAATCTATCAGAAGATCGGGTCGTTGTCACATCAGGCTCCATACTCTACTGTAGATAAACTGAGGGAGACGTAATACACCATATAGTGAGGATTATCGGTATACTATGCCACATCCATCATCTTGGCTAGCACTCCCTTAATTCCTGCCTCCTCACGAGCATTTGACTCATAGCATAGGATAATATCCATCTATTTTAAACAAAGAAATGATTAGAATTTTCAATTTAGAATAGATAAGGAATATTAACAGATAGTTAGAACAAGGAAAAGAAATATTAGTAGAGATGTATTTATAAATTAAGCACTAGTTTTTAAGCTTATTAAATTTTCTTTTAACTAGCGGCCATGCTAACTAGGGTTTTCCTATGGTCTACATGGCTCTGATACCAACTTGTAAGGCCCCTATTTTTGATATTAAATACCAACAATGGGTTCCCTGTGCATACTGTACTAGTCCCATGATCAGTGGCTAGTATACACAGATTACAAATTGAAATCACATCCATACACAATAATATTACATACGCTAAGCGTCTTGAGATTACATAATGTTATTACAAGCCAAAAACATGAAACTAGCAGTGGAAACATTATTTCTCTTGGAGTATGCCCATACACCCTCAGGCAACAGACAAGGTAAAGCCCCTAGAAAAGATCGTCATCATAAACCTCGTATCCTGTATGGTCGTAAAAATCAATGGGGTACTCGATATCATCACCTAAAAAAACATTGATAGCAAGATTGAGTACATTGTGTACTCAGCAAGACTTATAGTGTATCACAAATGCAAGTATAAATAAATACAGGCTATAACAATAGAGAGGTTTCTACAGTTATTTTGCATTGGCAAATTAAAGCATAATCGTATGCTAGATTGCAACCGAAATTTGTAAAAGAGCATCTATTGTAATAACAAAGTATCGACATAATGTTAAGATCATATTGCAGTCTACCCGACTGAATCCATCCGTCTCCATATCATCCCCTGACATGGATTATATTTCAAAACACCATTTCTTATATGAACACACACACACACACACACACACACACACACACACACACATATATATATATATATATATATATATGCATATGCTTATTTATGCTCTTTACACTAGAACACAGCCTATCTGCATAAACCATTATCTATCCAATATTTTTACCTAGCCTAACATCATAGTGCCATCATGCTGAAAAGAAATAAGTTTAGCAACCTTCTGAAATTCTTTACTATTAGTTTATTTATTATTGCATAATAAATCTAATAATGTCAGACTTTAATAGAAAAGACCTAAAACATACTAGATATCCAAATATTTTTATATATATGGGTCCTGGTAGAATGAGGATAATAGCAAAATTGGTTCCATACATATTCAACTTTATTTGCAAAGTTTCTATATTTAGGGTGTGTTTGGTAGAGCTCCAACTCCACCAGATCCGTGGAGCTGGAGCTGTGAGTACATTAAGAGCGTTTAGATGGATCATCTTAATTACATTTTAGACCAAAAATATAAACTTAATTCACTTTAATTAAGCCTACAAGTTTTAGATCTCAGGTGAAGCTGGGATCTAGAGTTCTACTAAACAGGCCCTTAGTCTATTTTCATACCTTCTATATACCTCCGTATTTAAATATTTTTCCAGAGTAGCTTTTCAAAATGTTTTTGTATATTCTGGAATTTCTTGATTTTGTATGTATGTACAAATTGGTTTCATCTCATTTGGATTTCAAATGCAAAAGATATTCAAGTTTGAATCTAAGTCGGTTCAGAAAATAAAAAAAAAAGCAAAATACGTTTTCAGAGTATTGAAAGCGTCTTTTGCTTCGCCCCAACAGTTTCCGTTCAAATTCGCCGAAGCCACTGACATGCCGAGCCCACCCGTCAGCGAGACAAAACAAGGCACGAGCTAGGGCTCACCCCCGGCGAGGATCCGGCGATTCTCCGGTCCGACCGAGGGCATGGCTAGCACCAGGGCATCCTTGCGCACCTGATGATGGTACCCATTCGTACCGTCGACCAGCCGGACCACCTCACCACTGTGGCTATGCGGCGGCGGAAGAGGCAGCGAGCCGTGCCGATGACAGAGGGTTCCCCGACGGAATCGGTTCTAGTTCTAGCATCAGGAGGTATTATGCAATCCGTTTTGCCTACTTGGAGTTGCAAAGGTTTGTAGAATGAGCTCACCACCGTTCGCCGATTTTGGAGAAGAAGGGGGCTCAGTGGCGGCGAAGTTCCGATTGAAGATCCCTGAAAACAACAAAGGGCTTTTGATCACAATGTTTTAGTGATGCTAGATTTTTAGCTTTTCTGTTTTTGAATTTTTATAAATATCAAATTGAAAGGTTATCTCCTGATATTTTTACTGTTGATGGCCTAATCCAGGATTAAGATAACATAAAAATTTTCACATCAAATTTATGAAAATTAATTTTTGACATATTTACTATTGTTAGTCATGATTCATTAAATTGCCTTTCTTGTCATCTTTTTATACTTTGACATTACTTTTAAATTATATTTTACGGTTCTGGATAGCTCCATGAATTTTACCAGGATTTTTCTTATTTTGTTGTTTTAAAATATTTTCTTATCACTTATGTACGGTTTGTGTGATTAACAAAAGGGACTTTCCCTTTAAGCAATAATTAAAGAAAGTCAAGGAAATTCAGAGAAAATTCAAAAAAACCAGGAAAATGCAAAAATGAAATTTGGTTTAAATATTTACTTGACTTCTTATTTTTATTAGATTGGCAGGATGTTACAATGGAGAAAAAGTATGAACTCTTTATCTTTTTGAGCCACCAATGCTGTTCGACGTATTCATCGATAAATTGTAAATCTCTGTACATTGTTTGCTTGGAGACTATGTGTAGGTCGAGGAAACACACCGATTGTTTGTTCTCTCGCTTCACAAATTATGTATCTATATATACGAAAGCAAGGAGTTATATATATATATATATATGATATTTATCGGTATTACACGAAAGGAACTGTGATTGCACACACTTACAATGTCCAGCGTCTCAAGAGCGCAGTGTCGAGGGCGTCGAGGTTGAAGACGTCGAATAGGTCCTTGAAGTCGACTGTGAAGAAGCCCCCCGATGACTCGTTGAACAGATGCTTAGGCTTGAAGCTGATCGAGATACTCATTATACGGTATGCACTGGCTTTTTAGCTTGTTCTATGTACCAATCATATAATCTAATACAAGCTATAGAAAGGTTCTTCAGCCGATCTCCCGTTACTAAAGGCTCTCCTAGCTGGTATAACTGGGCTAACGGGACAATTGGATAGTCCAATGCCTTCGTGATCTGCTTCGATTTGCCCTTGCCTTGCTTTCTGCTATAGGGAGTCTTCACGGGAGACAAGTGGACACTATCCCACTAAAAATCCTTTGATACAGGGGCACAGGAGCCGATTTAGTGGCCTGCTGAGGTGTAGCAGACGACTCAGGCAATTGAGGTACTTTCGGTGATGGAGGATGGGCATCTAGGGAGATGTCGCTGATGGGCCACTGGATGAATGTGCGAATGGCATCCCCCAGTGTCACAATCTCATTGTTTGGGGGCATCGGTAGCGGGACGATCATGAAACTGTCTTTTACACCGTCCACATTGACCTTCGTGAAAACCAACGCCACCAGGGTACCGTGCACCAACACCTCTTTAGTGGATGGATACGCGAGCCCTCAAGCAGCTTAAAGAGGAAGGGAGACATGGGCAAGTCTCACTTGGAGATTGCACCGCGTGACCACATACATAATGATACACAATTAGCTACTGCATCCAATAGCTATATCTATGGAGCATTCGAGAGATATATATTAGTACCTTGATGTCACAGATAGGAAATTTGCGGTGTTCATCTGTGGGAGTGGTAGACGCACACCTGCTCTTCTTGGTAGTGGGGCTGATTTGCGTACATACGTCTAGGACTTGCACATGCTGTCTGTCCTGATTATATAGCCTTTCCTCGAGGCTTCTTATCTTATTGTTGAATTCTTCTCTCATTTTTTTCTCAATCTTTTGTACAATCCGTTCCTCGCGCTCGGCTTTAGTTCTCTTTCTACTCCAGTATTTGTCGGAGTTTTCTGGGAATCCCGTTTTTCAGGGAACAAAAACCCCTTTGCCTCGCGTACGACTAGGGTGCTCCTTAGTTCCCAAGGCCGTGGAGAGTACATCTTTCTCCCTGTCTGACAAAAAAGTGCTATCGGAAGATTGTATACTCAACGCTACCTGCAGGATCCTAACAAGTTATTTCACTTATGAAGTTATGGACTAATTACAAACAAAATTGGTTGTCTAATATCTTACCAGGCGTTGGCAGACTTCCTCGTCCGCTAGGTTTGTAAAGGAGACGGTGCCAGAAGATGTGACACTTGACCTCGCTCTTAGCCAGTCTCTGGCACATTAGTCAATGATCGATGCAAATGACGCGGTGGCCTCCTCATCCTCCCTCTCCCATTGCGCCCTCTTCCCTACGTGCCCAGCGGTGCCGAGTCTGTGGGGGTGGGTGTTCCTTGCCTGCAGTGCCTTGTGGGATTCACTTTCACGCACGAATTTGTCCATCGTCTTCGCCTCAATAAAATTTTGCCATACATCCTCAACAATGAACCCATACTTAGAGAAGGGAGTCTTGTCCTTGTTGACATATTTCTTGACAAGTGTGCTCTTGAAGTTCTTCCACGCCTCTCCCACCACTAGCAGTGAATACCATTACACTGAGCGCATGGAGTCTTTTGGGACCTCAAACGAAGACAGAATTTCTGTAACCAAGTAATTGCGATTCTTGTCAGTCAGCGACTTCTAGGATGGACAAGTGATGTGGACCCATTCCTGTGCGACTATCCTGCACAATGTCCTGAATGTTTTCGCTGTCTTTCTTGGTTTGGTAGGTGCCTCATCCTTTGGATCAACCACTGTGATGGTATATCGATTCGTGGGCCTTTTATTTGCTCCTATTGGACCTTGAGGAGGTTTTCCTTCTGTTGGCTCATCACATCCTTGAGACGACGAATGAGGGGACACCATCTTGCAATCTAGGCTAGTTTTCATAGCTCAATAGGAAAGAAAAAGAATCAAGCAAGGAAGGCTACCAATTGATGACTGCTTTTATTTGATAGGTACAAAGGTAGAATATGGTTGGCAAAAGAAAAATGAACTTAATTCAAATTATATTTCTTAATTCAAATTATATCTTTTTGCTTTTATACGTGAAAGTTATTAATATTTTAGTTTGTATGTATATGGAAAATGAACTTAATTCAAATTAGATCTTTTTGATGATTAATATGATCTTGACCTTAGGAATATTCTGAGAACAACAGCTATACATGATCTAATATTTTTTATGTCATCTTATTTATATTTGTTTATTTTATATATATTAGTCCCTTAAGTATATTCATTATATGAGAGTATATTTTTATAAGCGCATACTATGACCTACAAACAAAGATCTTATATGTATATAGGTATACTTGAGATAAGGATTTTATACGATATACATGCTTAAGGACATACAAAAATCTCTAACTTAACACTTAGTGCATATAAATTATTATACAAACTGAGAAACATTGGTTTAGCAAGCACCAACGCAAGGCTGGTATTTAAAGCAATGTCTTACCAATAGGATTCCTCGATAGTTACCACTTACCACAATTACTCTAAATTTATAACTCTGGCTTGATCAATATGATACGTATGTTGGAGTAGTTTGGATATATGTCTCTACTTTCTACAGTTTAATTTGGATACTGCCTTGCATGTCAAAGAAACTGATATCCATACCTTGAATATGTGATAACAAAAAACCATGATTGCACAAGATGCAGATAAAAGAATAACATGAAGCCAAACAGATGCATTAAACTCAATATATATGTGGGACTCAAATAATTTATATAAGTACGGTTTCCCATGCATACTATAGAGTAGGTTTTTGACAATTTGCTAGACAGAACATGCTAGATATCAAGGCAACAAGCAAACAACAATAGAAAGTAAATATTGTCTTCACAAGGACAATATCAGTAGGAAAATCGATCGCATTATCGACATATTCTCAAATTTGGCGCCCCAAAAAACTAACAGATACTTATTTACTTGCCAAAAATCTAGTCAAGAAGAAGATGACAGAACGACATTGCATCCAAACCTAGAAATTCTGAGTTTAATAGAACTAACAAGAAATGCCACACCTACCAGTGCAGCGCATGACGTATTCAGACAAGCCGGGTTTAACCCAGCGACTAAGGCATGAGGAGAAGCATACCACCAATCGCCGTGGAGCCAATGCAACAAATCCAAAACCACACATTTGCATAAAAATTCCATCTACGTCTTGGAGAATCATCTAGATTATCTTTGCTACCATATTAAGTTCAGCCCTTCCAATTGCTTTGCCTGTTCTTTTCTACATAAAAATAATTAAAAAATTGCTAAGAACCCTGAGCTGGCCGGTGTTTAGTGGGGGGAGGAGGACGAGCCGGCGAGCGGCGACGGGAGAAAACGCGAGCTGGCAAGTAGCAGAAGGCGGGGACAGTATGGGTGGGCACGATGACGGCGACATTGCGAGAAGGCAAAGGGTTCGGCAAGCACGGTGGTGGCGCAGGAGAGGAAGCGATCGGCAGTGAGTGGAGGAGGCCGGAACAATGAAGAAAAGATAAAAAATCTATAGGGATTAGGGAGGGAGGGAGGAACAACGAAGTCGTGCTTACCTTGCCGAGCAGGAGGAGAAGAGGGGTCGACGTCGGTGATTGGCGGGAGGCATCGCTTATAGGGAGATGCCGGGGGTGAGGCACCACAGGGGGAGATGCCAATCGGGGAGGAGGCTAGGCCGGGGGCATCGGCGAGGTCGGGGGAAGGCGCCACAACAGGAGACGAAGCGTGGGGACACAAAGCTAGGGTTTTGAGCGCTGGAGAGTGGTAACTGGACGATCTGTGTGAGAGACCTTTTAATAGAGCCTGTATCACAAACGGTTCTAAAATAGGACCGTCTGTGATAAAACACCATCGCAGACGGTTCTGAATCGTCTATGATAGTGTTTTATCATAGACAGTCCTATGTTAGAACCATTTGTGATGTGTATTATCACAAACGGTTCTAAAATAGAACCGTCTATGATGTAAATGGGACCAAAACCCAACATCACTGAAGGAATTACATAATGTAAATGGAATTGTTGATGAACCAACATCAGTGAAGGAATTACATAATGTATATGGAATTGTGGATGAACCAACATCAGTAAAAGAAAGGGAACTTTATTGAATAATTTAGATGCATACACAAAGATGTTTCGAATTCGAGCGTATCATTAATAACAAGTCTATTATGTTGGAGAGTACACTTGAAATCATAACTCTACTTTCTTATTCTTTTGTATAAAAATTAACCCTTCACGATGATCGACGCGTGTGTAGCTAGCTTCCTCGAGTTGTTCTTCCTGGACCGTGATGCCATTTTTGATAGGAGGAAACTCATCAAATTGATTGTATTATTCCTCATCTACTATATTCTCTACTCCGATAATCCTCCTTTTTCCTTGAAGAACTACATGTCGCTTCTTGTTGGACGGATCGGTTACATAGAATACTTGAACAACTTGTTTAGCGAGTACGAATGGTTCATCAAGGTATCCAACGCATGCGAGGTAGACAGTAGTGACACCGTACTTGTCAACCTTCACTTGCTAGAGGTGGACCCAACAACACCGAAATAAGAGGATCTTGAATAGTACATAGTCGAGCTTCAAAATCTCCTCGTCAACCCAGCGGTGTTGAACCCATCTATGCAGACACCGCTATTCTGGTTTGTGCTCTTCATATGTTGATCTCTCGTGTAAAATGTGTACCCATTTAAGTCGTATCCTTTCCATGTTATAACAGTAAATGTTGGCCCTTTTGCCAACCATGTGAGCATATCACCTGACGAGGACCCAATGATGGGTCGCTCCTTCAACCATCTGTTGAACTGATGGTTATGCTGTCTCGTGATCCAAGACTCCTGCCACGTTGGATTCTCTTGCCATAGCTAGTGCTTATGCTCGTCGATATACGGGGACACTATAGCCATGTTTTACAAAACCGTGAAATGGGCTTGAGCGTAGGCAACCAGATCAAGCGTGATTGCTTTCCTTCCGATGGTCCCGATACCCTGGAGCCTCCCCTCATGGCGAGATCGAGGCACACCTATTGGTTCGACCTGAGCCATGTAATCACGATAACCTCTTAGGCTGCATAACATTCGACAATGCTACCCTCCGATCGAGATCGATTCCGTATGTAGGACTTGAGAATTCCCATGTACCTCTCGAATGGGTACATGCTACGTAGGAACATGAACCTACACATCTTTATCTCTATCACAAGGTGAACAATGAGATGGACCATGATATTGAAAAATGACGGAGGGAAATACATCTCAAGATTACATAGAGTCATCACTATCTCAGCCTGCAGAGCATCTAGTGCTTTGGGATCGATGACCTTATGATCAATTGTGCTAAAGAAATAACACAGCCTCGTGATTGTCTCTTGGACCTTGACCGGCAAAATATTTCTAATTACCACAGGGAGCATTTGTGTCATCAGCACATGATAATCATAATACTTCATGCTAGTTAATTTCAAATCTTGCATCGAACAAGTCTCTTCGTGTTGGAGGAGTAACCGAACGGAACTTTTACACCATGCAAGCACAGGTACAATTAAGTTCTCTCTGCATTAGAAAAAGTGTAACAAGTAGGTTCGCAGTACGTTCGGCCTTTATCGGTCTCTTTCGGTGCTAACTCAGGTCTTATGTCTATATCGACCAAGTCAAGCTGTGCGTTGATATCGTCCTTTGTTTTGCCCTTAATATTCATGAACATCTATCCCACTTAAAAAGCTTTCGAGCTGAACCATCTTCGTTCATTCCGTCGAATTGTTTATTCATCATGCGGTTTGGGTGATTCCTCCGAAGGAACATATGGTGACGCATGGGTTTTGTGCGAGTGATTCAGCCACATACTCTCGGTATCATCTAAGTAGTGAGTGCAGGCTTTGGTTCCTTTTGTACTCTGGTCCGACAGGTTACCATGTGCAGCGTAATCATTTATGGTGTAGAACAACAGGCAGTGCAAAGTGAAGTTCTCTCATTTGTACGCATCCCATACATGTACCCTGGGAATCCACAGTATTTTCAGATCTTCCACCAATGGTGCTAGGTACACATCAATATCGTTTCCAGATTGTCTCGGTCCTTGGATAAGTACAGACAACAAAATGTACTTCTGCTTCATAGACAACAAAGGAAAAAGGTTGTAGATACAAAGATTCACAGGCCAAGTGCTATGCCGGCTGCTCATGCTACCGAAATGATTCATTCTATCTGTACTCAATCCAAACCTTATATTCCACGGATCCTACCAAATTCTTGAAACCTCCAATCGATGTTTCTCCACTGGGTGGAATCAGCAGGGTGCCTTAGCATTCCATTGTTCTTACACTCCTTCGTGTGCCAACACAGCAGTTTTGCCTTATTTGGGTTCGCAAACAAACACTTCAAACGGGGAATTACAGGCAGATACCATGTGATAAGGACATAATTCCTACGGATACAACTTTAACTCTTGGTCCAATAACACAAGCCCGAGCAAAACAACTCAATTACAAGGTGAGCTCGTTCTTAGGTGATAATACTTGTTCTAATGACAATGTGCTACTGCATAATTTTCCTTGTGATGTGTTGTTACTTAGGAGCATGGGAGTGGAATATAGGTTCCAGGGGGTCGTCAGGACAGGCCCAAGATGAAGGCCCAGAGGATACTCTCCACGTCAGGCTTCATAACCGTACGGAAAGGAATATACCCTAAAGTAAAGTTGAATTTATGTTTAGATATGATGGATACAGTTGTAATCCGAGTCGTTAGAAGGATAGATAAAGATGTAAACTCTGTCCTATAACCGACTAGAATCTTGTAACCGATCGGAATCTCTTATCCGATTGGGACTCTGTAAGCCGCCTCACCCCCACTATATAAGGGAGAGGGCGGGCAACAATAGAGGGAAGAGGCCACAGAGCATAAAACACCTCATATCGCCCGGAGCACATTGCGCTTTGAGCATCCTTGGATCCAAGAGATCCGCATAATCCCAGCACACAGGATTAGGGTATTATCTCCTCCGCGAGAGCTGAACTGTCTAAATCCCTTGTCTTGTGTGACCTTGAGTTTGAGATCGAGCGCCTACCCCATAAATTCATTGCCGACTACAAAAGTCGACAGTTGGCGCGCCAGGTAGGGGCAGCGCTTCAATCTTTTCCTACAGACTCGATGGCGTCAACCGACGGATTCATCTCCGGACAGGCTTTCCGCTTCGGAAGCCTGGATTTCGTCGCTAATATGCATGGAGAGCTTGTCAGCCTGGATAAAACCAGATCAATCCGCGTAATCGAGGCGAACCATCTCAGGTACATTACTCTGACTTATCTGGAAAACCAGTCGGCTCCATTAGGAGCGGCTGCGATTTTCGCGGCATCTTCTCAATTGAAGGACAGAAGACCGATCTCCATCAAGAAGATCGTGACGTCGCGGAAGAAGATCGCCGACGTAAGGGTAAGGAGATCAAAATGCGGTCTCTCCGATCTTTGGGTCGCAATGTCCGGGAGGAAGCGCTTCAATCTTTTCCTACAGACTCGATGGCGTCAACCGACGGATTCATCTCCGGACAGGCTTTCCGCTTCGGAAGCCTGGATTTCGTCACTAATATGCATGGAGAGCTTGTCGGCTGGATAAAACAGATCAATCGCGAGAATCCGGCGAACCATCTCGTACATTACTCGACTTATCCGAAAACCGGTCGGCTCCATTAGGAGTGGCTGCGATTTTTGGCATCTTCTCAATTGAAGGATGAAGACCGATCTCCATCAAGAAGATCGTGGCGTCGCGGAAGAAGATCGCCGGCGTAAGGGTAAGGAGATCAAAATGCGATCTCTCCGATCTTTGGGTCGCAATGTCCGGAGGACATCCGCAATCTAAGTTGGGAGATCGATCCGTCTTCCGCGACGCCGATGCAAAACGTCGTCGCTTCGAAGACGCTCCTCGACGCGCTGGACCCGATGATTGCATCGGACAGTCCAGCAGCCTCGATTGTGGCTCACATCAAGGCCATGGTGACGGCGGCAGCTATCCAGCAAAATCAGGAGAAGCCGGCTGGAGGAGCGCACTCGCGCTCTAACGCGGCCACTCGTGTCCCCAGCAGTCGGACTGCAACCAGCCGGAGCGTTGGCAGTCGGCGCCACGCACCGCCTACTGAGACGCTCAACAGATCCTTGACCACGACCTCCGCCAGGACATCACGGCCAGGCGACGAGAACAGAACGAGGAAGAAAGACATGGACGCCGCGACGACTACGAGCGTTTCGGCATAAGCTACGATCGGCGGAACGACCGAATGCACGATGACCTCGACGATCGTAGAGTTCATCATCGCCGGAGTGAAGGTGACGACGAACGCCGAGTCAATGACTCGCCGCGCCGAACCTCACCTCGACGTTTTGACGGTCATCACCGAGCTAGAAGATCTCCACACCGGAGTCCACCCCAGCAAGATGAAAGATCCATCGATGGGATCCGAGCGTTCACTCCCCGGCTTCGCCGAGTGGTTTGGCCCGACGGATTCAACCCCAAAGGCATTGTAAAGTTCGACGGGGAACGAGACCCAGAAGCTTGGTTGCAGGTCTACGCCCTGGCGGTCAATGCAGCAGGAGGAAATCAGACCGTCATGGCAAACTATTTGCCGGTCAATCTCAGCCCCTCGACACAAGCATGGCTCACGGGCCTCCCCGCCTTTCGGTAGACTCCTAGAGTGACTGTGCGAGCAATTCGCCGCCAACTTTCGGGGACCTATGAGAGGCCGGTACTCCGTGGGACTGTGTCGGTGATGAAGCGGCGAGAGACTTCATCAGCGCTTCATGCGGAAGAAGAACACCGTCGAGAGGCGTGTCGAGGCGGTGGTGGTGGCGGCCTTCGAAAGGGAGTAAGCGATCCCGATCTTATTAAAAAATGTCAAGAAGCCCCGACCTCGTAAAAGAAATGTTTGCGTTAGCCGACCACTACGCCACGGCCTCGGATGCTTCGGCGGCGGCAAGAAGATCATCCCATACAAAGAGCAAGGCGATAAGCCCGAGTCCTCTAAACACAAGAATAGGAGCGCAAGGCGAGGAGGCTGGTCATGGTGGCCGAGCATAACCGGCCCCGAGTCACTCGGAGAGAGGCACCCGACTACAGCACCGTCATGCAAGCGATCTGTCCTTTCCACCCCAAGGGAAAGCACGCCGCCAAGGACTGCTTCACTCTGAAGCGTTTCTTGCGCGAAAGTCAATCTGCAACCAGCCCGACCTAAGGGCGGTTGCTCCAAATAAGAAGAAGGAACTCCCGGATGAAGAAGATTTCGGAGCCCGAGCAGAGCTGAACTACATCTACGGGGCTCAAGCGATACTGAGTCAGCGGAAGCAAAACTTACCGCTCGGAGATCAGCGTAGTGGAACCAGCGACTCCTCAATATCGAAATGGTGCGAGGTCCCGATCACCTTTGGCCGTAGAGATCACCCAAACAGGTCCCACATCCGGGTAAGTTTCCTCGTACTTGACCCGGCCAGCGCGCGTGAAGCTCAAGAGGTTACGATCATTGCGAAGTGGGCTCAACGTCTGCTCGCGAACTTTCGGCGACATGAGCAGCTACGTCGCCGACGACATGAGAAGATGGATCGACAATCGGCAATACTTGGAATATAGAACAGCTCGTCGCTTTTCACTTAAGTTTTGTACTTCTTTTAATCCTTTGTGAATAAAGTTCGATTGAAAAGTCGTTTTCATATAACCTCTTTTATAATCATGAATTCGAGTGCTTCGCTCTTATGTTAAGACTCATGGATAAGATCCATGAATCATATCCCAGAGCCTGGGGGCTAGAGTCAGATGAACAAAGGTCACCGGTCAAACCACTCGAAGATGTATACTTTCATGAAGGAGAAACAGGGAACACTTTTTATGCCTTTAAAGGTCAAGAGTCTCTACAATCGACAAAGAAGTATCCCTGACTTCCTCCCAGAGCTCGGTCGCCCGATCTTCGTCAACATCGCGAGCGTAGCCTTCCCTAAGGGCCTCAAGATCCACTCGGGGATAGAGGGACTTGGTGATCGCCAGGGTCTGGCTGGCACCGTTGGCCGCTGTTTCCTTCAGCAGGTTCTTGAGGGCCCCCGGGGCTTCCTTTAGCCGGACGACGACTTCACCCCTGCTGAGTGGCCTCTCGCCACTTGGATGAAGAGAACTCAGCAGGGGGCTAGAAGCGTCCTGGAGCTCAGCGCAGGAAGCTTCGAGAACCTTAACTCTCTCGCCGAAGACGGTGTACTGCGCCTAAGTTTTGACCTTATAATCTGCAAGGCAAAGTGTTAGAGTGGATAGTAAAGGATCAAGCAAAGACTAGTTGACAGCTACACTTTCAAAATACTTCTCGACCTTCACAAGGAATCTTCAGCGGCTTTAAGTTTTCCTTGAGCCGCAAAAGCGAATCCAGTAGGGCAAACACAAGAGATCGACAAGATAGTCGACTAAGCAAAAACATGAAACAACCCAGAGATAGCTACCTCGGAGGGGCCGGTGATATCGATTCTCTGGCGTAGGCGTTTTGTTTCGTCGCGATGTGCGGAGTTCGGACCGAAGGATCGCAGCTCGGCCGCATACTCGGCTTTGATGCATTCTAGGTCGGCCAGATACTCCTGGCGCGTCCGGATTTCAGGGAGCATCCTTTGAATGTACTCGGACTTTCGCTCGAAGCGCTCCCCTATTTTCTATAATCATCATAGCAAAAGGTAAACGCGTGGCGAAAGGGCGGAAGCAGGGACACAGCGGTCTTGGAGGAATGCTCACCTGGGCGGCATGCGCACAAGCCTTGGCATGGATGAAAAAATCATCCTTCTCTCTTTGCTCTTCCTCCGGGTCGTCCAAAAGCTTCAAACCCTCGTCATCGGCAAAGGCGGTATCTGTTATTATCCGGGGGTGAGCAGGGGCTGGCGGGACTCGGTGAATCTCTTCAACCTCAGGGGACGAGCAGGAGGCCAACTCAGGAGCAACAGGATCATTGCGAGGGCAACGGCGAGGAGGCAGGCCAGGGGACTAGGAGACACCGGCGCCCTCGAAGCGATTTCCTGTCGAAGTATGAACTCCGGGAGATCCAACCTCAGCAGGGCCCCCAGGCGGAGACCCGACGGGCGTATCAAGCGAAGGGTCCCTGTGAAGAAGAATCGTCAGCAAGACCGAAGAATAAAAAAGGAGTCAACGGAGTAACGGACCTGTTGGATTTCCTCTTTCTCATCGGGGGCTTCTTGCGAATAGCTGGCCCACCCCCGGAAGAACCACTCGGACTGCCGCCGACTGGTGCCCCGGGTTTCTCTTGAAAACCCGTCGGAGCTCGCGCGGGTGGATCTTGGATTTTGGGACCGCCGACCGGGCGTCGGGGGGCCACGAGGTCATCGGACAATATCTTCTTTCCCTTCTTCGCAGCAGGGCTCCTTCCTGGAGACCGCGCCCAGCGCTTCGGAGAACAGCCTAGGCGAGGAGGCATTTACGGAAGGGGAGGAACACTGAAGAACGCGATGCGATCCTGAAGATGAAGATCAAGAGTTAACAAAACTTCAGAGAACGAAGAAACGTAAAATTCCCAATAAAAATCGTCTACCACAGGAGGGGGGCGTGATATGTTGAAAGATTTCGGGCACTTGACAGATAAAATGTTGACGCTTGGGATAAAGAGTTCTCCAGCCCTAGTGCATAACTTCTCCCTTAGCAAGTCGTCAGGCCGTTCCCGGGTCGGGTCATCTTTTCCCCTGTAAGCGAATCCCAGATGAACTCGCTCCTTCAGAGGCTAGACCTGGCGGGCGATAAAGTGGAGGGCCAAACCCACCCCTGTAAGCCCGCAATCCTTCAGCTTTCCGATCAATGCTAAGAGTTTAGACACTTGATCCATGTCAGAAGAATCAAGGGTAGAACCCCAGGAAATAGACACATTGGGACGGCGCCCAGTGAACGGAGGCAAAGATGACTCGAGGTTGGCGCGGTAGAACCATTCGGATGCCGACCCTTTTGGAGGTCTTGGCGGGAATGGCAAAGTAGTCCTTCTTGACCCTTCCTTGGTGGAATCCAGCGCCCCAATAACCAGGGTCATATTTGGAGGATAGGGCTTGAGGAGATAAAGGTGGCGAAAGAGGTCGAAATGGGGGCTAATGCCCAGAAAAGCTTCACAAAGGTGGACAAAGAGGGAAATTTGAAGGATAGAATTGGGGTTTAGATTCACCAATTCGATTTCATAAAAGAAAAGAAGGCCGTGAAGGAAAGAAATGATCGGAAGACCAAGGCCGCGGTGGAAAAAGGATTCAAAAACCACCACCTCCTTGGAGCGGGGAGTCGGGACGGATTCACCGGCGGCCGGGCGTGCGGAGATCAGGGCCAAATCTGGCAAGATCCCGTCATCTACCATGGATTTCAGCTTCTCCTCGGTTGTTGTCGAGGTCGTCCAATCTTGTGGTGAAGGCGGAGAAGGAGTAGAGGAAGACATTCTTGCAGAAAGATTGACAGCGACTCGAGAAGGCAAGAACAGCGAAGGTTAACCTTGGTGGCGGAGAGTTCAGGGAGGCGAGAAGGTGAGAGGAGAAAAGGCTCGGTGGAAAGATGAACTGTCGGGCGTCGTACGACCTAGTTTTTAAAGAAAGAACAATAAGGTCTCTGCCGAATCGGCGGGAAAAGGCTGCAAAACGTCTCACCCCTTCAGATTTCTCATAAATGATTGCAGGCCTGTCACCTCGACTTACGGGGTTTGACAGGATTTGACCGGATCGCGTTGAAGCCACGTTGCCCCCACGATGGGGCTTGTTTCCCACTTACCGTATTAAACGGGATGTAGATGGTTTCCAACTTGAATAAAAACTTGTTTTCTTACGGTACGCCCCACGTTGGGCCTTTGGGTGGTTACCGCATGACGGAATCATGTATCGCAAGATTGAGCCCAAACGGGCACAGATCCACGGGCGTGCTCTACGAGGGCCAAGAATGCTGTCCATCGTTTTGAACAAGTACAGACGCCCTTCGGATCTAAATGTGATACGCTCCAAGAGAGCTTAAGCCGAGTCCGACATCAGTCGGGAAAGGGTATCACTCGGCCAAAAGCCGTTAAAAGTAATATGCTCCAAGAGAGCCTAGGCTAAACCTGACATCAGTCAGGAAAGGATATCACTTGGCCATGAGTCGTCTAAACGTGATAAGCTCCGAGAGAGCCTAAGCCGCTTCCGATATCAGTCGGGAAAAGATATCACTCGGCCAAGAGCCATATGAAATCATGATACGCTCCAAGAGAGCTGGGCCGTGCTCTTAGGACATGGGTATCATTCGGCCATGAGCCAAGAAGAACCTCGGCATGACGCAAACTGAATTACGGACTATGCTTTGCAGCAGCTGGACACAGGACTGCTTGGCTAGGGCCACGATGCACTTTGAATTGGCATCAGGCTACGACCATCGAAAGTCCGAGTTGAACGTCGTCTAGCCTTGAGACGGCGATGAGTGTTGCACGACTCGGGATTGCGCGAGTCGAGCGAACCGTGTTGACCCTAAACTACGTCTCGCGATCGAGCGTGTCATCAATTTCAAGTCACGAACAAAATCCAAGGCGCCAGTATAACGGGTCCAATCCCTTTAGAAAGACCAAGCAGAGATTCTTGACAAAGGTATTTTATTACATTATACAAAATGCCCAAAGTACTATGTATAGAAATTGTATACACAGGAGGGTTACACTTCCCCGCGGCGCACCCGGCCCAGTATCTCGACGAGGGGTTCCCTAACCCTGCTAAGGGCGGGCACGACCTCAAGGAAAGTGTTGATTGCCTCGCGATCACGCTGCTTCGCCTCTTCCTCCAGCAGCGCTTCGAAAGCTCGATCAAATTCCTCCCAATGCTTAACTAGCCTGGGGTCTGCCTTCGCTTGATGATACCACTGTGGCATGATGAAGGCTTAAGCTAAAAGCAAAAAGATGGAGGACAAAAAGCGAATGGATACATCTCCAAGTATTAGAACGCCTTTTTATAGCCAATTCAGACGAAATCGAAGCAAGCGCCGGGATATTAAGCGTCGGAAGCTGAAGAGATTTGGTGTTAATGCAACCGGAAGGCGAAGAGTTTTAAATTTGAACAAGTTGCACGGAAAACAAGGCAACCTCGAAGGCGCCGATGTATCAAGCGATGAAAATTAAAGACTTGGCGGGAAAAGTATCAAATCTACGTTTGTGACATGATAAGAAGTCCGTGAGGCTGCTCGCAATAAATCAGCTCAGTAAAAGATTTGCACTTGAGAAAAGCAAAGGATAGAATTTATGATCGAGTTCTTCAAAATTCGCCTGTTGTAAAAGGAAGATTTTTCGATTGGATAAGGAAGCAGTCGGGATTTGAGGCGAGGAGCCACGAGTAAGCGATCGGATCATGAAGCACTCGGGGCTCTTTGTGGAATATAGGTTCCAGGGGGTCCTCAGGACAGGCCCAAGATGAAGGCCCAGAGGATACTCTCCACGTCAGGCTTCATAACCGTACGGAAAGGAATATACCCTAAAGGAAAGTTGAATTTATGTTTAGATATGATGGATACAGTTGTAATCCGAGTCGTTAGAAGGATAGATAAAGATGTAAACTCTATCCTATAACCGACTAGAATCTTGTAACCGATCGGAATCTCTTATCCGATTGGGACTCTGTAAGCCGCCTCACCCCTACTATATAAGGGAGAGGGTGGGCAACAACAGAGGGAAGAGGCCACAGAGCATAAAACACCTCATATCGCCTGGAGCACATTGCGCTTTGAGCATCCTTGGATCCAAGAGATCCGCATAATCCCAACACACAGGATTAGGGTATTATCTCCTCCGCGAGAGCCTGAACCTGTCTAAATCCCTTGTGTTGTGTGACCTTCGAGTTTGAGATCGAGCGCCTACCCCATAAATTCATTGCCGACTACAAAAGTCGACAATGGGAGAGGATATGCTAACTCAAGGAGACCTCATAGACAAGTTGAACACCTACAAGCCACATTCCACTAAAGTACTAGCCCAATTGATGCCGTCTGTGCAATTCAATTCGGACTACAACTCGTCTCGAAGTCAGCCTGACAGCGCCGGGCTAAAAAGGCTATATCTTCCTCATACGAAGTCCATTTGGGATGAGCCACCACTCGTTGGAAAGCTTATTTCAAGACCTCTCTATTGGATACAAGCCCACCTCTAGATTCATTCAGGAAGGCCTCCAAATCGACACAAAAAGTTGCTTCTGTTGCAGACTTCGAATCAGAACCGTTGATTGATTACTCTTTTGTAACTTGCCATTATATATACTTAGCCGCTGCTACTTTTAGGGTTAGGTTATTTTGATAAGTTTGTTCTACATTGCGTGTGAAACACTTGTTCATCGGAGTTGTGTCGCAAAACCTGGTTTGGTGAAAGAGATAACCTCAACTTTGATCGTTTTGAATTGTCAGATTACTTTCTTTCTCATTCTTGCTCGTTTCTTCTATTGCGTGCAGGAATTAACCTTCTTGGTTGGGTCATCTGTGCGTGAGCATGGTTGATAACGACAGGTGCATGGGTGTAGCGATGTAAGGATTCAATCTCTGTTGATTGGAAGCCCTTGGAACGCAAATGTCTTCGTTCCGCAAAAGTAGAACCGATCGGAAGATCGGGCCGTTGTCGCATCAAGTGGTATCAAAGCTGTGTTGCTGGTTAGGTAATTCATATTTCCCCATTGGTTAGTTTTCCATCGTCCTAGTGTCCAAAAAAAAATGGGCTCCAAAAATATTTGCGTTCGTCACTGTCCTTGTTTCTACCGTCCAAATCCCTTTGATCCTTTGTACTTTCTTTCGGTTTTTGCTTTATTGAATTGTTGTCCCCCGCCATGTCATTATGTTGTTGATTCTAGATGGAGTCTTGTCCTGGTTGTAGGGGTCGAGTTTGTTTGCCACAAAAATCCTAGGGCATCAGTTCAGAATTTGAGTCCGAGAAGAAGGGTTCTGCAGCGTTCAGTAAAACGGGCATAACTTTTGCATACGGACTCCGATTTGGGTATACTTTTTTTTTGTTTTGAAGAGGATGACGACGCGCATATGAAAAATCCACATATAGTTAGACCTGTGCAGTTTTTGACCCTCAAAATTGTCCTCTAAGACCGAGTTCTGGGCCCCAAAAGTTTCGGTACCATCTTTTTGTCATCCTTTGGTCATGTGTTTAACATTTTATCTCGTTCGAAAACATGAGATTTTTGTTTTCCATCCTTTTTGAGTTGAGAGGGATAGTATACCCCTGAAATAAAAGGAAAAAAAGAAAAAAAAGAAAAAAATAGAGAGTCGCACCAAAAGAATAGAGAAGAGAAAAAGGCCAGTGCAAAAAAAATCAAAAGCCGCACTGAAAAAAAAAGAAGTTTAGAAGTGTTGGAATCCTCTGTGTCCTTTGTATATTTGTGTACTTTGCTTTGCATAACTAGGTCTGTGACGAGTTTAGGCTGGCAACACAGACTAGCTTGGGACTACTTTTCAATTTTACAATTTCTGATTTGAATTGTTGCATAACCTTTGCTACTCATACATAGCCTTCCGAGCTCCACTCTCTTCCAATTCAGTTGCAGGTTTACTTTGCAATCGCACGCCCCACCATTGTCATAGGTTGTCATGAACCGGCCTACCAGATTGCACCACCTGTCACAGTTGGTAAGAAACTTGCAAGAGCTTGGTAAGAAGCTTGAGCGATAGTGATCTTTACCCTTTGTCCACCACCTAGTAGTTGATAGGAAGAATACATACTCTTTTTTTTCCTTCTTGTCTTCTACTAACAATGACAAGAACACATAATGAAATTCCGGATGGAGACGAATGTGTTGCAAAAATTAAGCTCATGAAGTACGTGGAGGATCATCAAAGCACGTTGAGAGGCATCGACGCAAACCTCACCAAGCTTGCTCAAGACAATGAACATAGGATGAAGCGAACTGAGCGGAGCATTGCCAACCTCGTCACCAGAATGGAGTACCTAGAGAGGCAGCCGCCTCCACCTGCAGATCCTGCACCTCCCAATGGAGGTCGAAGGGAGGGTAATCTTGCTGCCCCTAGAGATGAAGAAGCATTCCCCGCCGACAACATAGAGGATGGTGAAGGAGAAGAAAGTGTCATCAATATGGATCAAGCTGTTGAACGGAATGCCCATTTTCGCGTTCGTCTTCACCGCAATCGTCATGGTATGGGAGGTAACAATGGTAATTCTAGTCGACATCATAGTAATGTTAATGATGCATTTTTTAAAGTTAAGTTTACCATACCATCTTTTGCGGGTTGTTATAATCCAGATGAATATTTAGAATGGGAGCTATCTGTGGATCAAAAAATTTCATGCTTTGAAGTCCCGGAAGAACAAAGAATAAGACTTGCCACTAGTGAATTTACTAACTTTGCATCATATTGGTGGCATGAAATTAAACAAACAGATAATGTCCCAACCACTTGGAATGGTTTGAAAGAATGCATACGAGTTAGATTTGTACCCTTATATTATGCTAGAGATTTATTGAATAAATTGCAGCGCTTGAACCAAGGTAATAAGTTCGTAGAAGAGTATTATCAGGAGTTACAAATTGGTATGTTGCGTTGTAAAGTGCAAGAAGATGAGGATGCTGTCTAGATTTTTTGGGGGTTAAATCATGAATTTCGAGACATATTAGAGTATGAGGATTATCATAATATCACTCGTTTGTTCCATCTTGCTTGCAAATCTGAAAGGGAAGTATAGAGATGACAAGCTCGATCATGAGGAGTTACTTCTGGAGGATCTCCTCCAACTCGGGCCACACCTAGGGAGCCACCTGCGGCACCTTCTGCTGGTCACTCTACATCATCTTCTTTCCATGCACGTTCCACTAATTCCACACCACAACCACGTGCTCCCGCAGCAAGCAAATCAGCGATGGTGCAAGCACCGGCAAAGAGCGCGTCATCAGTTGCTTCCACGGGCAGGACACGTGACACATAGTGCTACCGCTGTAAGGGATGGGGTCATGTGATGAAAGACTGTCCAAATTAGTGAGCTCTCATTGCCAAAGATGATGGTGAGCATACTAGTGCTAGTGATATTGATGATGAAGATTTGGCTCTTATTTCAGCTAACCACGCAGGTGATGAACATGACATGGGTAGTGATGATGATGGAGTGGACAGATTTGGAGCTGAAACTTCTAAGAGGTATATGAGTATCGTAGCACAGCGAGTACTTAGTGCTCAAATGGAGAGAGCGGAGCAAAATCAGTGCCACACCTTGTTCCAAACAAAGTTCGTTGTGAAGGAAAGATCATGTCGTGTCATCATCGATGAAGGTAGTTGCAACAACCTTGCTAGCATTGAGTTGGTTGAGAAGCTTGACTTGACCACGCAGTAGCACTCGCAGCCATATTACATTCAATGGTTCAACTCTTGTGGTAAGTTGAAGGTAAATAAGATTGTGAGAGTGCATTTTTCAATCGGTACCTACCATGATCATGCAGATTTTGATATCGTGCCTATGCAAGCTTGTTCTTTGCTTAGGTAGGCCTTGGCAATATGATACTGATGCTTTACACCATGGTAGAAGCAATAAATACACTTTCACACAAAGGAAAAACCATTGAATTAATTCAAATGACCCCGCTACAATTTTGAAAGATGAGTTAGAAGGAGCTGAAAAAGAACATAAGGTGAAGGAAACTAACACTGAAAATCAGGATGTAGCTAAAGAAGTTTGCCCACCTAAAAATAAAACGGAATCACCTAGTGTTAAGAAGGCAAGAATTAAATTGAAAGGTGCTAAATGCTTGCTACAAAATCTGACTTACTTGAGCTTGATGAGTCTGATTTGGCTTGCTATGCTTTGATTTGCAAATAGGCTTATTTTTCACTTGATAAATTACCTAGCTTTTTGCCTCCTTCTATCATTAATCTTTTCCAAGAGTATGAGGATGTATTCCCGTATGAGCTTCCCTCAGGGCTGCCACCTATGAGAGGAATTGAGCATCAAATTGACTTGATTCCAGGGGTGACTTTACCAAACCGTGCGCCTTACCGAACTAACCCCGAAGAAACTAAGGAAATTCAGTGCCAAATCCAAGACTTATTGGACCGAGGGTATGTACGAGAGAGCCTTAGTCCTTGCGCCGTTCCTGTTATTTTGGTTCCTAAGAAATATGGTAGTTGGCGAATGTGCGTAGATTGTAGAGCCATTAATATCACAATAAGGTATCATCATCCTATTCCTCGGTTAGACGACATGCTTGATGACTTAAGTGCTTCTATCATTTTTTCTAAGGTAGACTTCCGAAGTGGATACCAACAAATTAGAATGAAGTTGGGAGACAAATGGAAAACCGCTTTCAAAACTAAGTTTGGGTTATATGAGTGGTTGGTCATGCCTTTTGGGTTAACTAACACACCTAGCACTTTCATGCGGCTAATGAACGAAGTTTTACATGTTTTCATTGGAAAATTTGTGGTTGTTTATTTTGATGATATTTTAATCTATAGCAAGTCACATAGAGAATACATGGAACATCTACGTGATGTTTTTAATGCTTTGAGAGATGCACATTTGTTTGGTAATCTTGAGAAATGCACCTTTTGCACGGATCGAGTCTCTTTTCTTGGATATGTTGTTACTCCACAGGGAATAGAAGTGGATGAACCAAAAATTGAAGCAATCAAGAGCTGGCCGACGCCTGAGATAGTCACACATGTGAGAAGTTTTCTTGGTCTTGCAAGATTCTATAGGCGTTTTGTGAAGGATTTCAGCACCATTGCGGCACCATTAAATGAGTTAACAAAGAAAGGCATTCTTTTCTACTGGGGACCAGCACAAGAACATGCTTTTAATGTGTTAAAGGAGAAGCTCACCAATGCCCCTCTACTTCAACTCCCCGATTTCGGTAAGACTTTTTAGTTAGAGTGTGATAATAGTGGGATTAGAATAGGAGGAGTGTTACTACAAGAAGGTAAACCCGTTGCATATTTTAGTGAAAAATTGAATGGGCCTGCTCTGAATTATTCTAGATATGACAAAGAATTGTATGCTTTAGTGCGTGTGTTAGAAACATGGCAACATTACCTTTGGCCCAAAGAATTTGTTATTTATTCCGATCATGAATCTTTAAAATATATTAGAAGCCAAGCGAAACGGAGACATTCGCGTTCTCCTTGGGAGGTATAAAACACTCCTTGGGAGGATATTTGTCGGGACCCGAATTTGCAAATCCGGACCCTCTGTGTATACCGCACTAGTCCAGGATCACGCTAGTGCACACAGGCTCAACATAGATGCTATCATAGTCACACACAGCGAAATATAGCATAAACTTCATTAATTAATAATAACTGTTGTCTTACATGAATAATGCCTCACAGGGCTTAAAAAGAGTATCAATGAGAAGCGGCGGAAATAGAATAAAGCAGTGGCGCTCGATTCGCCACGAGCAACCGACGAGGCTCGGACCTAAGCATTCGCATCCAAATAATCCTCATCCATGGTGGCGTCGATTCTTCCTCTTCGAAGTTGTTGTTGATGGGGTGAGTACATAAAGCACTCAACAAGTTGTGCAAAATAATGCAAGTCTAATATTCTATATGTTTGGCTTAATCCAAAGGAATGGCTAGTAAGGGTATTTTTGCAATAAGCGACATTTAACAAGAATACAATAAATAGATTGGAAAGCGATAAAACAAATACTGATAATTAATAAATTCAGTATTTCAAATACACCAAGTTTCCAATCCTAAATTAATTTTCCACTTTCCATGGCACCTTGCCATCCCAACAAGTTTTTGTTTAACAAAAGTCTAACCCTTAACTGTAATTCCCGAGCATTGCCCAATACCGTGAGCACGGCTATTCGAATAGATTGTACACTCTGCAGAGGTTATGCACTTTACCCACACGATACAACCAAACACCACCAAGGCGAGTGATCATAACAAAGCCTTTACAATGCTACACCTAGACCCAGTACTGCTCGCTAAGGTTTCAACACTGAAGGGTTAAACCACCACAACAGGGCCCCCTCTTGCGCCATGTGAGTTAAACCGTAACCCGGGACTCACTATTCACCACGATGCAGAAATCTAGGTTTCACAAATTATTCACTAATTTGTCCCATTCGGACATGTGGTTGCAAGAGAGACTCGGTCAAAGGCTTGCAAGGTTAAGTCCTTAAAGTGATTAAGGCAAGACTTCCACATACCCCTGCCAAACTGGCCCACCTTGGCACACCGCCTTGCCACTTGCCTCAATCTAAAATCATTACCACCCAGTTGATTACCAAGCACCACATGCCATCAACATTTCAATCCCGATGTGTGACCTCCTCGCCACGACAACTTGATATCATTGTGTGACAACACATGACACACCAATTCATAAACATTGTTCCATATTCCATTAGTCAAGATTAAGTATCGACATTCGGACACATGTGATGACGTGGCATGGCTAAGCAATCTATGACGATCTAACTAGCCCATGTTGATTATCAACTATAATTCCACATCCTAGGGTGACAAATAGATCATGGCATATAATTGACAAGGTATGGTTTAATTCAAATAGGCATATTATCTAATTCCCAGTTAATTGAAATCATTTATACACATAAAATATCATGCATAAAGTTTAAAAGACAAAATAGTAATTTGGTGAAAATTAGGTGCAACATGATCAAAGCACAACTTGCCTTGGAGTAGGTGCTGGTCTTGATCTGAGCTTGGGTCTTGGAGCGGCGAATCTTCTTAGGATCACCGAGCGGTTCAACGTCTCACGCGAAACGATGCCAAAATAGCAAATAAACACCAAACCAGAGAGCAACCAAACTCCAAAAATAAAATAAAATTCACCAATAAATAGATCTTGATTTTTCAAATTTTTAGAAATTTGAAACACTCAAATCGAGTTAAAATGCAAAAGATATAGCCTTTTGAAGTTTGAATAAATCATGAAAATACGAAAATAGAATTTCGATTTTTCGAATTATTTTCTATTGGAAAAGATTTTATTGCGCAAGCGCCGACGCCAGCCCCGACTCGGACCAATCGGTGTGACCGTCGCTGGTCCATGGACTCGGTCCACGGAACCGCCTCGTCCACCGTGGGCGCCCACGGCGCCTCGCACCACGCGCCCGACACGCGCGCGCAGATCGATTGGCTGCGACGCCGCCCGTGCCGATGCTCGACACACGGCGCGCATCTGCGCGACGATCGGCGGCTAACGCTCTCGCACACGCGGCGCGATCTCACCCGAACAACCCCGATCCAGCGGTCACGCTTACCCGAGCTGATTCTGCGACGGCGAGCGGCGTGGCTCGATCTGGATGGTCCGCTGGAGATCCGACGCTGTCGGCTCGGCCTGCGGCGATGTCGGCGGCGCTGAGTTCCCGGAGACGAGGGCGACGGCGACCAGACGGCGTTCGGCTCCTGCCGGCGACTAAGAGGTAGCTGCTCGGTGCGGCTCGGCGTGGCGAACCCGAATCGAACCCACACGTCGAGCGGCGGCTTGACGCGGCGGGCGGCGAAAACGCAGCGGCGGCGCTAGAAAACTACGGCGAGCTCTCGGGGCTAAGCGGCGGTGACTCAGCGGCGAAGGCTAGCATCGCGGATGCGCTGCGGGATGAGGAACCTCGGTGTGCGGGCTGCGGCTTTTATAGCCTCGGCATGCGCGCTAAAGCGGCAACCCTAAATCGCGCGGCGGCGGCAGCGGCGACGGATTCGAAAACCGAATCGGAGGCGAAGGCGATACCGTCCGATTTACAACGCGGCGAGATTAGATCCGGTGATACGATCCGATCCGCTCTTTCCAAAATCAGCAGGCGAGATCTAAACTTACCAAAACAACGCGAAACGATCCCGACCGCTCGATCTCAATCCAACGGCGAAGGCGCTAGGGTTTCGCGAAGGAGACACCGTCCGATCTTCATCCAACGGCCACGCGCGAGGCGCGGCTGGCAGGTGATCGGGCCGCGACGTCGATGGGCGCTACGCAAGATCTTGGGCTTCGGCCCGATCTTTATTCACTCGATTTTCAAAAGCTTTTTGATTTAAAATAATTCCGAAATTAGATTAATCTACTTTAAGCAATTAAAATATCGGGAAAAATCCCGAAAATTCTCATAAATACTTTGAGACATTCTGAGCACAAATAAAATATTTTTGGTAAAACTTTATATTAACTTTATCTATATATATTTAGTTTTCACAAAAGGTTCAATATACTTAATTAAATTCAATTCAATTAATTTCTGGAAAAAAATCCAATAAATTCAGAAAATCACCAAAAAGCATATGAGCGAAATTATAAGCCAAATTTTTGGGATGTTACAATATTTCAATAGATTTTGTGTTAGGATTGCCAAGGACTAAGAGAGGAAGGGATAGTATATTTGTGGTGGTTGATCGTTTCTCTAAAATGGCGTATTTTATACCTTGTCATAAGAGCGATGATGCTACAAACGTTGCTGATTTGTTTTTCAAGGAGATCATTCGTTTACATGGTGTACCCAATACCATCATTTCAGACCGTGATGCAAAGTTCTTGAGTCAATTTTGGAAAAGCCTATGGAATAAACTGGGGACAAAATTGCTTTCTCCACTACTTGTCACCCTCAAACCAACGGACAGACGGAGTGTTAGTGCTATGCCCTTGAGGCAATCATTTAGATGATTGTAACATGACTATGTTTATGAATAATAATATGATTATTGGTCCAATGAATGTATATCATTGTATTGATCAACAAATGTGTGACTTGCTTATGAAGCTCTTTACTTATTGATGTAATTCGATAAATATCTCTGATCGGATATCATCGTATAGGACAACAATGAATAGATCAGCACATGTAGTGATCGATGATCATGCTTCATAGATCATGGGATATGGAGATATCATCTATACATTGTGGACGCATGTTGAAGAACATGGGTGAGATAGACCCGCCATGGGACACTGCGAGAATGTGACATTCTTATGTGTCATCGGTGTATCTCATACATAGTAGATGTATGATCCTTAGACCTGAGATTGTCATATTCCCTACATGTGTAATAGTTTTCCTTGGGGCTATCAAACACTACTTTCTAACCGGATAGTTATAAAGGCAGCTTTCATGTTTACTATGAAACGTGCAGAAGGAAGTGAGCAGTCAAGATAGAATTTGCCACTCCAATAAAACGGAGATATATGATAAGGCCACTCGTGTGATATGATTAAGGAAGTGAATGGCCATGCCGTGATTGAGGAGTCAATCACAACTTATTAATATATCACGGATACGAGAGATAGATTGAATCATCAAAGGATGACATGCTTCTCGCCTTGAGTTCAATCTTCATATACTTAGCAAAGGGATTATTACATGAGTACTTTTGATAGGTTCTGTCCGATTTGATCATAGTATGTTTGGGTGTTGGCATGCTTTGCAAGGAGCCGCTACCAACTATTGGATTGAAAAGGAGTTTTTCGAATCCATGTCCAAACGTACGTGAACCTGCAGGGTCACACATTTAATGGGCTAGGACGCATTAATTTGGATTGGATCCGTAATTAATGGACCTCGTGGGCTTCGCACACTTATGGGCCCTGGTTTAGGGTTTCATCTCGTGGCTATATAAGGAATGGAGGAGGGTGAGCGCAGCGTGTGCTTTCCACGGTTTATAAGTGTTTCACCCGAAACCCTAGCCTCCTCCTCTCGCTGCCCCTACCGAGCGACCAGGTGCTTGCACACCGACGCATGGCGTTCCATCCCCGGACGTGTGGACTACTGCGGTGACGCTGCTGCGACTGCGGCGTGGGAGGGCGATCCACAGCGAGGCGAGGACGATCCACTCCATCGACGTAACGACTGCGACAAGGACGATCCACTACATCGACGCATGAAGGATTCCACAATTGCGCGTCTTGTGGTAATCTAATCTATTATGCCCTTCTTGCGAGTAGCTTTCTGGTTATGTGGTAGATGTGCTAGCGTAGCATATCGCGTTTCTCTTCAGTGGTATCAGAGCCATCTCATATAGATTTGTGATCTGGATGTTGCACATATGATGTGTGAGGTTAGTAGATTGGATCTATTACATGTTCAACCGGTTCATGTGATGAATTGGTGACAGCAGCCATCGATGAGATCGATCAGTTTAGGGTTTGAGGAAAGTGCAAACCAACTCAATCTTGATTTGGGTGAGTCCGTTCATGGTACGACGTTACCCTTACCAGTTGGGTTACCGTCATCAGGGTTTCTGAAACATAACCATATGGGACTAAGCCAATCAGATTGAGTCGGATTGGGTCAATCTGGTTGATCCATGGAAAGTGCAAACCGATTCAATCTTGTTTTGGGTGAGTCCGTTAATGGTACGATGTTACCCTTACCGGTCGGGTTACCACCATCAGGGTTTCTGAAATGTAACCATATGGGACCAAGCCAATCAGATTAGATCGGATTGGGTCAATCTGGTTGATCCGTGGAAATTTTAAGGGTGTTTTCCTTTGATAGAAGACATGCCTCTAAATTTTTTTTCCAAGGGCGCTGCCTTCGACCCGCCCGCTGACCGGCCAGTGAGACCGTCACCAGGGGCGCTGCCCCTCGGACCCCGGAGTCGTAGGATTTTTTTTGTTTAACTCGTTTTTGTAGGAAATTATGTGAAATAGTATGGCCTATGTGTATGTGATGCATGTAATTTTCGCATGGCCTGCGTGCTGTGTCAAGCCATAAGGCTATTTAAATTGTATAACGACCTGCGTGTCGACTTGTGATGCTTCAAACCCTCATGTAAAATTCATTATCAAAAGTTGTAAGGCGTTGCATCCATAATGATGAAGACGATGGTATCAAGCATTATGATTAGGTGAACAATCAAGCAAGATGGCTAGGTGAACAAACAAGTATGATGATGAAGATCTTAATGCTAAGGGCCATGCTATTTCACAACTTATTTTGTTTTTCTGTGGATGTGTGTTTAATCCTTGCTATTTTCTTTATGCTCATTGCATGTGATGCCATGTTCATAGTAGATATTGTTCATCCCTATAATTAAAAATTTTAAATCAAAATGTCCATCCAATTGTTACACCTATCAAGAATTTAGATCATTATTGATATGACTGCCAAAGTAGTATATCAATGGCTATCTTAATAGATGATAGGGATGTGTTGGACACATCACGCATAACAATGGTAGATTTAATCAAGCTATCAAAACGGTTTTGGGCTTGAGGACATAAGTGGTTGTGATTTGATTTCAGTAATGAAGGAACCTATACAAGACAATTGGTGTCTAGGAAAACACACATGAGGCAGGTTTCTTAATTGGCACCAGAAAACGGGAAGTGCTCCCTCCCTCGTGTGAGCCCTAGGGGCAGGTTGACCTGGCCATGAGTCAAGTTGACGGAGACATTCATTACTTGTTTTCATACTCAACAAACAAGAGTTACATAAGATGTAATTAGCAAAGGTGTTGCTTACCTATGTCATTAAATTTCTAGCAGTGATGCCAAAGCTCACTAGTGTTTGATGAATATGGATCTTGAATACTCACTATGTGTCTATAAAAGGGACATAAAATAGGAGTGTATTTCATTAAAATGTTTAATAAAAGTTTTATATAAATATAGTGCTTAGAATCTTTGCATGTTTTTGTTGTAGTTCAATGGCACCTTCTCTGATGCGAGGTTGTGTCCCGATCTTTTGATGAGAGCGATAACTATCGATTTGGTGGAATCGACTTTGACGATCCGACTACAACGTACGACGACGATGCGCCTTAGCAATCGCTAAACCAACTCCGGAGTGTTATTGATCTTGCCGTGGGCACGATCAACCTGAACACGAGGTTCAATTCCTGCAAGCAACCGAAGAACAAGCAAGAACAATGGTAAAAGCAATCTGAAATTGCGAATAAGAATTGAAGGACAAAATAAGTTGGGGTTCTATTGAAGGTCTTGACAAGGTGGCTGTCCAGCACAACTTGAAGACACGAAGTTTGCACTTGGCTAAACTAATCAAACAAAACCCAAAACCCTAGATGGGGTTGCGGCTGGTTATTTATGATATAACAAGAGGAGGTGGTCGTTCAAAACCCTAGGAAACCAAATACAATTCGATTACAAGGCCCAAGGCCCACTCTGACTCGGACTGGAAAAGTGACGTGACTTGTTTTGCATTTTCCAGAGAGCTCAGAAGGAATTTGAAGTTGAGACTGGATCCATTGGAAAGAGGGCGACGAAAGCTTTCAATCAAGTACTCATGTGCCCCGAACACCCTTCTGGATCAAAAGTTATGGCCGTTTTAAGTTGGTGCTGTCTCAGGAGGCCGAATTGGATTCCAGAACGTGATGGATTTGATCTCTCTCTCTTCTTGGCCCGTGGATGATGTGTTGGAGTAGGCACAACCAAATGTGGTCATATCCGTAGTAGTGATGTCCTCATCATCCTCCCTTTCTTGAATTTGAGTCATCATCGACTCATGCTCAGCTTTTAGCTTGACCTCAACAAAAAGTATTCTCATGTTCAGATCATCCTCCACAAAGCTCAATATTTCTTTCCAGCATATAAAGGCATGTTGAAAGCTTGCACTCTTGGATGCTTCCTCCCCCGTGTGAAGGAAAGCCATCCTAGTAGATGTAGATGATACAGAGGATGCCGTGAAGTGTCGCCAAATTGATATAGCGTTGATCATATCCAGGACGAGCATGGTCTCATCATTCTCCTACTCCTGCTACACCTGGTTTTGCTTTGAGATCGGTTTTGGAAAGGGAAAAACTGAATGGAACTAATTTTGTTGATTGGTATCGCAACCTGAGAATTGTTCTCAAGCATGAAAAGAAGGACTATGTTATAGAGAATCCAATTCCTGATGAACCAGACAAAAATGCTCCTCGCAATTTGAAGGTTGAATATGAAAAACATGTTAATGCTTCTGTAGAGGTCAGCTGTCTCATGCTTGTCACCATGGACTCTGAGCTCCAAAAGCAATATGAGGACCAGGATGCTTACAATATGATTGTGGGCTTGAAAGGCATGTTTGGGAATCAAGTAAGAGCTGAGAGGTATGGTATCTCAAAGCTTTTATTTGCTTGTAAGCTGGCTGAAGGCAGTCTGGTCAGCCCTCATATGATCAAGATGATTGGTTACATTGGGAGATTGGAAAAACTTGAGTTTCCCCTTAGCCTCGGTTTGGCCATAGATGTTATTCTCCAATCTCTGCCACAGAGCTTTGAGCCATTCATTATGAATTTTCATACGAATAGCATGGAGAAGAGCCTAACCGAACTACATGGGATGCTCAAGGCTGTCGAGGAAAGCATTAAGCAAAAACCCAATCATGTGATGATGGTTCAGAAAACATCTGCATTCAAAAAGAGGAAGGCTAAGGCTGGGGGAACGGGAAAGAGCAAGGGCAAGGGCAAGGCTCAAGATGAGATCGTAAGCCTCAAAACTAAGCTTCAGAAGATTAAAGTTGGCCCTCAACCTGATACCCAATGCTTCTATTGCAAGAAGTCAGGACATTGGAAACGGAACTGCGAAAAGTACCTGGCAGATAAGAAGAATGGAAATGTGATTTTCACTTCAGGTATTAATGTTACAGAAATTAATCTTGCTACTTCATCACTCAGCTCATGGGTATATGATACCGGTTCGGTTGTTCACATTTGCAATTCGATGCAGGGTCTGATAAAGAGTAGAGACATGGCAAAAGGTGAAGTGGATCTTCGCGTGGGGAATAAAGGAAGAGTTGCTGGTCTTGCCGTTGGCACGTACCCATTACATTTGCCTTCAGGATTAGTTTTAGAACTCAATAATTGTTATTTTGTTCCATCTTTGAGTAGAAACATTATGTCATCTTCTTGTTTGGAACATGAAGGTTACGATTTCAGAATAAAGAACTTTGTTTGTTCGATATTTTTGAATGATATGTATTATGGTCGTTGCCCCAAGGTGGATGAGTTGTACGTACTTGAACTCGAAGAAAAATCTGTCTATAACATTAATGTAAAAAGGCCTCGGCCTAATGATTTGAACCCTACCTTTTTATGGCATTGTCGCTTAGGTCACATAAATGAGAAGCGCATGAAGAAGCTCCATGGTGATGGACTTCTAACCTCATTTGATTTTGAATCATTTGAAACATGTGAGTCTTGTTTACTTGGCAAGATGACAAAAGCCCCTTTCACAGGTTTTAGTGAGAGAGCGAGCGTATTATTGGCTCTAGTACATACATATGTATGTGGACCAATGAGCTCGACTGCTAGGGGTGGGTTTCAGTACTTTGTAACTTTTACCCATGATTTTAGTAGATATGGATATATCTATTTAATGAGGCATAAATCTGAAACTTTTGAAAGGTTCAAAGAGTTTTAGAACGAAGTACAAAATCAACTTGGCAAATCAATAAAACACTTACAATCAGATCGTGGTGGCGAATACTTGAGCCAAGAGTTTGGTGATCATCTAAAGCAATGTGGAATCGTTCTGCAACTTACTCCGCTAGGAATGCCTCAATGGAATGGCGTGTCCGAACGACGAAATCGAACTTTATTAGATATGGTTCGGTCAATGATGAGCCAAACAGATCTGCCATTATCCTTCTGGGGTTTCGCTCTAGAGACAGCTGCGTTCACTTTGAATAGGGTCCCATCAAAATCAGTTGAGAAGACGCCATATGAGATATGGACTCGGAGAAAACCCATGTTGTCATTTTTCAAGATATGGGGATGTGAGGCTTTTGTAAAACGTTTACAATCAGATAAACTCGCACCTAAATCAGAAAAATGCTTTTTTGTGGGGTATCCTAAAGAAACAAAAGGATATTACTTTTACAAAAGAAACGAGAATAAAGTTTTTGTTGCTCGAAATAGTGTCTTCTTGGAGAAAGAGTTTCTTTCAAAAGAAATCAGTGGGAGTGATGTGTATCTCGATGAAGTTCGAGAATCACATGAATATGTTCAAGCTACCACTGAACCTTCACAAGATGTACAAAGTGTTCTACAACCTGTGGAAGAGACACCAGCCCCACGTAGGTCGGAGAGGCCGTGTCATGTACCTATAAGATATGAGAATGATATATTATTGCTGGACAATGATGAGCCCACGACTTATGAAGAAGCAATGATGGACCCAAACTCCGAAAAATGGCTTGAAGCCATGAGATCCGAAATTCAATCCATGCATGACAATTAAGTTTGGAACTTAGTCGATTCTCCTGATGGTGTAAAAACCATTGAATGCAAATGGTTTTTCAAGAAGAAGATAGACGTAGATGGAAATGTTCAGATCTATAAGGCACGGTTGGTGGCAAAGGGTTTCAAACAAGTTCAAGGAGTTGACTATGATGAAACCTTCTCACCGGAAGCCATGCTCAAGTCTGTCCGGATCATTTTAGCTATTGTTG
The DNA here is from genome assembly GCA_036346275.1 of Otatea glauca. NCBI lineage: Eukaryota > Viridiplantae > Streptophyta > Magnoliopsida > Poales > Poaceae > Otatea > Otatea glauca. The sequence continues at coordinate 11,341,198 of CM070712.1, forward strand.
CATGTTTTGATTATGAAATATGGCAGATGGATGTTAAAACAGCCTTCCTTAATGGGAATCTATTTGAGGATGTATACATGATACAACCTGAAGGTTTTGTTGATCCTAAATATGCTAAAAGGTTATACAAGCTTCAAAGATCCATTTATGGGTTAAAGCAAGCATCTCGGAGTTGGAACATTCGTTTTGATGAAGTAGTAAAAGGGTTTGACTTTATTAAAAATGAAGAAGAGCCTTGCTTTTACAAGAAGGCTAGTGGGAGCGCACTTGTGTTTCTGATTTTATATGTGGATGCCATATTATTGATCGGCAATGATATTCCTATGCTTGAAGATGTTAAGACTTCATTGAAAAGGAGTTTCTCAATGAAGGACTTGGGAGAAGCATGCTATATCTTGGGCATAAAAATATATAGAGATAGATCAAAAAGGTTAATTGGATTAAGTCAGGAAACGCACATTGACAAGATATCGAAAAGGTTCAATATGGATGAGTCCAAGAGAGGTTTCATACCAATGTCACATGGCATCAGTCTCTGTAAGAATCAGTGTCCTTCGACAATTGATGAGCGAGATAGGATGAGCAAGATTCCATATGCTTCAGCTATTGGGTCTATTATGTATGCCATGATCTGCACGCGCCCAGATGTCTCATATGCTCTAAGTGTCACGAGCAGATACCAAACGGATCCTGGTGATGGTCATTGGATAGCCGTAAAAAATATCCTGAAGTACTTGAGAAGAACTAAGGGTATGTTCCTTGTTTTTGGAGGTGAGGAATATCTGGTTGCAAAGGGTTACACCGATGCAAGCTTCCAGACTGACAAAGATGATTTCTGATCGCAATCCGGGTTTGTGTTTACACTAAATGGAGGAGCGATAAGCTAGAAGAGTTCCAAGCAAAACACGGTGGCCGACTCTCTACGATGAGCGAGTACATTGCGGCGAGTCCAAAAAGAAGCTGTGTGGATTAAGAAGTTTATCACAGAGCTTGGTGTGGTCGCTAGTGCCTCTAGTCCAATGGACATCTACTGTGATAATAGTGGTGCCATTGCACAAGCTAAAGAGCCTAGATCTCATCAGAAGTCTAAACACATACTCCGACGCTTTCACCTTATTCGCGAGATTGTGGATAGAGATGACGTGAGAATATGCAAAGAACATACGGAAGCAAATGTGGCCGATCCGTTGACAAAGCCACTACCACAGCCTAAGCATGAGGCGCACACGAGGTCTATTGGTATTAGATACTTAATTGATTGACTCAAGTGCAAGTGGGAGATTGTTAGTGTTATGCCCTTGAGGCAATCATTTAGATGATTGTAACATGACTATGTTTATGAATAATAATATGATTATTGGTCCAATCACTACAAGAAACAGTGTAAAATTCGTGGGTTTTTTAAATTCATGGGCCAAAACAAAACCCACGAATTTATATATTTAAATTCGTCGGTTTCTAAAAATCCAACGTATTTAATTAAATTCATGGGCCAAAAAAACACCCACGAATTTATGTATTTAAATTCGTCGGTTAGTTCAAATACCCACGAATTTAAATAAATTCGTGCACAAAAAACACCCACGAATTTATTTACGAATTTAAAAGCCCGTCGGGCTTCTCTCTCTCTCTCTCTTCGCTCCTCTCACCCCGTCGCCCACCGCCCGCCCCGCCCGCCCCTGACCGCCATGGCGTTGCCCGGCGCCGCCCCGCCCGCCCCCCCGCCCGGCCCCAGCGCGCCGCCCACCGCTGCTGCCGCCCGCCGCTGCGTTCTTGCCCGCCGCCGCTGCCGCCCGCCCATGCCGCCCCGCCATGCCCGCCCGCCCGCCCGAGCCTGCCGCCTCGCCGCGTCGCCGCCCGCCGCCGCCGCCTTGCCGCCGCCGCCCGCCGCCGCTGCGCCGCCGCCCGCCATCGCTTCGCCATCGCTGCCCCGCCGTCGCTGGTGCCTCCCCGCCCTCCCGGACCCTCCGCGACGCCCCCACCGGCGTTGGAGAAGGTATATTTCATCTCATTTTATATTCGTTTGTAGTTATTTCATCTCATTTTATATTCGCTGCATATGGTATATATATTTTTATTTTCTCGCTGCCATTGTATATAACGTTAGCGTTTAGGGTTTGTGTCGAACAGTAGACAGCCTAGGCGTCACCCGTTCGGGAACGGGGCATCTCACATTTGCTTGTGAGGTGCGCGGTTCCGGAATTGTCCAGCATATTTTGGACAGCCCGAGAATGTTGGTTGTTGCATGGGGCCTGTGATGTGCGAGCGATCCGAATGTGATTTCGACCGCATAACCCTATTGTTCTCCGACGCACCAGCATCAGGCGTGCGTTTGGAGAACAGCGGGGTTATGCCGCCGAAATTTTGTTCGGTTCGTAGTGCACGTCACAGGTCGCATGCAATGGCCTCAATTCTTGGGTGGGTTTAGAACACATCTTTCCTAATAGGGTTGTCTTTGTCACCTAAGCCACGGTCGTACGTTGACATCGTTTCATTTGTTTAGCTTTGAGAATGGGTGATGATCGAAGGGCGATGTATGACGGATGATGGAGTGATGGGGGGCACTCAAGGGAATGGGGGCAGATCACGGATGCTTTCTTGAAGCAAGCATTTGCTGGAGGAGCTGAATATGTGTATTGCCCGTGTACTCTCTGCGAGAATAACAGCTACTACAGCAAGGATATAGTGCAGTATCACATTTGCAAAAACGGGTTCATGACTAACTATTTGGTGTGGCACTGTCATGGAGAGGCTGCAGGGCAGGCCATTGAGTCGGACCATGGGGAGGATCACGACCGGATGGAAGAGATGCTGGATGATCTTGGCAGGGGGACTGAATTTAACTCCGGAGAGTGGTCACAGCCGGAGGAGGTTAAGGAATTCTATAGGCTACTTGACGCCTCGGATGAGAAGCTGCATGACTTGACCAATGTGACCGTCCTGTAGGCGGTTACACGGCTTATGCCGATGAAGTCGAAGTTCAACTTTTCGAACAAATGCTTCAACGCTTTGCTTGAACTTATGAATGATGTCCTTTCGCCTAACCACAAGATGCCAAAGGATTTGTACCAATCGAAAAAGTTGATGACCGGCCTCGGGATGAATTACCAGAAGATTGATGTGTGCGAGAATAATTGCATGCTGTTCTGGAAGGATCATGATAAGGATACTCATTGTATGCATTGCGGTAAGTGTAGATTCGTTGAGGTGGTAGATGAGGAAGGGGTATCAGTGACTACAAAGGTCGCGACTAAACGGCTTCGGTACATGCCGATCACGGATAGGCTTAAACGACTGTACATGTCAAAAGAAACAGCGAAACATATGCGGTGGCACAAAGAAGGTAAACATGAGGACCAAGACCCAGATATGATGGTGCATCCGTCTGATGGTGAGGCATGGCAGGCATTGGACCGATTCGATCCTGCATTTTCGAGCGACCCTAGGAGTGTCCGTCTTGGTTTGTCCAATTTGTTTCACACCTTTCGGCAAGCGCTAGCCCTACTCTTGTTGGCCAGTCTTCATCATGCCATACAATCTTCCACCTGAGATTTGCTTGAAAGAGGGGTTCATATTCCTTGCTCTTGTCATTCCAGGTCCTAAGCATCCAGTGAAGGATCTCAATGTGTTCATGCGGCCCTTAATTGATGAGCTAAAAAAGTTGTGGCGAGGGGAAAAGGCATACGACAGCGTTGGTGGTAGAGAATTTACCTTACGAGCCGCATTCCTGTGGTCGGTCCATGATTTGTTAGCATATGGCATTTGGGCCGGCTGGTGTGTTCATGGTCGCCTGTGTTGTCCCATTTGTATGGCCGACTTTGATGCATTCAGGCTCACGCACGGTAAAAAGATCACATTCTTCGATTGCTATCGATGATGGCTTCCGGCGAGGCACCCTTTTAGGAACGACGCCAAAGCATTTCGAAAAGGAAAGAAAGTTAAAAAAAGGGCCGCCGAAGCGACTCACAGGAGAGGAGATAGCTGAATGGCATAGTCGGCTTCTACGATCTACGGAAGTGGGTTTCATTCGCTATGGAAAAGAGCACAACTGGACTCATATTTCTTTTCTTTGGGAGCTGTCTTACGCGAAAGCTTTGATTCTGCCGCATAACATAGATTTGATGCACCAAGAGCGCAATGTGGCAAAAAGCATCATAAGCATGGTGTTTGATGTAACCGACAAAACAAAGGATAACGTGAGTGCTAGGAAAGACATGGGTGATCATTGTGCTAGGCCGTGGCTCGAGGTTAAAGTTGGTTTAAATGGAAATGAGAGCCGGCCACGAGCTCCATACTGTGTGAAGCCAGAAGACCGTAAACAGATTTTGAGGTGGTTGAAAACTCTAAAGTTTCCTGATCGCTATGCATCTAACATAAAACGGGCTGTCAATGTCTGCACCAGTAAGCTAAACGGGCTAAAGAGTCATGATTATCATATTATCATGGAAAGACTTGTTCCGGTAATGTTTCGTGGCTATTTTGATAATGAGTTGTGGAGGATGTTAGCCGAGCTCAGTTACTTCTATAGGCAGATATGCGCTAAGGAAATCTCGAAGACATTGATGCAGAAGTTAGAGAAGGGAATTCCATTGCTTGTATGCAAGTTGGAAAAAACTTTCCCACCTGGTTTTATGAATGTGATGCAACATCTGCTGGTGCATCTACCTTGGGAAGCGAAGGTTGGAGGTCCAGCACAGTTCAGATGGATGTATAGTCAGGAAAGGGAGTTGAAAAAGCTTAGAGCTACAGTGCGCAACAAGGCAAGGGTAGAGGGGTGTATCGCAGAGGCTTATGCAAGTAAAGAGATCACAAACTTCTCAACAAAGTATTTCGCACTCAAGCACAACGTGAATGCCCCTACGAATTGGTACCGTGTCGCGGAAAAATAACCATTGTGCGAACTTAAGCTTTTTCAATGCAAGGGTCAACCTGTTGGGTCGTACACTGCACACCATGTTGAGTATGAGGAGTGGAACCTGGCCATGCTTTACATGTTCACTAACATGGTAGAAGTTCAAAAATATTTTGAGTAAGTGACTTTCTGAATTATGTTTTCAACATTTCAGTGTAGTGTCCTTTTTAACCCAAGAATAAATGACGCAGAGTGTTTGACAAAGAAAATTGGAAGTCAACTCGACAACCCACAACTAAGAAATTGGATAACCTACGTCGTGATGGGTTGAAAGGCAGCCCAAGCTTCGTGTAATGGTTCCGTCAGCATGTAACTTGACTATTTATTCATTTTTCTAAAATGAATTATTGTAGTAACTTAATATTAGACTAACAGTGATGCATATTGCTATATAGTGTATGTGTGATGCCTCCGTCCCTGAGGATCTCCGACAGCTCTCATATGGTGATGTGACGGCAAGGAGCTATAGTTACTATGATGTGAATCAGGTTGAGCAGGTGTACTACCTGAGCTATCCTCACCCTAGCTTGAAGGCTTGGTGGGTTGTATTTAAAGTTAACCCTGAAGTATATCCTCCTGGGGATGTTTTGTATGTGGCAAGCAACGTAGAGGATGATGTGGGTGATGTATATCAAGAAGAAGCTATGGGGGATTCTTTCGTTGTCTCCGATGGGGCAGGACTCGATCAATTACCTACCGATGCCACAGACGTAATAAAAGATGAACCAGACCCTTCACGGAAACGCCCTCAAAAGTCAGTAAGGATTGCACGTCTTCAAGCACGTCTCAATGAAATACGAGTCGTAGAAGCAGATTCTAACGCAGACGACTTTTGATATGTATATTTTGTAAGATAATTGTTGCCTCGTTCATTTGTACAAGTCATTGTTGTCTCCTTCATTTTTTACAAGTTATTGTTGTCTCATTCATTTTTGCAAGTTATTGAAAATAATTTGTAAACCTGTATACTAACTCTTGTCAAATTTGAGCAGATGAGTATGTATGAGGCATCAAAGGTTGACAAGCTTAAAGGCAAGTTCGTGGTTGTCCTCCGAAGGTCGAGGCGGGGTTACGATGCTCGGGACTCGGCGGTCGGCAGCGCCATATTCTTTGGGCTGCGCAGATTAGACAATGGCAGAGCGGCTCCAGAGGTGCCGATGGCGAGCACGAGACCAGGCGCGGGAGCAGCCACAGGAGGACGAGGGACAGGTAGGGGTTGGGGAGGAGGGGTAGGTGGGATGTGAGGCGGACGACGAGGAGGTCGTTGGGGTGGTGGCGGTGGGGCGACGAAGCAGATCAGAATGCCGAGGTGAGGCGTGGCAGATCTGAGTTAGCGGCGACCTTAGAGCCGATTGAAGAGGGCGGGTCTTCTTGGGTACCATCGTGTATATCGTAGTATTGGATTATCATTTAATGTCCATATTTACATTGTAATGTCTATGAACTAATGATTTGCATTTTAGGTTTCGTAAAACCGTCTCAGTTCGTCCGAGATGCAACCCGGCCGATAGGAGGTTGATAGAGCTACATGGGAGCAGGTAACAGTTATATCTTTCATGTCTTTTCTTTTAGCATGAGCTAAGTGACAACTTATTGTTTTGATGCATCTTTGTCTTGTATTTTGTTGTAGGCACTAGAAAGAGCCGGGTTGGACTGGGACGGGCCACATTATAAAGGTTAACGCCATGCTGGGAGCCCTTGGCCGCTACTACTACCCTGGCATGGTTGAGTCAGGCGGGGATAGATTCGCGGCCCACAACTGGAAGCACTGGGCGTTGAAGGAGAACGTGGAAGGAGGCGAAGACAACCAAATATGTCAAGGCGCAGTGTGGGCTAGCTTCTGGGTGAGTTTGCGTTATGTATTTACTCTATTTGAGTATTGCTTTAAATGTAAATACAATTTGACAATGTGTGATTATATGCAGGAGAGGTTCCGGCTTGAGAACGAAGACGATTACAACGCTTTGAAGAAGGCCAAAAGCGTCTTCAACAGGGCGGCACAAAAGGTTGTCGGAGATTCGTTCAGCAATGCACGGATTCAAGCTGTCATCAATTTTTACAAGAGGGTGAAGAAGGTGAACATGAGAAGAGGACCAGAGGCGAGGAGGATACACCTGACAGAACAAGAGTATCTCCAGAGCTCGGTCGATTGGATAATGAAGGACATGGAGGCTTGGAGGTGGATGTGCCGGTACTGGGGGTCGGAGGATTTTCAAGAAAAATCAAATAGAAATCGAGCGAATAGAAGAAGTAGATTGGGGAAGCACAAGTACGGCGTAGACGGACACATTGGCCAAGAGCAACACATGGTAAGTATCGGTATTGAAGGACCATGTGGAGGTCCATCCATGTTTGTGATGAGTATTTGACTAAATTTGAGCTTGGGTTGCTCTTGTTTGAGTTTGATTTGAATTGGATTTTCAATTGGAAGCAATTTGAGGTCTTCTCTGTTTTCCCGGTGCTACCGGTTAGAACGAGAAAAAATGAATTTTAATGAGTGTACTTTGATGGATTTATTTCACATCTTTACGGGCATTTGTAAGGACCCGAATCCACTGATTCGAACCCACTGTGTTTACCGCACTAGTCCCAGGATCAATGCTAGTGCACACAGCTCAACATTGGTACATATCACATCATACTCAACGATAATAGAAATAGTAATTCAGTTATTGATATAGCTAAATGTATGATCTTATGACTAACTTACATTATTAAGCCACGCAGGGCAAGACTGGAAATATAAGCTAAGAATTAAGCAGCAGAAAGTAGAAAACGTAGATAGCTCATCAGTTCACCACAGGCAACCGACAAGGCTCGGACCATAATGACTCGTGTCCTCCAGGAACTCCTCCTCCAACACAGGTGTAGATTCTTCGACTGTTGATTATTGTTGTTGGCAAGGGTGAGTACTTAAAGCACTCAACAAGTTGTGCACAGAATGCAATTCTATGTAACTATATGTAAGGCTTATTCCAATGGATAGGTTATCATGGCTATTTTGCAATAAGCAGCGTTTATGAACAAATACAATAAATAGATTGTAAAGACTATAAAACAAATAACAATAAATAGATTCAGCATTTCTGAAGTAAACCAAGTTTCCAAACCTAAGTCAAATTCCATCTTCCACATGGCATTCCGCCATCCCAACCAAGTTGTCCATTTAATTAAGCTAACCCTTAACTGTAATTCCCGAGCATTGCTCAATACCGCGAGCACGGCTATCCGAATAGTTTCACACTCTGTAGAGGTTATGCACTTTACCCACGCGATACAACCCTACACCACAAAGGCGAGTGATTATAACAAAGCCTTTACAATGCGCTGGCTTAACCCGGTACCACCCGCTAAGGTTTCAACACTGGTGGGACTAGTTACCACATCCAGGGCCCCCCTCTTGCGCCATGTGAATTACTCCATAACTCGGGAACTCACACCAACCAAGATAGTTCCAAAGCTAAGACATTGAAAATTAATCAGCTAGGCTGGCCCATACCAAACATGTGGTTGCATGATTGACTCAGGTCAAAGGCCTGCAAGGTTAAGTCCTTAGAGTGATCAGGGCAAGACATCCACATACCCTCTGCCCATTGGGCCCACCTTGGCATACTCGCCCCTTGTCACTTGCCCCAATCTAAGTGAATATCACCCAAGTTGATTATCAAGCACCACGTGCCATCAACAATTCAACATCGTTGCGTGACATGACTCGCCACAAACAACTCAAGCTCATCGTGTGATCCCACATGACACACAAGTTCATAACATTGTTCCATATTCCATTAATCAAAATTAATTATGAATGATTCCAACACATGTGATGACGTGGCATGGCTAAGCAACTAATACGGTCTAACCATCCCATGTTGATTATCGTTACTAACCAACTATATTGAACCAAACTTAGGGTGACAATAGATCATGGCATATGATGACAAGGTAGGGTATAGATCAATTTGGTATAATAGCTAAGCCCAATTTAACTTGAAACAACTATATACTTGAAATAATATGCAATAGGGTAAAACAATTAAAGCAAATTTTACAAACATAGGTTCAACATGATCACACACAACTTGCCTTGGAATAGGTCCTGATCTTGATCTGGAGCTTGCTCTTGAGTTGCTGGATCTTCCTCCGAAGCATCGCACAATTCGACGTCTACGCGTACCGAAGAAGAAAAGTAAATAAATACCAAAACAGAGAGAAATTGAACTCCAAAAATAAATTAAAATTCACCATTAAATAGATCTCGATTTTACAAATTTTTAGAAATTTGAATCACTCAAATCCGAGTTAAGATGCAAAAGTTATAGCCTTTTGAAGTTTGAATAAATACTGAAATTACAGAAATTAGAAAATCAGAATTAACCGAATTATTTTTAAACTGAAAAACCGATTTATGATGTCAGCGTGACCTCATGATGACGTTAGCATCGCAGAATTTCCCATCGGATTATTTTCCAATTGAAAACGCAATTATGACGCAAGCATGACGTCAGCGAAGATTTGGAACCAACCAGAACGTGACGCGTGTCTCGGCGCATAGACTCGGTCCACGGGACTGCTTCTGGTCCACCGTAGACGCGGTCCACGGCGCTTCGCAGAGCTAGCCGACACGCGCCCGCACCCGATTGGCCCCTCCCTGCGGCGTGAAATCTACCGTACAGAACACATCCGACGGCTACCGATCTAAAGCTACGTGGCTAGATCCCGACCGTCCACTCTGATCTAACGGCTAACGCTTACCGGAGGGGTTCACTGTTTATGCGACGACGTGGCACGATCTTCACCCTTCGCCGAAGATCTGACGGCTCCCGAAGCTTTAACCCAGCGATGGCGGCACGACGGCGCTTCTTTGCCGGACTTGGAGACGATGACTCCAACGACGGCGCAACGGCGATGAAACGGCGACACTGCTTCACAGATTCGATGCGGCGTGGAACAGGGGTCTCGGATCAGGCTATTGGAACGGCATAGACGGCGAAACGGCGGCGAGCTCGGGCAAAAACCGCAGCGGCCACCTCCTTCAACTCCGGCGAGCTCCCACACACAGACGACGGCGGCATAGGGCTCGGGAGTTGCGGAAAACACGCGGCACGAGGTGGGGATTTCAGCGCCCGCGTCAGTGCTTTAAATAGTCGCACGGGGAGGCGTGCGCAGCGCGGAAATCGGAGTCGGTTGTCGTGGCGGCGTCAGACTCCGGCGGCGATGAAGGATCGATATGGCCTAGAGGGGGGGGTGAATAGGCAATTTTACAAATTTTGGCAATTTTAATTTACTAACTTATTTTAACGAGTGCAACTTATAGCAAGAGTAAAGCAGAATTCAAGCAACAAACAAATACAGCGAAAGCAATAAAAGAAATGATACAGGAAAGACAAAGATTTATCCGTGGTTGAGTGCACTCCTAATCCACGTTGAAGCACTTCTCTTGAAGTTCACTTCTCCAAAGCTAGTCATGATAGCTCACGGTGTTCACTTGGTAACTCTTTCACTTCTCGGTGAGGTGAGTTCCAAACCTCTCACAAAATACTGATTGCCTTCCACAAACACCTTTGGACAGTCACCTGTTTTACTTCCTCCAAGTGTCTAGGATCACCAAGATCCAAGAGTAATAAACCTCGCACAAGTTCTGTCTCTTGGTTCACTATGCAAATCACAAAACTAGACACTGACTTGGAGCTTACACACTTAGGGAAGTATGAAGATTTTTGCGTGAAAATGAAGCACATACTCCTTTTTGAGAATGAGAGCTATATATCAATGCCACAATGTAAGGAGTGAGTTCATGTATATATCAGGTAGATGGCTTAGGAAATGCTTATATAGCCATTTTGAGTGAATATAGCTGTTACACCTGCTACAGTAGCCGTTGGACGTGTCAGATGTCAGAAACAACAGAAAAACACACGTACAACGGACTATGTATCAGTGCTTAGCGATACTGGGTATGTGTATGCCGGACCAAATTTCCGAGTTCACGACGGACCAAATATTTTGGTCCGCATACATGGGTTGATCAAGAAGATGGTCGGCATACAACCGAGAGATATATATGAGTATCGACTAAGAGGTTTGGTCCGTTTACATGACTTTCAAAAGATTTTGCTTATACATAGAGACTTATGTATGCGGACCAAAATTTTGGTCCGTCATACATGGACAAGCTCCACGATTTGCGAGCAAATAGACACATGTACTTGGACCAAATTTTTGGTCCGTAATGCATGGACTTAAGAGAAGATAGGTTACGCGAGAAGACATATGTATTTGGACCAAATTTTTGGTCCGTTATGCATGGACTTTAGAGAAGATAAGTGCCAAGAACCTTTTCCAATTATAGATAAAAAAATACTGGCTTTTCAATCTAGCAACGGACTTAAAAGAAATTAAGCACAAAAGTTTTGTCTGTTTCCTGAAAAAAGACTTATTTTAGGTTTCGATCGAAAAGGAACATCAAAGATTTAGTCCAGCCAAAACATATATACCGAAAGGGATGCCGGACCAAATTTTTGATCTGCTGAGGATAGGAAACCTAAGACATCTTTGGTCCGATACTGAGAAGCGAGAATTGCATGTATGCCGGACTAAAAATTTGGTCCGTCATACATAGGCAGGTTTCTGACTAAGATGATTTTCAGGGAATGTTTGTTCAAGAATATGTGGATATGAAAGCGAGTAAATTCTAATCTGAAGAGCAGATGTACAAAGGAAGTTTTGACAAAGAATAGATTGAAGGTTTGCAACGAACTGAAGAATATAGATAGGTAAAGATATGGTCCGTTTGAACTGGAAGATATAGTTAGAAAAAGATATAGATTGAGTGTCTTTTGCTCCAAGTGATCTGGTTTTGCTTTAGCCTATCAAACTATTTCCTTGTGCTAAGTCCCTCTTTTGAACAGCTATACAAAGACAAAACACCTTCAGTCATAAACTATAAACTAAAGGCCTTAATCTTGTTGTCCCAGCTTATTTCATCATACGTTCCAGCTCACTTTCTTCAGGCTTTGAATATTACTAACTTAGTCATCAATACCAAAATCATAATAATATAAAAATAAATTTGAGGGGTGCCTAGATGCTATCAATCTCCCCCTTTTTGGTAATTGATGACAACATACCTTTTAGTTAGTAATATCTTATTTATTCTGCAAAACAGAGTTAGCTGAATGTACTGATAGCAGAAATAGAGAGTAAATTTGCTCCCCCTTAATGAAAGCATTCATATCAAAGTAGAGAATCCGAGCATATAGTTTCTAAGTAAATAAGAAATCACACCATAAACATAGCATAGAACATAATTAATATCCATATAGATAAGCCAGCCTATAGAGGAGAACTAAGGGTTTTTTTTCTCCCCCTTTGGCATCAATAGCCAAAAAAAAGGGGCCCTATTTGCGCCTTGAAAAGAATCTTTGGAGCTGGCCCTGAGCTTTGCTTTTCTTTGGAGAAGAGGCAGGTTGTTCATCAGTAGCTTTTTGGCTTGGATTATCTGCCCCTTGAGACATTGCTCGATCATGCCAACTTGGATAGTCTGGGTCTCCTGGCTGGATAACCAACAGCTAAAGATCTGACTGAATCTGATCCAAGGATTCATTCATATTGCGAGTTTCAGCAAGGACATCGCCCACATCATATGTGACATCATGTGCTAGGCGGGTATAGTCGAGCAAAGCATCTTCAGTAAATTCAGTTAGATGATCTAATTGGTGCCCCATCCATAACTGATTGCTTGTATGTGATGTTCTTGCAGCTTCCACTTGATTTCTCAGTTTCTTGTAGTGGTCATCCATCTTCTGGTTCATATCATACAATCTGTCCTTGATCGGATTTTGAGTAGTATCAATCATTGGACATCTTGTCTAAGATCTTCTTGATTTTTGCTTAGGTGGTCAAATCTTGACATGGCTTCATTAAAGAATTTCATTTCTTCCTCATGCACGTGAATTCTTTGTATTACGATCTTCCATGTATCTAGCTTGAAATCCCCTTTGATCGGCATAGTATTGGTGCTCAAAGTTTGAAAACCAGGAAGGCTGAATTTCAAAGATGTTTTCTTGAGCTTGAAAAGTGTTGTCTTGTCCTTGCTCATCATACTTGGGAGAGGATGATTTGGGGTACTGATAGTCAAACAAGCTTTCCCAACCAGGAAATGTATCCCTTTGATCATGCTCGGGATGAGTGAAGTTGAAGGATAGACAGTTCATATGTTTGGGGTATTTGGATGGAATACTAGACCCTCCGACTTCATTTTCATTTGCTCTGAGTGCAAATTGCGTGCTTCCATGAACCTTGCTGCTGCAGATGCTTCTTGAAGTTGATGAATTTGATGTTCTTCATCCAAGGCTCTATCAACTGAGCTTGAAAGCTTTTGAGTAGCAGCATCATCTATTTTCCATGATTCACTTCCATAAATGACTTCAGTTGCTTCTTGAGAGGGCTGGCTCAGAGTCTTCCCTTTTTCCTTTTGAACACTAGGTTCTCTGTCATTTCTGCTCTGATCAGATATATGATGACTTTCATACTCTTGATGATAGCTTTCATAGGACTGATGCCAAAAATCACTTTGTTGTGCTTGGGAAAGACTTCTAGCACAATTTCTGTCAAACTCATTCTCAGCCTCAACCCTTTCTTCACTTTCTTCTTCGGGCTCAAATGGTTGATTTTCTGCCACTCTTTGAAGAAACCCAGAAATCCTTAGATTATGACCAGTAGCCTGATGCATACTGTATTTCTTCGGGAAGCATTTGAACTCTTTATTTAGATCATCTTGAGAAATAATGCCTTGAGCCAATAAGACTCCAGTGATTAACTGGGCAAAAGGCAAAGAGCTGCTGAATTTTTTATAGATGGCTTCTTCCATCTGTCCAAAGAAATAATCAGCTAGATCTATAGGCTGTCTTGACAGAATCAGGTGTAGCAACCATGCTAAAACTGAGGTGATTCCTTCTTTATATCCAGACTTGGGATATATAGAGTGTCTTAAGATTAAGAGCAGAACCTTGGCTTCTTCTGATAGACAGGACACCCTATTTGGATTAAAATTCTTACTTGAGGTATCTTGGTATATATGCCCTGATACTTGTAAATCTGGCATGTCCCCACTTTGTCTCCACCTTTGATGTGGATACATCTTTTCAAAGATCCTTGTCCTAATTGCCTGAGGACTAGAAGCTCCTATTGCTGATTCAAACTGGGATGATCTGATTTTCCTTATTTTTCCATTCATAGTGAACATGATATATTTCCTTTGTTTGTTCACTAGTAGAGAAGCATAAAACTCTAGAGTCCTGGAAACACTCCATGGAATTGTTTTATTTGACATGATTCCTACTAGTCCGAGTGGAGTTTATGCAATCATATAACCAGACGATCCAATAATATTGTTCACTTGATCCCAATCTATATATTGGTGATTTGTGAGAGTAAATCAGCTTTCCTTTTCCATCTCTTACATTCGGATAGGCATTGTAAATATTTTTGTGTAAAAGGGACACAAAATTTTCACCTCGGGTGGCCTTGACTCGAGGAACAGACCTTTCACTGACCAAACGAACGGCTCTTAACTTCTTAGAATTAAGTTTTCCCAATTCTTCACTACTAAGAATATCAATCTCAGAGATCAGTTCCATGCTTTCTGAGGATGATTCACTGTCGAGTTCATAGGGATTATCCTCAGAGGATGACTCAGAGTCAACTATCTGCTTTCCTTTTCTTGGATGAGAGGTCACTATTTTTCTGTTTGCTCGAGCAGCACTATGAATATCAGGAATTAGTGCTGGTCCATGAGATTGTTCAGACTCATTTGTTTCAGACGTTGAACTGGATCTTCTTTGCTTTTTATTCTTGACTTTATCAATAATTTTTCCAATCAAGCCCCTTTTGTCATGATTCTTTGACCTCATTTTTGCTTTCTGACTTAGACACGGACTAATTGCTCAGACTCAGGACCAGGCTCTCTTCAAACAAAAGAACAGACCTAAAAGGAAGAACTAAATCTAAGCACTAGGTCTAGGGTTTGAGATATGAAGAGACAAAGAGAAGTTCTAAGGAACTTACTGAACTTGGAAGGAGATTCTTGCGCACAATGCTGAAGGATCACCGTCGCCAAGATCCGGTTAGGATTTGCTTCGGTGCAGAGAAGAAGAAAAAACTTCTGATTTTGCGCAAGCAAGGAAATAATAGGGAGGTTTTTTTTATGGAAGAAGTTACTGCATTGAATGCATTTGCAAAAGTAAAGAGACCTTGGAAACTGACACCTTTTAACCAGGGTGGTTGAATAGGGGCAGAAGTTTTGTAAGGACAGTGGGACCCCTTCCTTTTAAAGTCTGTTTGAGCAGGAACAGAGAGTCCCAAAAAAAATGAGGACAGGATAGCAATAGGTAAGATCTAAAGCAATAGGTAAGATTTTGAACAGCTTTTGAAATCTGAGAAGAGAACAAGGAATTTTATTTAAGCTTGGTGCAAATTGTTTGAGTTTAGATAAGAGTTAAGACTTAGAGGTATTTAAACATGAGGCAGACTTGACTTAAACGGATTTGGACAGGTTACAATTTGGGCCGGACCAAAAGTTTTGTACCGATCTGGACGGATTTAGTCCGCTTGGTATTAAGACCAAAACTCTTATTGACGGACCCAAAAAGATTTAGTCTGGAGAGCGTTATTGGTTTAATGAGATTGGTCCGATCCAAGAAGGAACCCGTAACTTTTAGTTGTTCTCAGTCTGCATCATGTCTATATTTCTGAATATTTTAAAGATAAGAGATATATCTAAGATCACCAACCAAATTCAATCAAACAAACGATTTTAGTGAATGTTTGAGTCTGTTAATCATGTAAGCTTAAGTATTTCCTTAAACTAAGCTTATTTGAGAAACTCAAGTGTTTTAATATGGTTTTTTTTTAAAAAAACTTTATTTAAAGAGTCATTTTATCTTGACAGAGTTACTTTACTCATATTGTGTAGTCGAAACAGTAATCTGTCGAACTAGAGCCACGAAAGATCATAACGTGCTATGCGACTAGTCGAAGTTATGTTTTAGCGACATACACTTATGAATAGATTTTACCAAATAAAGTATGAAAGACAAGAAATGACTCAATAGATCATTTTAGAACACCATCATTTTATTTAAATACAAAGTCCCGGTAACATGATCAGAGGAAATGGGACAGGACAAGAACAGACACTAGTTTTCTCCCCTACGAGTGCGACCGAGAGCCTCTATGAGAGCATCTCTGGCTTCGGACAGAGCGGGGAAGACTACGAGAAAGGCATCTACTTTAGCAGAGTCCTTGACGACCTCCTTTTCTTCTGCCATCTCCTTTAGATAGAGATCAAACTCCTTCCAGAGTTCAGCCAACTCTGGATTGTCTCGATCATCTCCATAGGGTCTTTTTGGCATGGTGAAGAACTTTAGATTAGAGAAGAAGAGAGACTGGATAAGATGGGAATGCATTTTCAGGGTCTCTGGAACCCCTTTTATAGCCAATTAGATAAGAGAGAAGTAAATGCATCAAAATTTGAAGCGACTTTGAAGTTTGAGAAGATACGGAAAAACTGGGAGTTAGGAAAACGAAACGATTTTTGATAGAAAAACATGCAAGGCTTAGGTAAGAAAACAAGGGAAGAGAGCATTAAGATATACATGGTAAACAAAAATGCTCCTCCTGAGACTGACATTATCGAGCAATATTTGAAAAAGCAATGATATTTAGTTCATTTCTTAATTTTGAGAATTTTGCCTCATCAAGTGGTTTAGTGAAAATATCAGCCAATTGGTCCTCAGTTCTTACATGGCTAAGCATAATATTGCCTTTAGCAACATGATCACGGATAAAGTGATGTCTAATTTCTATATGCTTAGTTCTGGAATGTTGAACCGGATTGTTTGCTATTTTCACTGCACTTTCATTATCACATAACAGAGGTACATTATCAAATTTTATACCAAAATCCAGAAATGTTTGTTTGATGAATAAGATTTGAGCACACCAACTTCCAGCTGCCACATATTCGGCTTCGGTAGTGGATAGTGCTACTGAATTTTGCTTTTTAGAAAACCAAGAAACTAAAGACCTTCCAAGCAAATGACAACTCCCTGAGGTGCTCTTACGATCAATCTTGCATCCGGCATAATCAGAGTCTGAGTAGCCTAGAAGCTCAAAGGGAGCACCTTTGGGGTACCACAAACCAATGTTAGAAGTAAACTTAAGATATCTAAATATTCTTTTTACAGCACTCAAGTGAATTTCTTTAGGAGCGACTTGAAATCTAGCACACATACACACTTGAACATGATATCGTGCCTAGATCTTTGTCAAGTATAGTAAAGAGCCTATCATGGATCTAAAGAGCTTCTGATCTACAGACTTACCTCCCACATCTTGATCAAGATGTGTATTAGTAGCCATGGGAGTCTTTATGATCTTGCATTCTTCCATTTTGAAGCGTTTGAGAAGATCCTTAGTATATTTTTCTTGCGAAATAAAGGTTCCTTCCTTTAGCTGCTTGATTTGAAATCCCAGAAAGAATGATAGTTCCCCAATCATAGACATCTCGAACTCTTTGGCCATCATATCACCAAATTCTTTACAAAGAGAAGTATTAGTACAGCCAAAAATAATATCATCAACATATATTTGACAAATCATTAATGTTCCATTGATGTCTTTTAAAAACAATGTTGGATCAACCTTTCCAGTTTTGAAGTCTTTATTGAGTAGAAAATCTCTAAGGCGTTCATACCAAGCTCTAGGAGCTTGTTTTAGACCATAGAGTGCCTTAGATAATTTATACACGTGGTTTGGCAAATTTGGGTCTTCAAAACCAGGTGGTTGTTCAACATAGACAGTTTCATCAATGAATCCATTTAGAAATGCACTTTTTACATCCATTTGAAAAGAGTGATATCAAAATGAGTAGCAAAGGCAAGAAGGAACCGAATTGCTTCAAGACGAGCCACTGGGGCATAGGTCTCTCCATAGTCCGATCCTTCTATTTGAGTAAATCCTTGAGCTACAAGTCGGCTTTATTCCTTATCACCACTCCATTTTCATCTTGCTTTTTCGAACACCCATTTTGTACCAATAACATTGTGATTCTTTGGGCGATTGGTTAAACTCGGACTTTGTTCCTTTCAAAGTTGTTAAGTTCTTCTTCCATAGCAATAATCCAATCAGCATCTTCTAGTGCTTCTTCCACTGTTTTAGGTTCAATACACGAGACAAAAGAGTAGTGTTCACAAAAAGAAGCTTGTCTAGAACGAGTTTGAACACCCTTCTTGAATTCACCAATGATTTGATCGAGGATGATCTTTAGCAATGGTATGATGGCTTTTGATGAGAACAGGATGATCTTGCTCTTTTCATCTTCTTCTTCCTCTTGTGTTCCATCATGAGGCACTATTGATTGAGTGGGAGTTCATCCTTGTCTTCTTTTGGTCGAATATCTCCCACTTCCATCTTTTCATTGCTTGTGCCAAGCCATCATCTCCTACATCATCTAAATTCTCATGCTCACCTTGTGAGCCATTAGATTCATCAAACTTTACATCATAAGTTTCTTCTACCAGTCCTGTGGTATTATTAAAGACTCTATATGCTTTGGATTTAGAGGAATAGCCTAGCATGAAGCAGAGTCACATCTAGTTTGAAATTTTCCCGGATGAGTTCTCTTTTATAGATATAAACTTTACAACCAAACACACGAAAATATGATACATTTGGTCTTCTACCTACCAAGAGTTCATAAGGAGTTTTCTTAAGCAATCTATGAAGATATAGTCTATTTGACATGATGACAAGCGGTATTAATTGCTTGACCCAAAAAGCATCGGAGGTTTCATATTCATCTAGCATAGATCTAGCCATTTCAATCAAAGTTCGATTTTTCCTTTCAACAACACCATTTTTTGAGGAGTATAAGTAGCAGATAGTTCATGCTTAATCCCTAATTCATCACAGTATTCAATGATATTTGTGTTAACGAACTCAGATCCATTGTCACTTCTTATTTTCTTGATGGGACAATCAAATTCATTTTGAGCCCTTTTTGCAAAAGTTTTGAAGATTTTTCCAACTTTACTTTTGTTTGGCAAAAAGAATACCCAAGTAAATCTGGAAAAGTCATCAACAATTACTAAGCAATAAGAGTTACCACCAATGCTGGCATATGAGGTGGGACCAAACACATCCATATGCCGAAGCTCAAGTGGTCTAGTGGTGGACATGATACTTTTAATTGGATGAGAATTAGCTACTTGTTTGCACGCTTGACAAGCACTACATAGCTTATTCTTTTCAAATTTGACATCTTTCAAACCCACCACAAGCTCATTTTTGAAAAGCTTCTTTAGATTAGACATACCTACATGCCCAGACGCCTATGCCAAAGCCATCAGGGAGACTTTAGCTAGCGGCAGGTTGAGATACATGAGGAGTTAGATTTGAAATCTACTAAATAGAGATTTTGAAATCTGAATCCTTTGAATATAAGCTTTTCATTTTATCAAATCTGATTACCCCATCGAAGTGAAGTTACAATGAAATCCAAGATCACATAATTGAGCAAAGACAAGAAATTGAAGTTTAAGGAATCAACGAGAAGAACATTGTCAATAGAGTGATCGTTTGATATGGCAATTTTACCAAGACCTTTTACCTTTCTTTTCTTTGTTGTCTCCAAAGGTGATTTTGTGACTTGGATCACTTTCTCCTTCAATTGAAGTGAACATTCTTGAGGTACAGGTCATGTGTTGAGTGCGACCACCATCAATGACCCAATGTCCGCCTCTACTCTTATAATTTACCTATAAGTTCATTTCTTCACTTTAGGTACCCAAATATTTTGGGTCCTTTGATGTTAATTACAGACCATCTTAGGTTTGAAAGGGTTTGTCAACATGGCCTTAGGTACCCAGACAGCTTTAAGCTTCTTATTTAAATTTGAGGGACCTACATATTTCACATTTGTTTTGCCCCTGAAATCTTTAAATAGCATGTAATGGGCATCTACCATGCAATCCCTTTTGGCATGAGAAACATTTGCAAGATAGCAATTTTTGGATTCATGGTTTGATTTATGACAATAATAACAATGAGTGTTTTTCTTGACAAAAGCTTGTGTAACGTGACCTGGCCCATTTTTATTTGGCGAGCTCACGGGTTTGTAACCCAAGCCCTTTTTGCCCAAGTTTGGTCTTTGTTCAACAAGAATTTTGTCAAGAGTAGCGCTTCACAGAAAATATTTTTCTAAGCCTTTATCAAATGTGGCTATCTGAGCTTTTAGATCTTTATTTTCAACTTCAAGCTTCTTAACACAAGAAGCATATTTGCAATTTTCTTTGCAAGCATCAGAAGAGCCACAAGTTAAGAGTGAAGAGCCACTTGAGACAGATGTATTACTTGAAGAGACATGACTGGATTTGTTAGACATCATTTCATTTTCAATTTCTAGTTCACAGTAGTTGATTTGCAAGTCTTCATAATTCTTAACAAGCAAAGCATGACTTGCAACAAGGTTATCATGAATTTGTACAGACTTTTTATGTTCATGCATAAGGTTTTCATACTTGTCTGTAAGCATCCTTTGATCATTAAGCAAGCTAGAGATAGTCTTCTTAAGAGTTCTAGTTGAATTTGTTTTATCATGCAAGGCATTATTTAGTTCTTCAACTAGTTCTACTAACTCATCATAAGAAGGAGAGTCACTCACTTTTCCTCATCGATCTTGCCATAAGGCAGAGAGGGAATAAAGGTGGCGGTGGAGTTGACTAATCTAGAGCGAGTCCAGCTAGCCCTTTGACTTGGACTTTCTTCTTACGAAGATGAGTCTTCACTTTCACTTTCATCATCAAGTAACCCATTCTCCTATGTGAGCTTCTCCTTTTCCTTTCTTCATAAATCTCTTAGAGTAGCTTTTCTTGAAGAATTTCCTCTTTGATTTTTCATGAGTCTTTTCTTCTTCATCATCATCCTTATTCTTGTATTTGCTCTTCTTCTTGATTTTGTTGGGACACCGAGCAGCTATGTGTCCTTTTTCATTGCAATCAAAACATACAACATTAGAAAAGGATTTTCTTTGAGTAAGAGTTTGACCTTTCTCTGTCTTTGAAGTTGACCCTTCTCATGAGTTTGTTTGCTCTTCTCATGAGTAGAGCTAATTTCTTTACGTCTTCATCTTCATCTTCACTTGACTCATCATCATCTTCTTGGATGAGTCTTGAACAACTTCTTTGGCCTTTAATGCGATGGATTTCTTTCTTGGAGCATCTTCATCACCAGAGTGAGCTCATGAGCGATATCTTGCCCGATGAGTTCGGTTGGAGTGAGCCTTTTGAGATCACCTTGTTGGACGGATAAGTGATCAAGCTGTGATATGATCGTGGAAGCACTCTAATCATCTTCTGCATACTTCAACATCTGAAATTTTAGTTCCTAGGCCCTTTAGTTCATTTACAATAGGATTTTGCCTAGAGAACATATCATTTGCATTTTCTTGAGGAAGCATTTTGAATTGATCAAATTTTCTCTAACAACATAGTATTTTCTTCTTTTACATCGGAGGTACCTTCATGAATTTCTTGTAATGTTGTCCATATATCATATGCAGAAGTAAGATTACTTACTCTATCAAAGACTTCTAAGCTAAGACAAGAAAATATGGCATTTCTAGCTTGGGCATCATATTGCATATTTTGAATTTCACCCGGAGTGGGTTCTCCATATGCAGATTGCCCTTCAGGTATGACACGAGGAGGCATAGGCTTCTCTGTAACCCTCCACACATCATACCCAACAGCTTCTAAATAGCATCTCATCCTAATTTTCCAATAAGCATAGTTTGTGCCATCAAAAACAGGTACTCTACCAATACTAACAGTTGCAGAACCATTTCCCTCAGCCATATACCAAAGCTGGTTAAGCTAAACAAGGTAAACCCTGCTCTGATACCACTTGAAGGATCGATATGGCCTAGAGGGGGGGTGAATAGGCAATTTTACAAATTCTGGCAATTTTAATTTACTAACTTATTTTAACGAGTGCAACTTATAGCAAGAGTAAAGCAGAATTCAAGCAACAAACAAATACAGCGAAAGCAATAAAAGAAATGATCTGAAAGACAAAGATTTATCCCGTGGTTGAGTGCACTCTAATCCACGTTGAAGCACTTCTCTTGAAGTTGACTTCTCCAAAGCTAGTCATGATAGCTCTGGTGTTCACTTGAGTAACTCTTTCACTTCTCCAAAGTGAGGTGAGTTCCAAACCTCTCACAAAATACTGATTGCCTTCCACAAACACCTTTGGGACAGTCACCTGTTTTACTTCCTCCAAGTGTTTAGGATCACCAAGATCCAAGAGTAATAAACCTCGCACAAGTTCTATCTCTTGGTTCACTATGCAAATCACAAAACTAGACACTGACTTGGAGCTTACACACTTAGGGAAGTATGAAGATTTTTGTGTGAAAATGAAGCACAGACTCCTTTTTGAGAATGAGAGCTATATATCAATGCCAAAATGTAAGGAGTTCATGTATATATCAGGTAGATGGCTTAGGAAATGCTTATATAGCCATTTTGAGTGAATATAGCCGTTTCACCTGCTACAGTAGCCGTTGGACGTGTCAGATGTCAGAAACAACAGAAAAACACACGTACAACGGACTATGTATCAGTGCTTAGCGATACTGGGTATGTGTATGCCGGACCAAATTTCTGAGTTCACGATGGACCAAATATTTTGGTCCGCAGTACATGGGTTGATCAAGAAGATGGTCTGGCATACAACTGAGAGATATATATGAGTATCTGACTAAGAGGTTTGGTCCGTTACACATGACTTTCAAATGATTTTGCTTAGACATAGAGACTTATGTATGCCGGACCAAAATTTTGGTCCGTCATACATGGACGAAGCCACAGATTTGCCAGGCAAATAGACACATGTACTTCGGACCAAATTTTTGGTCCGTAATGCATGGACTTAAGAGAAGATAGGTTCTGGCGAGAAGACATATGTATTTCGGACCAAATTTTTGATCCGTTATGCATGGACTTTAGAGAAGATAAGTGCCAAGAACCTTTTCCAATTATAGATAAAAAAATACTGGCTTTTCAATCTAGCAACGGACTTAAAAGAAATTAAGCACAAAAGTTTTGTCTGTTTCCTGAGAAAAGACTTATTTTAGGTTTCGATCGAAAAGGAACATCAAAGATTTAGTCCGGCCAAAACTTATATACCGAAAGGGATGTCGGACCAAATTTTTGGTCTGCTGAGGATAGGGAACCTAAGACATCTTTGGTCCGATACTGAGAAGCGAGAATTGCATGTATGCCAGACTAAAAATTTAGTCCGTCATACATAGGCAGGTTTCTGACTAAGATGATTTTCAGGGAATGTTTGTTCAAGAATATGTGGATATGAAAGCGAGTAAATTCTAATCTGAAGAGCAGATGTACAAAGGAAGTTTTGACAAAGAATAGATTCAAGGTTTGCAACGAACTGAAGAATATAGATAGGTAAAGATATGGTCCGTTTGAACTGGAAGATATAGTTAGAAAAAGATATAGATTGAGTGTCTTTTGCTCCAAGTGATCTGGTTTTGCTTTAGCCTATCAAACTATTTCCTTGTGCTAAGTCCCTCTTTTGAACAGCTATACAAAGACAAAACACCTTCAGTCATAAACTATAAACTAAAGGCCTTAATCTTGTTGTCCCAGCTTATTTCATCATACGTTCCAGCTCACTTTCTTTAGGCTTTGAATATTACTAACTTAGTCATCAATACCAAAATCATAATAATATAAAAATAAATTTGAGGGGTGCCTAGATGCTATCAGGCGATACGGAGAGGTGACACGGCTTTATCTGGAGCGTCCACGCGGCCTTCATCCGACGGCTGCAAGCGACAGGCGACGCGGCGAAAGCGGAGCCGTTGGATCTCAATCCAACGGTCGACAGATTAGGGGTAGGGTTTCGGCGACTAACGGGCCGCACGGGCTGACTTGGGCGCCTGAGTTCGTGGGTACCGATCATATTCACGAGATTTTTAAAGGATTTTC
Organism: Otatea glauca; assembly: GCA_036346275.1. Taxonomy (NCBI): domain Eukaryota; kingdom Viridiplantae; phylum Streptophyta; class Magnoliopsida; order Poales; family Poaceae; genus Otatea; species Otatea glauca. Next base: position 11,365,180 of record CM070712.1, read on the forward strand.
ATTTAAAATAATTACAGAAAATCATTTGATTTGTTCCAGGCAATAAAATAATCAGGAAAATTCCAAGAAAATTCTCCAAAATACTTCGAGATATTCTGAACTTAGATAAAATATTTTTGGCAAAACTTTATTTTAACTTTGCATAAATTTAAATAGTTTTGGACAAAGGACCAATATACTCAATTTAAAATTAATTCAAATAAATCCAGAAAAATCCAAATAAATTCCAAAAAAATCATAAAATGCACAAATGATAATAAATAATATTTAGGCAAATTTTGGGATGTTACAACATTGCTATGTAAGGAGTTTCCTTATCTTCGATGGTTGCAGGGCGACGGTGCTAGGTCATGGTGAGGTGGAGGATGACCGGGACTAGGCGAGGAGCGTCGGAGGTCCAGATGGTTGGGAGATCGCCAGAAGATGATCGGAGACGGAGTCCGGGAAAGTCAAGAAGACAAGGAAAGGAGATGATGCTAGCTAGATGCCGCGTGGATCAATGAGGGCCGTCGGATTGAGGTCTAGTTGATAGGTTAGCGGGTCTAGGTAGTATGCTTTGAAAACTGTGCAAGAAAACCCGGTATGTGTGTGGGTTTTGGGTTAGCCCTTGCATGGCTGTGTGTGTGGGTTAATCCTAGCCCTTAGATACTCCGCTCTAGGGTTGAGGGACTCATCCAAGGGTGGTAGGTGGCCCAAAAGTAGTATAAATAGGGGTGGAGGCACTACAAGAATCAGGGAAAAATTCGTGGGCAAAAAACCCACGAATTTAATTTAAATTCGTGAGCAAACCGTCGAATTTAGTTCACGAATTTAACTCGATGAAATTAATTAATTAAATTCGTGGGTACCCACGAATTTAAGTTAAATTCGTGGGTTTCTACTAAGCCCACGAATTTAATTGGGTTTCGAGTTAAATTCGTGGGTTTAATAAACCCACAATTTAAGCAGTTAAATTCGTGGGTTTATTAAACTCACGAATTTAACAGATTAAATTAGTGGGCTAAAAACCCACAATTTATCAAATTAAATTCGTGGGTTTATTAAACCCACAATTTAATCTGATAAATTCGTGGTTTTAGCCCACAATTTAATCGATAAATTCGTGGGTTTATTAAACCCACGAATTTAAACAGATTAAATTCGTGGGTTTAATAAACCCACGAATTTAACTGTCATTTTACAAAAAAATGTATATATATCCAAATGTATGTATTTTTATATATATATGTATCGCACTCAATACATATATACATATATCCAAATGTATGTATTTATATATATATATATATATATGTATCGCACTCAATACATATAACAACTAAAGAAGAAAAGAAAAGGCAAAAGAAAATTGAAACTAAAATTGCTAGCGAATAATAAATAAGAAGGATCATCTATTTTGTTCAAATCGATCGAAACACTAACACAAAAGACAAACTCTACAATGAAGTTCAAGTGAGCGAAGAATTAACAAGCGAGACACCAAACCTATTACCGTACTAAAATCTGAAACCAACCTTTTAACTCTTCAAAACCGGCTTAAAACTAAGTCTCCGAAATGTACAAAATTTGGCATGACCTCTCTTGTAAATAGGACATCCACTCGTGAGACAAAAAACATTTGCGGTTATAATATATATATCAATCACTCAAACCGAAGGAGACATTCTAGCAGATCCTTAGATAATCCAATCACACATCCAACGGCAATTTGTAAACTACGCAATGACGTACAACACATTACAACCGCAATAGATACAATCCGATCCATTAAAATAAGTCCATCACAATAAGTCGATCACAACGTATCCATCACAACAAGTTATAAAGTACAACAGCTTATACACCAATCGAGCTCACAATGGAATTCATGCCTCGGGGTTGTTAGAGTTGTGGGCGCTACCACCACCGTCGTATTTGTTGAAGATGTCTTCTATGATGTAAATCGTTAGTATGCGTCTTTGGAGGGTGTGACCTAGAAACACGCAAGTTCAAGATTAACTTAGGTTGTGCTACAAGTAACATTATCTTTGATTCACATGAATGTCAATATGAGAATATCAATAGTACTATTCAACCAAGACACAATATGAGAATATCAATATGACAGTCAAGCTAAACAAGAACAGATACTATATATAAGAACTACACGTGCGAGCTAGTCAAGATATCTGCAATAATCATATAAACATCAATCTCATATTCAATGAAGTATCAAAGTAATACTCTCTAGTATTAACATAAGGCCAAGATTACAACTAAAATTACTTAATTCAACTTGCAAAGACCCCAATTGCATCACTGAGTATTCAAAAGATAACAAACAGTGAAAATAGTTCAAAGAAGCAATTAAGAGTTTTGGTAGTCATTTTAAGAGTTCAATATACAAAGTACAAATATGAAGCATTCTACAAGGATAAACAATCAGATTGTACATGGGCAAACAACATTCTACAAGGATGCCATATAAAGCATTTAAAACATAAGTTCACAATTGAACAAGTTGTCTTAAGATAACTTTTTCAATTCCAAGAAGTCAGCACAATATAATGTTCGAAATCAAAAAGTTATTGGCAGAAAGAAAAAATCAAATAGCACGTAATGGGTTAATAATTTGGTAAACCATCACTTATCTATAGGAGCACAGCAATGAACTTTCATAAGAACACAAGTTAACCTTTTCAAATATGAACATTGAGATGATTTGTGCAAGGTTTAAGAAAGAGTTGCCTAAATATCCTAAAATCGACTCAGTTGTGCATTTCAACAAAAATTATCACTTTTGCAACAGATTACTAAGATTGATATATACTAAAACAATGAACTAGATTTCCTACGGAAGTATATGTCCATCCGCTGCACACGTAATCTCATATTCAATGAAGCATATGTAATCTCATATTCAAAGAATGAACTAAAGTTCCTACGGAAGCATATGTTCCTAAATTTGAGCAAGAGAAAGGAAGGGATGGGGCAGGTAGCTCACCAAGTCATCAAACTCCACAACAAAGTTCAAGCTAACGAAAAATTAACAAACGAGACACCAAACCTACTACCTCTACTAAAAGACCGAAACCAACCTTTCAACTCTTTAAAACCGGCTTAAAACTAAGTCATTGAAATGTACAAATTTTCGGCATGACCTCTCTAGTAAATAGGACATCCACTCAGTAGACAAAGAAACATTTGTAGTTATAATATATATACCAATCTCTCAAACCAGAAGGAGACATTCTAGCAGATCCTTAGATAATCAATCACACATCCAAAACGGCAATTTGTACAAGAATTGACAAACTTAGCTCGTGTCGCAAACTTATAATATTTTCGACATCCATACATGTGGTGTCGTCTGAGGTGGCTGCAGGGCCCATGGGTTGAAGTACATAGGCATTCCTTGGCTTGGCATAGGTGGTGGGTACATGTAGAACGGGTTTGGAGGCTGGGAGCTCGGTAAGGCATAGACAGGTACATCATGCCACATGTAAATCATTCATTCAAATTTTAAATAACGAATTGAACCGATCCGTCTTTACTGTGGTGCCTCTCCGTAGAAGGTGGTTGCATCGTGGATTGAACATGTAGAAAGGAGGAGGAGGTGGGAGCTCTGTGGATCATAGTTTGTGATATGAAGTACAAATAATAGAGTTTTTGAAAATAAAGAATGCATGAGAATATCATATAACTTTGAGGTGCATCTCCTAGGGTGGTGCCTGCATCCCGATGGGGTTTATGAAGGGCCAGGGGAGGTGAGCAACATGTGATGCTTCTCCTTGTGGTGGTGGCTGCATGTGCGGAGAAAACATGTAGAAGGGAGGTGGCTGGGAGCCCTATGACATAATAGTCCAGTTTGTGAATTCGTGATTTATGAGCTAAGTGAATTAAAGCATAATGAACTCAAGTATCTTTACCTGCGGAACAGGAGGGCGAAACACTCGCACGTTAGGTCCAAGAGATTGTGACGATTCTTTGCATATAGATTGTTTGTTAGATTTTAATCACAAATGTAAACTTGAGCGTTTTGTTCAAAGTTGAGATTGTACTTGCAGATACATTTTCATGTATTCGAGTCTTCTCGGCCTGCGAGCTTCCTCTCGTGCTTGACGAGACTCTTCTCGCGCTTGCGAGCCTCCTCTCGCTTCACGAGCCTCCTCGTGCGCTTGTGCTTCCGTGCGGACCTCGGCGAGCGAGCACTCCCTGTGAGAAACCGAGCCTCATGGAGGACGATCGCGATCCACAACTCTATCCCCATGGCCCACCTACAAGCGATATATCTTGAAATGTGACCACGCAATTTTTTTCCTTAGTAGAGCGAAAACAAATAAAATCAGTTTTATTAAAGAACCTCCCATGCTTTAGGCCCCCTCCGGCGTGGTACAACGCTTCCACATCGGCCGGTGCGGCTCTCCAATCAACCTCCGGCCCATGGCGTTGTGTCATTTGTTACGCATATAGCGCCTACAAAACAACATTTGGTGCTCTGGATGTAAATTTGCACAAAACATATTGTGTCATTTATACTTACCATCCTCTCACTAGCCCGTCGTCGCACAACACATCAGGGGTTCGTGGATCCTCGCCTTGGTGCCCCGGATGTAAACTTCCACAAAAGTGGGAGTACTCCCACTTTCGACCTCCTACGATGCAAAGTTAGAAACATAGTGACAAATTCACTAACAATTATAATACCGATACTTACCATGCGTTGCTCTAGGCCAATGTGTCCGTCTGCGCCCGTACTTGTGCTTCCCCAATCTACTTCTTACATTCCCTCGATTTCTATTTGATTTTTCTTGAAAATCCTTCGATCCCCAGTACCGGCACATCCACCTCCAAGCCTCCATGTCCTTCATTATCCAATCGACCGAGCTCTGGAGATACTCTTGTTCTGTCAGGTGTATCCTCCTCACCTCTGGTCCTCTTCTCATGTTCACCTTCTTCACCCTCTTGTAAAATTGATGGATGCTTTAATCGTGCATTCTTTGAATGAATCTCCGACAACCTTTTGTGCCGCCTGTTGAAGGCGCTTTTGGCCTTCTTCAAAGCGTTGTAATCGTCTTCGTTCTCAAGGAGGAACCTCTCACGCATATAATCACACTGTCAAATTGTACTTACATTTAAAGCAATACTCAAATAGAGTAAATAAATACGCATAAACTCACCCGAAGCCAGCCCACTGCTGCATACGACATGTTTGGTTGTCTTCGCCTCCTTCCACGTTCTCCTTCAACGCCCGGTGCTTCCGGTTGTGGGCGCGAATCTTTCCCTTTGACTCAACCATGCCAGGGTAGTAGTACCGGCCAAGGGCTCCCAGCACGATGTTAACCTTTGTAATGTGTCCCGTCCCAGTCCAACCTGGCTCTTTCTAGTGCCTACAAGAAAATACAAGACAAAGATGCATCAAAATAATAAGTTGTCACCTAGCTAATGCTAAAGGAGAAGATATAACTGTTACCTGCTCCCGTGTACCTCTATCAACCTCCTATCGGCCGGGTTGCATGTCGGACGAATCGAGGCTTTTTCTGAAACACGAAATGCAAATAATTAGTTCATAGACATTACAATGTAAATATGGAGATTAAATGATAATCCAATACTACACATATACCTGATGGTACCCGAAGAAGACCCGCCCTCTTCAACTGGCTCTAAGGTCGCCTCCAACTCTGCATCTGCCGCTGCCTCGGCCTCGGCGTCTGCATCTGTATCTGTCGTCCCACCGCCACCACCCCCAACGACCTCCTCGTCGTCCGCCTCGCCCATGTCGTCATGCTCACATCCCAACTGCCCCTCCTCTGCAACCCCTACCTGCCCCTCGTCCTCCTGTGGCTGCTCCCGCGCCTGTTCTCGTGCCTGCTCATCGAAGCACCTCTGGAGCTGCTCCTGCCGCTGTCTAATCTGCGCCGCCCCAGCAAATATGGCGCTGCCGGCCGTCGAGTCCTGACCATCAGAACCCTTGCTCCTCGACCTTCTGGAGGACGACCCGCTGAACTTGCCTTTAAGCTTGTCAACCTGATGCCTGAACATACTCATCTGTTCAAATTTGACAAGAGTTAGTATATAGGTTTACAAATAATTTTCAATAACTTGCAAAAAAGAATGAGACAACTATAACATGTAAAAAATGAAGGAGACAACAATGACTTGTACAAATGAGCGAGGCAACAATAATCTCACAAAATATATATATCAAAAGTAAATCGGCGGAATGCGCCTGCGACTCGTATTTCATTGAGGCGTGCTTGAAGGCGTGCAATCCTTACTGACTTTTGAGGCGTTTCCGTGACGGGCGGGTTCATCTGTTATTATATCGTGGCATCGGTAGGTAATTGATCGAGTCTGCCCGTCGGAGACAAGGAAAGAATCTCCTATAGCTTCTTCTTGATATACATCACCCACATCATCCTCTCGTTACTTGCCACATACGAAACATCCCGGGAGGGTATACTTGAGGTTAACTTTAAATACAACCCACCAAGCCTTCAAGCTACGGTGAGGATAGCTCGGGTAGTACACTGCTCAACTTTGATGTGCAAGCACGATGTTATTGATATGGCCACGAAGCATGACGTGCTTCACCTCCACCATCCCAAAGTCATCGACACGTGTGCCGTTGTGTGGATCGAACCAATGGCAATCAAAAACACGACCTTGGATCTTTGCCACCCCAAAGGTATACTCAATTATGTTTTGTACAACACCGTAGTAGTCTAATATATCGCCGCTGGAATCGGATGACGTTATGACTACTCCGTTGTTAGAAGTGGCCGCAAGTGGACGGCTAGCTTCTAATTTCACTGTTCGAAAACAGAACCCGTTCACATCACAGCGACTATAGCTCCTTGCCGTCACATCACCATGTGAGAGCTGTCGGAGATCCTCAGGGACGGAGGCATCACGCATACACTATATAGCAACATTCATCACTTTTAGTCTAATATTAAGTTACTACAACAATTCATTTTAGAAAAATGAATAAATAGTCAAATTACATGTTGACGGAACCATTGCACGAAGCTTGGGCCGCCTTTCAACCCATCACGACGTAGGTTATCCAATTGCTTAGTTGTGGGTTGTCGAGTTGACTTCCAATTTTCTTTGTCAAATACTCTGCGTCATTTATTCTCGGGTTAAAAAGGACACTACACTGAAATGATGAAAACATAATTTAGAAAGTCACGTACTCAAAATATTTTTCAACTTCTACCATGTTAGTGAACATGTAAAGCATGGCCATGTTCCAGTCCTCATACTCAACATGGTGTGCAGTGTACGACCCAACAGGTTGACCCTTGCATTGAAAAAGCTTAAGTTCGCTCAATGGTTCATCTTCCGCGGCACGGTACCGATTCTTACGGACATTCACGTTGTGCTTGCGTGCGAAATACTTTGTTGAGAAGTTTGTGATCTCTTTACTTGCATAAGCCTCTGCGATACACCCTCTACCCTTGCCTTGTTGCGCCTTTGTAGCTCTAAGCTTTTTCAACTCCCTTTCGACTATACATCCATCCGAGCTGCGCGGGACCTCCAACCTTCGCTTCCCAAGGTAGATGCACAAAGGTGTTACATCACATTCATAAAACCAGGTGGGAAAGTTTTTCCAACTTGCATACAAGCAATGGAATTCCCTTCTCTAACTTCGCATCAACGTCTTAGAGATTTCCTTACCGCATATCTGCTGTAGAAATGGCGAGCTCGCCAACATCCTCCACAACTCATTATCAAAATATCCATGAAACATTACGAACAAGTCTTTCCATGATAATATGGTAATCATGACTCTTTAGCCCGTTTAGCTTACGGTCTTGACATTCACACCCGTTTTATGTTAGATGCATAGCGGTCGGAAACTTTAGAGTTTTCAACCACCTCAAAATCTGTTTACGGTCTTACGGCTTCACACACGATTATGGAGCTCGTGGCGGCTCTCATTCCCATTTAAACCAACTTTAACCTCGAGCCACGTCCTAGCACAATGATCACCCATGTCTTTCCTAGCACTCACGTTATCCTTTGTTTTGTCGGTTACATCAAACACCATGCGATGATGCTTTACGCCACATTGCGCTCTTGGTGCATCAAATCTATGTTATCTGGCGAGAATCAAAGCTTTTGCGTAAAGCGGCTCCCAAAGAAAAGAAATATGAGTCGGTTGTGCTCCTTTCCATAGCGATGAAACCCACTTAGTAGATCGTACAAGCCGACTATGCCACTCAGCTATCTCCTCTCACGTGAGTCGCCGGCGGCCCTTTTTAACTACTGTCCTTTTGAAATGCTTTGGCGTCGTTCCTAAAAGGGTGCCTCGCGGAAGCCATCGTCGATGGCAATCGAAGAATGTGATCTTTTACCGTGCGTGAGCTGAATGCATCAGTCGACCATACAAATTGGACAACACAGCGACCATGAACACACGGTAGGCCCAAATGCCATATGCCAACAAATCATGGACCGACCACGGTATGCGGCTCGTAAGGTAAATTCTCTGCCACCAACGTTGTCGTATGCCTTTTCCCCTCGCCACAACTTCTTCAGCTCATCAATTAAGGGCCGCATGAACACATTGAGATCCTTCCCTGGATGCTTAGGACCTGGAATGACAAGAGCAAGGAATATGAACCCCTCTTTCAAGCAAATCTCAGGTGGAAGATTGTATGGCATGATGAAGACCGGCCAACAAGAGTAGGGGCTAGCGCTTGTGCTGAAAGGTGTGAAATCTCCGTGGACAAACCAAGACGGACACTCCTAGGGTCGCTTGCAAATGCAAGATCGAATCGGTCCAATGCCTGCCATGCCTCGCCATCAGACGGATGCACCATCATATCCGGGTCTTGGTCCTCACGTTTACCTTCTTTGTGCCACCGCATATGTTTCGCTGTTTCTTTTGACATGTATAGTCGTTTAAGCCTATCCGTGATCGGCATGTACCGAAGCTGTTTAGTCGCGACCTTTGTAGTGGTGATACCCTTCCTCATCTACCACCGAGCGAATCGCACTTACCGCAATGCATACAATGGGTATCGTTGTCATGATCCTTCGAGCGACATGCAATTATTCTCGCACACATCAATCTTACGGTAATTCATCCGAGGCCGGCCATCAACTTTTTCGATTGGTACAAATCCTTTGGCATCTTGTGGTTAGGCGGAAGGACATCATTCATTAGTTCAAGCAAAGCGTTGAAGCATTTGTTCGAAAAGTTGAACTTGACTTCACCGACATAAGGCGTGTAACCGCTGCAGGGCGGTCACATTGGTCAAGTCTTGCGACTTCTCGTCCAAGGCGTCAAGTAGCCTATAGAATTCCTTAACCTCCTCTACTGTGACCCTCCCGGAGTTAAATTGATCCCCCGCCAAGATCATCCAAAGCATGTCTTCCATCCGGTCGTGATCCTCCACATGGTCCAAACATCTCTTACGTCTCAATGGCACGCCTGCGGCCTCTCCATGTGGTGCCACACCAAATAGTTAGGCATGAACCCGTTTTGCAAATGTGATCTTGCACTATATCCTTGCTGTAGTAGCTGTTATTCTCGCAGAGGTACACGGGCAATACACATATTCAGCTCCTCCGTGAATGCTTGCTTCAAGAAAGCATCCATGATCGCCCCCATTCCTTGAGTGCCCCCATCACTCCTCCATCCGTCATACATCGCCTTCGATCGTCACCCATTATCAAAGCTAAACAAATGAAACAATGTCAGCGTACAACCGTGGCTTAGGTGACAATGACAACCCTATTAGGAAAGATTTGTCCTAAACCCACCCAAGAATGGAGGCTATTGCATGCGACACTGTGGCGTGCGCTACTGAACGAGCGAAATTTCGGCATCATAACCCATTGTTCTCCAAGCGCACGCCGATCTTTGGTGCGTCGGAGAACAACAGGTTATGTGGCGAAATCACGTTGGATCGCTCGCTGCGTCACAGTCCTATGCAACAACTAACATTCTCGGGCTGTCCAAAATCTGTTGGACAATTAGGAACCGCGCACCTCACAAGCAAATGTGAGATGGTCGTTCCCGAACGGGAGACGCCTATGCTCTCTACTGTTCGACACAAACCCTAAACTCTAAAGTTATATACAACGGCAGCGAGAAAATAAAAATATATATATCATATGCAGCGAATATAAAATGAGATGAAATAACTTTAAACGAATATAAAAGAGGCGAAATATACCTTCTCCAGCGCTGGTGGGGTGTCGCGGAGGGTCCGGGAGGCGGGGTGGCGCCCGGCGCGGCAAGGCGTCATCGGCGGGCGGCGCTTGACGATAAGCGCGCGATGGCGTGGCGCAGCGGCGCGACAGGCGGCGGGTGGGCGCGCGCCGGTGGCGGCGGCGTGGTGCCGTCTCGGCGCCGAAGCGGGCGGCGGTGACGGGCGAGGGCACTGGCGGCGGACGCATGGCCGTATGGCGGGCGGCCGGCGGGCGGCGTCATGGGCGGCGATGGGCGGTGGCGGGCTTGTCGCGTGCGGCGACGCGAAGCATGGTAAGCGGCGCGAAGCGGCGGGCGGCGCATGGCGAAGCGGCGGAGGGCGGCGGCGAGCTGGCGGGCGGCGGCGGGCGGCAACGCGCGTCGGGCGCGGCGGGCGGCGGAGGCGGCAATTGGGCGCTGGCAATGCGGGGCGACCTGCGTGGCGCGTCATGGCGCCGCGTGTGCGCGGCGCGTGCGGCCGGCAGCGTCATGGCGGCGGCGTGGCAGGGGCAGTGGGCAGGGCTGGCTGTGGGTGGGGGCGGAGGGGCCGCGGCGGGTGGCGGCGGGCAAAGCTCAGTGGCCGGCCGGGCGAGGGGCGGCGCGGGCGGCGGCCGGGCGTGGGTGGTGGCAGCAGGCCGGGGTGGGTCTTAGGCGGCAGCGGGTGCGCTGGTGGAGGCGGGCGGGTGGGTGGCTCCGCGGCCGAGTGGAGCAGCGCAGCCAGGGCGAAGCGGCCGACGGCGCTGAGGAGGGCCAGGGCGGGAGCGAGCGGGCGGCGGGCGGGCGGGCGCGGCGGGCGGGGCGGGTGGGAGGGAGGCGGTAGCGTCTCGTGGGCCGTAGGATTTTTGCCCGAGATAAATTCGTGGGTAAGGTGGGCCCACAATTTAAAAACTTAAATTCGTGGGTAATTGGTGGCCACAATTTAAATTTTTAATTTCGTGGGTAATTTTTGGCACACGACTTTAAATATTTAAATTAAGTGGGTTACTTACCCACAATTTAAATGATTAAATTCGTGGGTTTCATTTGGCCCACAATTTAATTAAAAACGTGGGTTTTATACAAACCGAGCAATTTAAATAAATAAATTCGTGGGTTTTTTTTTGGGCCCACGAATTTTAAAAATCCATGAATTTTTTTCTGTTTCTTGTAGCGAGGGGTAGCCTCCTCCCCTTGAAGGTTTTGAGGTTTTTGATGCTCCTTTGAGCTTTGCCCACATGAATGTGAGGCTTTGTAACCTCTCCTTCCAGAAATGAAATGTTTCCTCAAATCATTTCTTTTCTTTGTGCATTTACATTACGCATTTAAATTACGCAATTTACATTATGCACTTAAATTTCGCAATTAAATTCAACACTTACATTCTTGCAATATACATTTATGCAATTTGGTTTTGCCTCCCCTCCATCTAAATGTTGTTCTTCTAGGATGTCTTGAGGGTTTTCATTTGGTTCTACATCTTTCTTACACCCTTGGATAGACTAGAGATCAAGTTTTTTATCAAATTGCAAATCTGTCCAGAACTTGTTCTTCGCGCAGCAGTCAGTGTTTGATTTTTCTAAAAATATAGAGAACGCATTTTTGAGTGATTCTTGATGTAGAAGGTGCAGGACTCATATATCCATCTTTGAGAAAATTTCTTGAGTCAACTGGTTCCACCGTTTGAGAGCTTTGATGTGAAAACCGAGCTTCAAACTTTCTGGTCGAAGTTCCTGACTGTCTGTATTTCTTGATTTTTCATTCTTATTCTACAAAGCTTTCTGAGGTTATTTTTGGTGGAGTGTTTCACGACTCAGCTTCTCACAGGGAAAAAATTCTCAAAAATTTTAGAGCAACAAAAACTCACCAACCACCTGTTCCATCTGAGAACAATTTTTGAAAATCTGCTTTAACTTTTCTGAAAAGAGACTTTGGTGTTTTAGCTTTATCTCTTTTAGAAAAGAAGTCTTTTGAATTAATTCCTCATTTGTTTGGACACTTGACAACCAGGATTGTGATTAAAAAACCCTTCACATGATTCATGGTTTTTATCCATGCAAGCTAGGGGTACACATAGTTGTCTAATTATTCTGGATTTTGGAGGGTGTGTGAATCTGAGAAGCACCAGTTTGAACGAAAATCTTCGGGTGCTTTAGATTTTTATTGCAAGAGTGTTTGGAGTACTTTGAGTTGGGAAATTTTATTTGGGATCATTCACCCCCCTCTGATCGCCATTTCGATCTTTCAATTGGTATTAGAGCCGGTTTTGCTCTACCATAGATATTGATCGATCTCAAGAGCCATGGCGATGGACAAGTATTCCACCAAGCCTCCTATTTTCTCTGGAGTTGATTTTCCTTTCTGGAAATCTTGAATGGAGTCATACATCACGCCGGGCTTCTGATATGGCGAAGGTGAAACTCCGTATGAGGTTCTGGCGATGAAAGCGTCACGGTGGCAATATGGCTGACGTTGAGGCAAACGCTAAGGAAAGGAACATTCTCATACAGGGTCTTAGCGACAGTGAGTATGATAGGATTTCTCACCTCCGTTCCGCTTACGAGATTGAAGAGGAACACGATATGCTACACTAGCACAAAAAAAAATCTACCGCGTAACAAGAAAGCTACTCGCAAGAAGGGGATCACAGATAAGATTACCACTAGGCGCGATTGCGGAATCCTTCAGCGTCGATGTAGTGGATCGTCCTCGCCCGCGATCGTTGCGTCGATGGAGCGGATCGTGCTCGCCTCGCCGTGGATCGTCCTCCCACGCCCTTGATCACAGCGAGCGTCACCATGATGATCCACACGTCCGAGGATGGGCGCGTGCATCGGTGTGCAAGCACTGGTCGCTCGGCGAGGCAACAAGAAGAGGAGGCTTGGCTTTGGTGAATCACTTCTAAAGCGTAGGAAAGCACACCTGCGCCCACCCTCCTCCCCTCCTTATATAGCCACGAGATGAAACCCTAAACCAAGGCCCATCAGCGTGCTAAACCCACGATGTCCATTAATTATGGATCTAATCCAAATTAATGCGTCCCAGCCCATTAAGTGTGTGACCCTGCAGGTTCATGTACGTTTGGACATGGATTCGAAAAACTCCTTTTCAATCCAATAGTTGGTAGCGGCTCCTTGCAAAGTATGCCAACTCCCAAATATACTATGATCAAATCGGATAGAACCTATCAAAAGTACTCATGTAATAATCCCTTTGCCAAGTATATGAAGATTGAACTCAAGGCGAGAAGTATGTCATCCTTTGATGATTCAATCCATCTCTCGTATCCGTGATATATTAATAAGTTGTGATTGACTCCTCAATCACAGCATGGCTATGCACTTCCTTAATCATATCACACGAGTGGCCTTGTCATATATCTCCGTTTCATTGGAGTGGCAAATTCCATCTTGACTGCTCACTTCCCTCTGCACGTTTCATAGTAAACATGAAAGCTACCTTTATAACTATCCGATTAGGAAGTAGTGTTTGATAGCCCCAAGGAAAACTATTACACATGTAGGGAATATGACAATCTCAGGTCTAAGGATCATACATCTACTAGGTATGAGATACACTGATGACACATAAGAATGAAACATTCTCGCAGTGTCCAATTGCGGGTCTATCTAACCCATGTTCTTCAACATGCGTCCACAATGTATAGATGATATCTCTTTATCCCATGATCTATGAAGCATGATCATCGATCACTACATGTGCTGATCTATTCATCGTTGTCCTATACGATGATATCCGATCAGAGATATTTATCGAATTATATCAATAAGTAAAGAGCTTCATAAGCAAGTCACATACATGTTGATCAATACAATGATATACATTCATTGGACCAATAATCATATTATTATTCATAAACATAGTCATGTTACAATCATCTAAATGATTGCCTCAAGGGCATAGCACTAACAATCTCCCACTTGCACTTGAGTCAATCAATTAAGTATCTAATACCAATAGATCTCATGTGTGCCTCATGCTTAGGCTGTGGCAGTGGCTTTGTCAACGGATCGGCCACATTGGCTTCCGTATGTACTTTGCATATTCTCACATCACCTCTATCCACAATCTCACGAATAAGGTGAAAGCGCCGGAGTATGTGTCTAGACTTCTGATGTGATCTAGGCTCTTTTGCTTGTGCAATGGCACCACTATTATCACAATAGATGTCCATTGGACTAGAGGCACTAGCGACCACACCAAGCTCTGTGATAAACTTCTTAATCCACATAGCTTCTTTTGCGGCCCCCGAAGCCGCAATGTACTCCGCTTCTGTCGTAGAGTCGGCCACCGTGTTTTGCTTGGAACTCTTCCAGCTTACTGCTCCTCCATTAAGTGTAAACACAAACCCGGATTGCGATTGAAAATCATCTTTGTCAGTTTGGAAGCTTGCATCGGTGTAACCCTTTGCAACCAGATCTTCCTCACCTCCAAAAACAAGGAATATACCCTTAGTTCTTCTCAAGTACTTCAGGATATTTTTTACGGCTATGCAATGACCATCACCAGATCCGCTTGGTATCCGCTGTGACACTTAGAGCATATGAGACATGCGGCGCGTACGGATCATGGCATACATAATTGACCCAATAGCGAAGCATATGGAATCTTGCTCATCTGTCTCGCTCATCGGATGTCGAAGGACACCGATTCTTGCGAGACTAATGCCATGTGACATTGGCATGAAACCTCTCTTGGATTCATGCATATTGAACCTTTTCAATATCTTGTCAATGTACATTTCCTGACTTAATCCAATTAACCTTTTTGATCTATCTCTATAGATTTTTATGCCCAAGATATAGCATGCTTCTCCTAAGTCCTTCATTGAGAAACTCCTTTTCAATGAAGTCTTAACATCTTCAAGCATAGGAATATCATTCCCGATCAATAATATGTCATCCACATACAAAATCAGAAATACAAGTGCGCTCCCACTACCCTTCTTGTAAACATAAGGCTCTTCTTCATTTTTGATAAAGTCAAACCCTTTGACTACTTCATCAAAATGAATATTCCAACTCCGAGATGCTTGCTTTAACCCATAAATGGATCTTTGAAGCTTGCATACCCTTTTAGCATATTTAGGATCAACAAAACCTTCAGGTTGTATCATGTATACATCCTCAGAAAGATTCCCATTAAGGAAGGCTGTTTTAACCCGAGTTAGCAGCCACGATCTCATTCGTGGTTTGCCCAAACTCAAAATGGTCAAAGACTTAGTTTGCTCTCCCTGCTGACATGGCAAGATGGTTCTTCGCTTCTCATCCCCGATCCTTTGTTGTGATGGTGATGCACAGGACAGCTTTTACATATGGACTTTGTTGGTCGGCTAGAGTGCAGTCAGTGGGAGGGAAGTGGTATGTTCTTGTCATTGTTGATGATTTTTCGAGGTATTCTTGGGTGTTCTTCATGTCCTCGAAGGATGAGACTTTTACCCATTTTAGGGGTTTGGTTCATAGGTTGTCTTTTGAGCTCCCTGGTGCCCTACGAGCTATATGCAGTGACAATGGCACGGAGTTCAAGAACTCCTATTTTGAGAGTTTTTGTGTGGAGTCTGGTTTAGAGCATCAGTTCTCCTCTCCCTACGTCCCTCAGCAAAATGGCGTAGTGGAAAGGAAGAACAGGACCCTTGTAGAAATGGCCAGGACGATGCTAGACGAGTATAGTACTCCTAGGAAGTTTTGGGCTGAGGCTATAGCTATTGCTTGTCATGTTTCTAATCGTGTATTCTTGAGAGCACATTTGCACCGCACTTCTTACGAGTTGAGGTATGGGCGAAAGCCCAGTGTTTCTCATTTTCGTGTGTTTGGTTGCAAGTGTTTTATTTTGAAGTCCGGTAACCTGGATAAGTTTGAGTCTCGTTCTTCTGATGGTATCTTTCTGGGTTATTCGACTTCTTCTCGTAGCTATAGGGTCTGGAGTTGCGATGCGCATAGGATCATAGAGACCTGTGAAGTGACCTTTGATGAGGCTAGCCTAGGAGCTAGACCCGATATTTCTGGCTCTTCTTCTTCCTCCGAGAATATCTTTGTAGAGGATGACGATGATGGGAATGATGGTGTTCCACCTGATCCAGTCCCCTCTACACCTGAGGTGCCTCCTGTTTCCATTTCTACACCTCAGGAAGGTCAACCCTTGCCTTCTGACTCTCATTCAGCTAGTGGCTCTGCTCGTACCTCTTCTGTGCATGAGGTAGAGGCCACTTCTGCTTCTGGACCTCCCCGTCATATTCAGCATTCTCATCCACCTGATCAGATCATCGGCGATCTGTTTGAGCGAGTCACTCTCTCAAAATTAGGTTTATCCAGTTTCTGCCTTCACTCTGCCTTTGTTGCCTCATTTGAGCCAAAGGATGTGACTCATGCATTATCTGACGAGTCTTGGACTAATCCTATGCATGAGGAACTTGAAAACTTCGAGAGGAACAAAGTCTGGCAGCTTGTAGAACGTCCATCTGGTCATAATGTCATTGGGACAAAGTGGGTGTTCAAAAACAAGCAGAGTGAGGATGGGGTTGTCATTCGCAACAAGGCTAGGCTAGTTGCACAAGGTTTTTCTCAGGTTGAGGGTCTTGACTTTGAGGAGACCTTTGCCCCTGTAGCTAGGCTAGAGGCTATTACGATCCTGCTTGCATTTTCTGCATCCCGGAGCTTCAAGCTCTATCAAATGGATGTCAAGAGTGCATTCCTCAATGGATATATTGAGGAAGAGGTTTATGTCAAACAACCTCCAGGATTCGAGAACCCCAAGTTTCCGAGTCATGTATACAAGCTCTCCAAAGCTCTGTATGGACTCAAGCAGGCCCCCAGAGCATGGTATGAGAGGCTCAAGTCTTATCTTCTCAGCCATGACTTCAAAATGGGCGTAGTAGACAAGACTCATTCATCGACACCATGAGTCGCATTTTCTTCTCGTCCAGATTTATGTGGACGATATCATTTTTGGTGGCTCGTCTGGTTCGCTTGTGTCTCAGTTTTCTAAGGTGATGAGCACAGATTTTGAGATGAGTATGATGGGCGAGTTGAGCTACTTTCTTGGCTTCCAAATCAAGCGGACTCGGGAGGTACTTTCTTGCATCAAGGCAAGTATACCCGTGACCTCTGGCGCTTGATATGTCGATGGGAAGCGGTGATGACTCCTATGGCCACCTTCGCTGTCCTCGAGCCCGATGAGGATGGTGAGCCTCTTGATCAAAAGGAGTTTGGAGCATGATCGGCTCCCTCTTGTACCTCACCGCTTCGAGGCGGACATACATTTTTACTCGTGTGCGTGCACTCGATTTCAAGCTTCTCCTCGCGCCTCTCACCGCCAGGCGGTCAAGCGCATGTTCAGGTACCTTCGTACTACCACTGATTATGGTATTTGGTACTCTTCTTCTTCTTTCTATCTCTTAGAGCCTTTTCCGATGCCGACTTTGCTGGCTGTAGGATAGATAGGAAGAGCACTTTGGCACTTGCCAATTCATTGGCACTTCTCTTGTTTCTTGGTCATCTAGGAAGCGATGCTGGGTTGCCACAGTCCACGGCGAGGCCGAGTATGTTCTTTTGACCGATTCTTTGTAGCGAGGTGCTCTGGATGAGATCGACCTTACGGGACTATGGGTTAGAGATAGAGAGTGTGCCACTTTTACGTGACAACACTTCAGCTATTTGCATTGCTAAAACCCGATGCAACATTCCGGACCAAGCACATTGATATTAGATATCACTTCCTTAGAGACCATGTGGAGAAGGGAGATATCGCGCTTCGATTCGTGAGAGTGACCTTGATTAGCGATATCTTCACCAAGCCTTTGGATAGCTCAGCATTTGTTGCCTTGAGGAGTGAGCTTGGAGTCGTGAGCCCTTCTGACCTTTCATGAGGGGAGCTGGTTTGTATATTATGTATTATATGTTTTCTTCCACTTTTCTTTTCTTTGTGTTTCTTCCGGGTGACTTTGGGCTTGTTTTCTTGAGTTGAGTTCACTCACTTAGACTTCGGCATGTCTTGCATGGACCTCTTATCTTGTGCTTTAGGTTGCTATCATGCGTGATTATTTGTTCTCTCTTCTCTCTAGGTTGAGTCCCTCACAGTCTTATAAGTCTAGCGGTATTGGGCCTCTGGGTGGCGAGTGCATGTACACTCCTTAGTTGGGATCTAGAGTCGACTTCCTATGTCGATCCTTTGGGGAAGATAAGAGCGAGTCCGAGCCATAGTGAGTCTCTTCTATCTTATCTATGCTCAATAGCCATCTAGTTTTGCAGTTTCTCGACTTCTTCTCCTTATTCTGTTTTTCTGGTTGTTATTGAGTTCATTCGGGTTTTCTTTATGCCTAATCTTGATAATAACTCAACTTTAACCAGATTTAAGCTTAAAATTGATTCATTTGTTGAGGGGGAGTTTGGGAATCTGTTCATGCATTGCATTTAGACTGTATTTTCTGTTTTATGAGCTTTGTCTATTATGCTATTGACTCAATCTTCATGAAATACATCATGCTAAATCTTTTGAAGAAAATCACTAGCTTAGATATGTCCAAGTCCATTTATCATGCTAAGCTTATTAAAATCTGAAAAATTTGAAAGCTTTAAATGAAAACTTGACGAAACATGTTGCTTTTACTTACTAAGTTTCTTCTCTAGAGGTTTTTACCATGAATTGTGAAATTTGTTAGATCCATATTTGAGTCCTTCAGAATTGCTCATATGTGCTAAATTAAAAAAAAATTTGACTCTTTTGTGCAAAATTGATCTCAACAGTTTATATTCACGAGATTGCTTCCCATTGCACTTGGGATGAACTTGGAATATATTGTGTATGACCAAAATCATTCTCTTAAGAGTTACTCTTGAGATGATCGAAAAAGGCTTGAGTCAATTTTTTCTAAAAACATGCAAATATCAAACACATAAGTGGGTAAAGAATGCAAATAATGTCAAACATTTGCACCCCGCTATGTTTTTTTAAAGTCTTAAAGAAAATTTGCATAAATTGAAAAATGAGCTTGAAGGACCTTATATGCACTTCAAAATTCCCTAAAGTGTTGAGTAGGTTGAACTCTAGGTTTTTCATTTGATCCTTGAGTGGTTTTGCTTCTAGCTTTGAAACTTTGCTAAGTTTTGCACTTGTCAAATCATGCTAAAATGAAATATTGTAAAACTCAGCTTTTTCATAAAATGTATTGGTCTTGGACATGTCTTGGTTTCATATTCTGAAATTGACAATCTTGGTGTAATATCTTTCCATTTTGATCAATTGGATAATCTTCAAAGCTCTTTAGATTGCATTTCATGCATACATAAAAAAATTGATGCCTATATTGCCAAAAGGGGGAGAAAACGTAGAAAAGGCATCACTAAAAACATAAAAATGTGAATGCTTATTTGGTTATTATGATCTTTGTAAATCTATGCTACTACTTCTTTTGGATCATAATTTCATAATCACATTTGACATGTTTAGTTGGATTTTAGAGTTTTTGTTGAAAACTTTCTCTTTCTTAAATTTAACTCTAAAATCTAAATTCCTCTTCATCAACTTGGTCATGATTTTATATCTTTCTCTCTGGACCAAGTTTGGCTTTGCAATCAAATTGCTTTCTTCTTCTCTCATTCAAACTCAAATTTATGCATTTTGTGTGGTTTGTCAATATACTCATCAAGGGGGGAGATTGAAGGACCATGTGGAGGTCCATCTATGTTTGTGATGAGTATTTGACTAAATTTGATCTTGGGTTGCTCTTGTTTGAGTTTGATTTGAATTGGAAGCAATTTGAGGTCTTCTCTGTTTTCCTGGTCCTACCTGCTAGAACGAGATAAAATGAATTTTAATGAGTGTACTTTGATGGATTAATTTCACATCTTTGTGGGCATTGCTATGTGAGGAGTTTCCTTGTCTTTGATGGTTGCAGGGCGACGGTGCTTGGTCATGGTGAGGCGGAGGATGACCGGGACTAGGCGAGGAGCGTTGGAGGTCCAGACGGTTGGGAGATCACCGGAAGATGGTCGAAGACGGAGTCCGGGCAAGTCAAGAAGACAAGGAAAGGAGATAATGCTAGCTAGATGCCTCGTGGATCAATGAGGGCCGTCGGATTGAGGTCTAGTTGATAGGTTAGCGTGTCTAGGTAGTATGCTTTGAAAATCGTGCAAGAAAACCCGGTATGTGTGTGGGTTAATCCTAGCCCTTAGATGAGTGCTCTAGGGTTGAGGGACTCATCTAAGGGTGGTAGGTGGCCCAAGAGTAGTATAAATAGGGGTGGAGGGGTAGCCTCCTCCCCTGAAGGTTTTGAGGTTTTTGATGCTCCTTTGAGCCTTGCCCACATGAATGTGAGGCTTTGTAACCTCTCCTTCTAGAAATGAAATGTTTCCTCAAATCATTTATTTTCTTTGTGCATTTACATTACGCATTTAAATTACGCAATTTACATTATGCACTTAAATTCCGCACTTAAATTCCGCAATTAAATTCAGCACTTACATTCTTGCAATTTACATTTATGCAATTTGGATTTGCCTCCCCTCCTTATATATGTTGTTCTTCTAGGATGTCTTGAGGGTGTTCATTTGGTTCTACATCTTTCTTACACCCTTGGATAGACTAGAGATCAAGTTTTTTATCAAATTGCAAATCTGTCCAGAACTTGTTCTTTGCGCAGCAGTCAGTGTTTGATTTTTCTAAAAATATAGAGAACTCATTTTTGAGTGATTCTTATTGTAGAAGGTGCAGGACTCATATATCCATCTGTAAGAAAATTTCTTGAGTCCACTGGTTGCACCGTTTAAGAGCTATGAAGTGAAAACCGAGCCTCAAACTTCCTGGTCGAAGTTCCTGACTGTCTGTATTGCTTGATTTTTCATTCTTATTCTACAAAGCTTTATGAGATGATTTTTGGTGGAGTATTTCAAGACTCAACTTATCACAGGGAAAACAATTCTCAAAAATTTTAGAGCAATAGAAACTCACCAACCACCTGTTCCATCTGTGGACAATTTTTGAAAATCTGTTTTAACTTGTCTGAAAAGAGACTTTGGTGTTTTAGCTTTATCTGTTTTAGAAAAGAAGTCTTTTGAATTGATTCCTCTTTTGTTTGGACACTTGACAACCAGGATTGTGATTAAAAAACCCCTCACATGATTCATGGTTTTTATCCATGCAAGCTAGGGGTACACATAGTTGTCTAATTATTCTGGATTTTGGAGGGTGTGTGAATCTGAGAAGCACCAGTTTGAACGAAAATCTTCGGGTGCTTTATATTTTTATTGCAAGAGTGTTTAGAGTACTTTGAGTGGAAAAATTTTATTTGGGATCATTCAGTCCCCCCTCTGATCGCCATTTCGATCTTTCAGGTATTATAATTGTTAGTGAATTTGTCACTGTGTTTCTAACTTTGCACCGTAGGAGGTCGTACTCCCACTTTTGTGGAAGTTTACATCCGGAGGCACCAAGACGAGGATCCACGGAACCCGGATGTTTTGTGTGACGACGGGGCTAGTGAGAGGATGGTAAGTATAAATGACACAATATGTTTTGTGCAAATTTACATCCGAGAGCACCAAAATGCTGTTTTGCAGGCGTCATATGCAGATCAAATGACACAACGTCATGGGCCGGAGTTTGATTGGAGGGCCACGTCGGTCGATGTGGAAGCATTGTACCACGCTGGAGGGGGCCTAAAGCATGGGAGGTTCGTTAATAAAACTTATTTTAATTGTTTTCGCTCTACTAAGGAAAAAAATGTTGCATGGTCATATTTCAGTATATATCGTTTGTAGGTGGGCCATGGGGGATGGAGTTGTGGACTGCGATCATCTTCCACGAGGCTCGGTTTCCTCACAGGGGAGTACTCGCTCGTCGAGGTCCGCACGGGAAGCACAAGTGCACGAGGAGGCTCGTGAAGCGCGAGAAGAGTCTCGTCAAGCATGAGAGGAAGCTCACAGAAGCCGAGAAGACTCAGAATACATGAAAATGTATCTGCAGGTACAATCTCAACTTTGAACAAATCGCTCAATTGTACATTTGTGATTAAAATATAACAAACAATCTATATGCAGCAACTGTCACAATCTCTTGGACCTAACGTTCCAGTGTTTCGCCCTCCTGTTATGCCGCAGGTAAAGATACTTGAGTTCATTACTCTCTAATTCACTTAGCTCGTAAAATCACGTTTCTCACAAACTTGACTATTATGTCATAGGGCTCCCAGCCACCTCCCTTCTACATGTTTTCTCCGCACATGCAGCCACCACCACAAGGAGAAGCATCACAGGGTGCTCAGCCTTCCCCGGCGTCCTTCATAAACCCTACTGGGATGCAGGCACCACCCCTAGGAGATGCACCTCAGGTTATATGAAATTCTCATGCATTCTTTATTTTTAAAAAACTCTATTCTGTATACTTTATATCACAAACTATGATCCATAGAGCTCCCAGCCTCCTCGTCCTTTCTACATGTTCACTCCACAGATGCAACCACCTTCTGTAGGAGAGGCACCACAGGTAAAGACGGATCGGTTCAATTCGTTATTCAAAATTTTAATGAATGATTTATATGTGGCATAATGTACCTGTCTATGCCTTACAGGGCTCCCAGCCCAAACCTGTTCTACATGTACCCACCACCTATGCCAGGCCAAGGCATGCCTATGTAGTTCAACCCGTGGGCCCTGCAGCCACCTCAGACGACACCACAGGTATGGATGTCGAAAACATTCTAAGTTTGCGAAATGAGCTAAGTTTGTCAATTGTGAGCCAAACCAAGTCAAATTGATCAAATTGAGCTACCTTCACAAAACTTAGTCAATTATATCACATTTAGGCAAATAAAGGTTAATTTTGTCAAAGTTGAGCCAGAATTAGTCAACTTGAGCAAATTTAGCTATACGTGCAAAACTTAGTCGATTTTAGGACATTTAGGCAACTCTTTCTTAAACCTTGCACAAATCATCTCAATGTTCATACTTGAAAAGGTTTACTTGTGTGCTTATGAAAGTTTATTGCTGTGCTCCTGTAGATATGTGATGGTTCACCAAATTATTAACCCATTACATGCTATTTGATTTTTTCTTTCTGTCAATAACTTTTTGATTTGGAACCTTATATTGTGCTAACTTGTTGGAATTGAAAGGTTATCTTAAGACAACTTGTTGAATTGTAAACTTATGTTTTAAATGCTTTATATGGCATCCTTGTAGAATGTGTTGTTTGCCCATGTACAATCTGATTGTTTATCCTTGTAGAATACTTTATATTTGTACTTTGTATACTGAACTCTTAAAATGACTACCTAAACTCTTAATTTCTTCTTCGAACTATTTTCACTATTTGTTATCTTTTGAATACTCAGTGATGCAATTAGGGTCTTTGGAAGTTGAATTAAATAATTTTAGTTGTAATCTTGGCCTTGAACTAGATGGTTAACTTCTATTAATACTAGAGAGTATTACTTTGATGCTTCATTGACTATGAGATTGATGTTCATATGATTATCACAGCATATCTTGACTAGCTCGTAGTTGTAGTTCTTATATATAGTATCTATTCTTGTTTAGCTTGACCTGTCATATTGGTATTCTCATATTGTGTCTTGGTCGAATAGTACTATTCTGAACTTGTTTCATGTGAATCAGCATAATTTAGGAAAGGAAAGAGTTAAATGCCTTATTTGCTGAACTCTTGCTAAACTTACTCAATTCTAGCATATTTAGCAAAAACCGACGATATGTTACTTGTAACACAACCTAAGTTAATCTTGAACTTGCAGGTTTCTAGGTCACGCCTTCGAGCACATACTAACGACGACATCATAGAAGACATCTTCAACAGCGCCGGCGGTGGTGGTGGCGCCCACAACTCCAACAACCCCGAGGCATGAATTCCATTGTGAGCTCGATTGGTGTATTACTGTTGTACTTTATGACTTGTTGTGTTGGATAGATTGTGATCGACTTATTGTGATGGACTTATTGTAATGGAATGTGAATTGTATCTATTGCGGTTGTAATGTGTTGTACGTCATTGCGTACGTAGTTTACAAATTGCCGTTGGATGTGTGATTGATTATCTAAGGATCTGCTAGAATGTCTCCTTTTGGTTTGAGAGATTGATATATATATTATAACTACAAATGTTTTTTTGTCTGCTGAGTGGATGTCCTATTTTCTAGAGAGGTCATGCCAAAATTTTGTACATTTCGGTGACTTAGTTTTAAGCCGGTTTTAAAGAGTTAAAAGGTTGGTTTCAATCTTTTAGTAGAGGTAATAGGTTTGGTGTCTCGTTTGTTAATTCTTTGTTCGCTTGAACTTCGTTGTGGAGTTTGATGACCTTGGTGAGCTAGCTGCCCCCTCCCTTCCTTCCTCTTGCTCAAATTTAGGAAAATTAGTTGCAATTTAGTCGATGTGCAGCGGATGGACAGATGCTTCTGTAGGAAATTTAGTTCATTCTTTTAGTATATATCAATTTGAGTAATCTGTTGCAATAGTGATAATTTAAGTTGAAATGCATAAATCTTGATTGATGATGTTGCCATATGAGTTGCATATATATATTTGTGATCTAGTCATTTGTATTTTTGTTTATTGCAAATATATGTTCAGTCATTTTCTACATTCAGAGTTATTTTTGTCATTTTCTTGTTTTTGTCATTTCCGACTTCTAGGCAAATGATGATATTGGGGTTTGATATGTGATTTGTTCTGAATGAATGACAGAAACACATTCATCTTCAAATGATAGAACAAGTCATGTCAATGTAGTTTCCCGTTTCTAGAGTTGGATCCAGCTGCTGAATGCCATTGCATTCGATTGATACTTTTGCATCCAGCTCTGGAAATGGAACTGTTGCCAATGGTATATATTGCCATAAAAATCTGATGCTTACTACTTTTCTTTTTGCTTTTAATTTGTTCTTTTGTGTTAGTGTTTCTGATCAGATTTGAACAAAATAGATGATCCTTCTTATTCTTCGCTTAGCAATTTTTAGTTCCAATTTTCTTTTTGCCTTTTCTTTTGTTCTTTAGTTGTTATATGTATTCAGTGCAATGCATATGTATATATATATATATATACATTTGTGTTTAAATGACAGATAAATTCGTGAGCCATTAAAAACTCATGAATTTATCTGGGCGCTCCAGATAAATTCGTCGGTTCCTTGAGCCCACGAATTTAATGATTAAATTGTGGGTTTATTAAGCCCACGAATTTATGATTAACTTCGTGGGCTATATAGCCCACGAATTTAACAATTAAATTGTAGGCTCGTTGGCCCATGAATTTAATCTGTTAAATTAAATGGGTTTCAGCGCATTTAATTTAACTCAATTCGATTAAATTCGTGGGCTTGGCAGCAACCCACGAACTTAACTTAAATTCAAGGGTACCCACGAATTTAATTGATTAATTTCGTCGAGTTAAATTCGTGGACTAAATTCGACGGTATGCCCACGAATTTAACTTAAATTCGTGGGTTGTGGCCTAAATTCGTGGGTTTCTGACCCACGAATTTTTCCCTGTTTCTTGTAGTGAATGAATGTATATCATTGTATTGATCAACAAGTATGTGACTTGCTTATGAAGCTCTTTACTTATTGATGTAATTCGTTAAATATCTCTGATCGGATATCATCATATAGGACAACGATGAATAGATCAGCACATGTAGTGATCGATGATCATGCTTCATAGATCATGGGATATGGAGATATCATCTATACATTGTGGACGCATGTTGAAGAACATGGGTTAGATTGACCCGCCATGGGACACTGCGAGAATGTTACATTCTTATGTGTCATCAGTGTATCTCATACACAGTAGATGTATGATCCTTAGACCTGAGATTGTCATATTCCTACATGTGTAATAGTTTTCATTGGGGCTATCAAACACTACTTCCTAACCGGATAGTTATAAAGGTAGCTTTCATGTTTACTATGAAGCGTGCGGAGGAAGTGGCGATCAAGATGGAGTTGCCACTCCAATGAAACGAAGATATATGACAAGGCCACTCGTGTGATATGATTAAGGAAGTGCATGGCCATGCCGTGATTGAGGAGTCAATCACAACTTATTAATATATCACGGATACGAGAGATGGATTGAATCATCAAAGGATGACATGCTTCTCGCCTTGAGTTCAATCTTCATATACTTGGCAAAGGGATTATTACATGAGTACTTTTGATAGGTTCTGTCCGATTTGATCATAGTATGTTTGGGAGTTGGCATACTTTGCAAGGAGCCGATACCAACTATTGGATTGAAAAGGAGTTTTCTGAATCCATGTCCAAACGTACGTGAACCTGCAGGGTCACACACTTAATGGGCTGGGACGCATTAATTTGGATTGGATCCGTAATTAATGGACTTTGTGGGCTTCGCACACTTATGGGCCCTGGTTTAGGGTTTCATCTCATGGCTATACAAGGAATGGAGGAGGGTGGGCGCACCATGTGCTTTCCACGGTTTTGAAGTGTTTCACCCGAAACCCTAGCCTCCTCCTCTCGTTGCTCCTACCGAGCGACCAGGTGCTTGCACACCGATGCACGGCGTTTTATCCCCGGACGTGTGGACTACTGCGGTGACGCTGCTGCGACTGTGGCGTGGGAGGGCGATCCACAGCGAGGCGAGGACGATCCACTCCATCGACGCAACGACTGCGGCAAGGACGATCCACTACATCGACGCGTGAAGGATTCTGCAACTGCGTGTCTAGTGGTAATCTAATCTATGATCCCCTTCTTGCGAGTAGCTTTCTGGTTATGCGGTAGATTTTTTTTGTGCTAGCGTAGCATACCGCGTTTCTCTTCACGGAGGTCATCAACCGCACATTGTCTACTATGCTACGGGCGATTCTCAAGACAAATCTGAAGATGTGGGAAGAGTGCTTACCTCATATTGAATTTGCTTATAACATTTACATACACTCCACAACCAAGGTAAGTCCGTTTCAGATCGTATATGAGTTTAATCCACGTGCTCCTATTGATTTGTTACATTTACCTCCTTCTGAAACATTAAATTTTGATGCTAAAAGCCGTGCTGAATTGAGTTTGAAAATGCATGAATTAGTTAAAGAAAATATTGAAAAGATGAATGCAAAATATAAAGCATATGGTAGCTAGGGTAGAAAACAATTAACCTTTGAACCTGGTGATCTTGTTTGGTTGCATCTACGCAAAGATAGGTTTCCTGAATTGAGAAAGTCTAAATTATTACCTTGAGCTGATGGTTCTTTTAAAGTACTTGAAAAGATTAATGATAATGCATATAAGCTTGAGTTGCCTACAGATTTCGGGGTTAGTCCCACTTTTAACATTTCAGATTTAAAACCATACATGGGCGAAGAAGATGAGATTGAGTCAAGGACGAGTCCAATTTTAGAGGGGGAGAATGATGAGGACATAACTTCTATGAATACAACTTTAACTTTTGGTCCAATAACACGAGCCCGAGCAAAACACCTCAATTACAAGGTGAGCTCGTTCTTAGGTGATAATACTTGTTCTAATGAGAATGTGCTACTACATAATTTTCCTTGTGATGTATTGTTACTTAGGAGCATGGGAGAGGAGATGCTAACTCAAGGAGACCTCATACGCAACTTGAACACCTACAAGCCACGTTCAACTAAAGTACAAGCCCAATTGATGCCGTCCGTGCAATTCAATTCGGACTACAACTCGTCTCGGAGTCAGCCTGACAGAGCCAGACTAAAAAGGCCATAACTTCCTCATACGAAGTCCGTTTGGGTTGAGCCACCACTCGTTGGAAAGATTATTTCAAGACCTCTCTATTGGATACAAGCCCACCTCTAGATTCGTTCTGGAAGGTCTCCAAATCGACGGAAAAGTTGCTGCTGTTGCAAACTTCGAGTCAGAACCGTTAATTGATCACTCTTTTGTAACTCGCCCTTATATATACTTAGCCGCTACTACTTTTAGGGTTATGTTATTTTGCTAAGTTTGTTCTCCATTGCGTGTGAAACACTTGTTCATCGGAGTAGTTTCGCTAGACCTGGTTTAGTGAAAGAGATAACCTCAACTTTGATCGTTTTGAATTGTAAGATTGCTTTCTTTCTCGTTCTTGCTCATTTCTTCTATTGCGTGCAGGAATTAAACTTTGTGGTTAGGTCATCCGGACGTGAGCATGGTTGATAATGACAGGTGTGTGGGTGTAGCGATTACAAGGATTCAATCTCCGCTGATTGGAAGCCCTTGGAACGCGAACATCTCCGTTCCGCAAAAGTAGAACTTATCGGAAGATCAGGCCGTTGTTGCATCACCATGCCACCTTAGCAGGAGGTCCTTACTTCACCTATAAGCCCTTGCCGTCATCATTTGAATGACTTACGCTTGTACCGGGATGCGTTGCACATTGGATATATATGCATGTTTGTGTACTCTTTGCGGTATAGGATACAGTCGTTCGGATATGCATGTATTCTTTCTACTTCCATTCCCAAGGGACAATGAACCTTCTTAGCTTTGTAGGTGGCTGTCAGCAACTCGTTTCTCTCTGGAAGCATTTATGCCAATAGATGTAATAACGCTGTGAAACTCTTGTCGACCGTTGCTTGCCTTCAATTTTAGCAGTTCAAGCACAGATGACAACCTTGTGTATTTCAACTTGCAGCCCAGGAACAAAGGTTTCTCCGAGTCCTCCAACAAGCTCGAGAATTTACCATATTCTTTGTCATCACGGTTCCCTTTTGCGTCGTGTAGCATCTGATTCAGATTATCATCCTGTAACCTATCCTCATCGGAAGCACAATTGATATGATCATATGGCATATCATTGACTTCGTCGACGATGTTAATACTACCTGCTTCCTGTATATCCTACTCTTCACCGTGACTGGTCCAACATGTATACCCCTTTTGGAACCCCTCAGAATCAAGTGTGCTTCGATCTGCGCTGAGTTTCAAAACATCTTCAGATTCTTGCGGTCAATGCATGGACAAGAAATAAACTGCACCCCCTTATTAAACATATCCTCCTCTGCAGCTCTTCTAAAAGTGGAGACGCCATTAATGTACTCGACACTCGCACGGTTTTCAGCGTACATCCATCTTCGGTCTATCTATGCTACGCATATAACATTTAGTGTTAAATATTGAAGTACACTAGGTGTGCGCATGCACACTTTCTTAAATTATGCACTGCTAGCTACTTTTTGAATATAATGCAATTATATAACCAATTAATATCTTAGAATACAAAGAACAAATAGATCTATAAGCTAGATCTAAACACAATCTTCAAATTCTCTCTTCACCAAACTAGCTAGCTACCTAAATATTAAATATAATAATGCAGTTAGAACCAATTACTAACCCTAGATCATAAGAACACATGGAAAACAATCTTCAAATTCTCTCCTCACCAAGCTAGATCTTGAATATAATGCAATTACCTATTACTAAACCTTAGATCAACAAGAACACATGCATGGATCTACAAGCTAGATCTAAACAATCTTCAAATTCTCTCCTTACCAAGCTATATCTTAAATATAATGGAATTAATTAGAACCCATTACTAACCTTAAATCACCAAGAAAACATGGATCTACAAACTAGATATAAACAATCTTCAAATTCTCTCCCTACCAAGCTAGATCTTGAATATAATGCAATTAGAACCCATTACTAACCTTAGATAAAAAAGAACACATGAATCTACAAGCTAGATCTAAACAATCTTCAAAATTTCCTTACCAAGCTAGATCTTGAATATAATGCAATTAGAATCCATTACTAACCTTAGATCACAAAAATCAAATGTATCTACAATCACCCTTCAAAATCAATTGTCTTCTTTCACCGTATCAGCTCACAACCGCAGCAACCTCAAAGATAGATCCCGAACCCCTAAAAATCACTAAGTGTCTCGGGTCTCTGTATTATATATCACTGGGAGATATCACAGACGGTTCTATTCATAAACCGTTAGTGATTTACACAGAATCCCAAACGGTTTTATAATAAAACCGTCAATGATCTATCATAGCCATCTGGGATAATACCTGTTATCACATCGGTTCTTGTTTAAATCTGTCTGTGATATTATTACTGACGGTTTGGTAATAAAACCGTCTATGATATTGCTTTATATCACTAACGGTTTATGAACAGTACCGTCTATGATGACTTCACTAACGGTTGCACTATAAAACCTTTAGTGATGTTTGTCATCACAGACGGTTTTTCAAAACCATCTGTAATGAAGTATCTAATATATGACTTTCTGTAGTAGTGACCACTTCTCCGTTCACTATAGAATTAACATATGAACAATTTTAACTGAGCTATGAACGACACATGTTAGATTAAAAGCTGCATAGCATTTTAACTAAACTTGCAGTTCCATGCAATATGCAATTTTAATTCTTGTGCAATGCAATTTTTAGCACCTTTCATTAATTCTTATATTAAATTATGTTTTTTTGAGTTTTTTTATGATAGGGTCACCTGGTTCAGGGCCTTTCTGTCTTTGGTAGAATAATTTCTGATTCTTTAGTTTTTTATTTTCTTTTATATTAGGGTTCACCTTGGGCTGGACTTTTTGTCCTCAGCAGAAAATTTTTGTTTCTGGGGTTTCTAATTTTGTTCTTAGTAGAATAAGTTCAAATCACTATGAATCACTGACCCTTCGGAAAAATGTTGTATCAGTATCGAATACGTACATGATATGCCTATCCTCCGTGATCCTTCACAATATGATATCAGGAAGGAAAAATTCAGCATTTTAAATTAATAAAAATAATCCCAATCTTTCTCCAAGACACCATGATACCTTTGGGCCCAAAACACCTTCTATAAATGAAAGATCGAGATGGTGATCAGAGGGGGTTGAATGATCCCAAATTAATTTTTGTCCCTCAAAAAAGATCACAAAAGAAATTCTTCACCCAAGGAAACCAAGCCAACACCCTTAGCAATCAAATGGAAATGAAAGAATTAATTTTCTCAGTTTTTAGCCTTCGGCTGGTGATACCGCCCATGTGGGGCGGTGCTACCGGAATACTGTATCTACAGTAAAAGCAGGCATATGAAAAGTGTTTTCAGCACGGGTTCAAAACAAAAATTGATGAATCTTTTGATCTGTTGATCCAAACTCAATGAAACTTGGTAGATAAGGTCAGCGGGATGTCAGGAATTTATTCCAACCTTCAATCACAAGGATTGATGTCAAAGTTCTGACCTTTTTGCCCGGGAACGAAGAACGTACCAAGTTTCAACAAAAATCGAAAGAACTTCGATCGAAGCTTGCTCGTGGGGTTATGATGATCAAGATGATCTTGAATGACTTCCCACACATCCTAGAAAGCAAGAGACCATGAAGAAACTCAAGAAAACGCAGTCTGCAAGATCAAGCATTCATGAACGCAAAAACTTAACTTCTTGCAAGAAGAACACAAGGATTTCTTAGATGATTGAGAACATAAATTCAGAAGAAGAATCATTCATCAAACATCAACCTCAGAAAAGATTCGAAAGCATGTAGGAGGGGACGCAAATCCAAATTGCGTAAATGTAAATTGCAAGAAAGTAAATGCGGAATGTAAATTGCGTAATTTAAATGCGTAATATAAATGCGTAAAGGAAATTGAGTAAGAACATAAATGAAGAACTTTTCATTTCTGGAAGGAGAGGTTACAAAGCCTCACATTCATGTGGGCAAAGCTCAAAGGAGCAAAAAAAACCTCAAAACCTTCAAGGGGGGAAGGCTACCCCTCCACCCCTATTTATACAACTTTTGGGCCACCTACCACCCTTGGATTAGCCTCTAAACCCTAGAGCATCCATCAAGGGCTAGGATTAACCAACTCAACCAGCCATGCAAGGGTTCACCCAAAATCGACAACACATAATGGGTTTTCTTGCACGATTCTCAAAGCACACTAACTAGACCCGCTAACCTATCAACTAGACCAGGATCCAATGGTCCTCATTGATTCACGCAGCGCCTAGCTAGCATCTCATTCGTTCCTTGTCTTCACGGCTTGCCACGACTCCGTCTTCGATCATCTTTCGGCGATCACCAACCATCTTGACCTTCGACAGTCCTCGCCTAGTCCCGGTCATCTTCGCCTCACCATGATCTAGCAACGTTGACCTGCAACAATCAAAAACAAGGAAACTCCTCACATTGCAATGCCTACAAAGATATACAAGAAATTCATCAAAGTCCACACATTGAAATTCATCTTTGTTCGTTCTGGCTGGTGCTACCACCCTCAGGCCTGTAGCACCGCCCGTGGTGGACCGATGCTACCGCACTCATGCCGGTAGCACCGCACTGCGCAAACACCAGAGAACATCCCTCTCTGGAATTTTCGCACCGCTCCAAAGTCCGGTGCTACCGCTCACCCGGTAGCACCAGGCTTCCATGGCCGGTAGCACCGCCTAGCCAAAAACTCGAAATAATGCCCTCTCTGGAAATATCGCCCCGGCCATTTGGTCTGGTGCTACTGCTCGCCCGGTAGCACCGCTCTACCATGGCCGGTAGCACCGGGAAAACAGAGAAGACCTCAAATTGCTTCCATTCGAAAATCCATTTCAAATCAAACTCAAACAAGAGCAAACCAAGCTCAAAATTAGTCAAATACTCATCACAAATCTGGGTAGAGCTCCACATGGTCCTTCAATCCCCCCCTTGATGAGTATATTGACAAACATAACAAAAGGCATAAATTTTGAGTTTGAAGAAGAAGAAGATAGCAATTTTTAGTTGCAAAGTCAAACTTGTTCCAAAGATAAGAATTGAGATCATGACCAAGTTGACAAAAGGGATTTTGGAACTAAAATCAAGAAGGTTTAGATTTTGATTTTGGAGTTAAATTTAGGAAAGAGCAAGTTTTCCACAAAAACTCTAAAAGCCAACCATACATATCAAATGTGATTATGAGATTATGATCCAAAAGAAGTATCAAAGTTTTACAAAGATCATAATAACCCAATAAGCATTCACATTTTTATCTTTCTAATGATGCCTTTTCTACGTTTTCTCCCCCTTTTGACAATATAGGCATCAATTTTTTTTGTATACATGAAATGCAATCTAAAGAGCTTTGAAGATTATACAATTGAAATTAATGGAAAGATATTACACCAAGCTTGTCAATTTCAGAATATGACTAAACTAAGACATGTTCAAGACCAATACATTTTGTGAAAAAACTTAGTTTATAATATTTCATTTTAGCAAGATTTGACAAGTGCAAAACTTAGCAAAATTTCAAAGCTAGAAGCAAAACCATTTATTGGAACAAATGGAATACCTAGAGTTCAACCTACTCAACACTTTGGGGAATTTTGAAGTACATATAGGTTCCTTCGAGCTCATTTTTCAATTTTTGCAAATTTTTCTTTAAGACTTTGAAAAACATAGCAGGGTGCAAATGTTTGATATTATTTGCATTCTTTACCCACTATGTGTTTGTTATTTGCATTTTTTTAATGATTGACTCATGCCATTTTCGATCATCTCAAGAGTAACTCTTACGAGAATGATCTTGGTCATACACAATATATTCTAATTTCATCCCAAATGCAATGGGAAGTAGTCTCATAAATATAAAGTGTTGAGATCAATTTTGCACAAAAGAGTCAAATTTTTCTTGATTTCAATTTAGCACATATGAGCAATTCTGAAGGACTCAAATATGGATCAAACAAATTTCACCCAAGTTGCTATAGAGACTCTAGAGAACTCCAAAATTTCACAAATAATGGTAAATACTCCTAGAGAAGAAACATTATTAAGTAAAAGCAACATGTTTCATCAAGTTTTCATTCAAAGCTTTCAATTTTCAGATTTTAAAAAGCTTAGCATAATGAAAGAACTTGGACATCTCTAAGGTAGTGATTTTCCTAAATAGATTTAGCATGATGTATTTCATGAAGATTAAGAAAATTACATAATAAACAAAGCTCATAAAACAGAAAATGCGGTCTAAATGCATTGCATGAACAGATTCCCAAACTCCCCCTCAACAAGTGAATCAATTTTAAGCTCAAATCTGGTTAAAATTGAGTTATTAACAAAATTAGGCAAAAGAAGAACCCAAATGAACTCAATAACAACTAGAAGGACGGAATGAGGAGAAGAAGTCGAGAAACTGCAAACTCGATGGCTATTGAGCATAGATAAGATAGAAGAGACTCACTACAGCTCAGACTCGCTCTTATCTTCCCCAATGACTTACATAGGGAAGCTGACTCTAGATCTCAAACTAAGGAGTGCAAACAGACCCTGTCTACCTAGGAGGCCCAACACCTGCTAGACTTATAAGACAGTGAGGGAACTCAACCTAGAGAGAAGAGAGAACAGCTAATCACGCATGATAGCAAACTAAAGCACAAGATAACAGCTCCATGCAAGGCAAGCCAGAAGTCTAAGTGAGTGAACTCAACTTAAGAAAATAAGCCCAAAATCACCCAGAAGAAACACAAAGAAAGGAAAAGCTGGAAGAGAATATATTATACATAATATACAAACCAGCTCCCCCTCATGATAGGCTGTAAGGGCTCACGACTCCAAGCTCACTCCTCGAGGCAACAAATCCGGAGCTATCCAAAGGCTTGGTGAAACTATCGGCTAACTGGAGGTCACTCTCTACAAACTGAAGCGCGATATCCCCCTTCTCCACATGGTCTCTAAGGAAGTGATATCTAATATCAATGTGCTTGGTCCTGGACTGTTGTACTGGGTTCTTAGCAATGCAAATAGCAGAAGTATTGTCATCAACAATGACAAGAACATACCACTTCCCACCCACTGACTGCACTCTAGCTGGACCAATAGTGTCCATATGTAAAAGCTGTCCTGGTGCATCAGTCATCACAACAGTGACTCGGGGATGAGAAGCAGCAACCATCTTGCCATGTCGGTAGGGAGAGCAAACTAAGTTTTTGAACATTTTGAGTTTGGGAAAACCACGAATGAGGTCATGGCTGCTACTCGGGTCAAATGATCAAATCCAATGTGACCAAGTCTCCTATGCTAGAAGGATGAGATCACGGGACTCTGAAGGAATTAAACAACGAAGGGAGTCTCCTAAAGAAACAGAAAAATCAGCACGGAAGACTCTCCCATATATAGAAATCCCGCAAACTAACCCTCATGATGAATCGAGGATTCTACAGGCATTACTCTTAAAACTCAGCTCAAAAGAGTCATCGATAAGCTGAGAAAGAGAAAGCAAATTGTATTGCAGCTTACTCACCAAGGCAACATCTTTAAGAATGAAATTATCATTAATGCAGATGGTACCTTTAGCAATGACTCTACCTGAAGAAGTATCCCCAAAAGTGATCAACTCATCACCGGGGGCTCGGACTAGGGAAGAGAACCATCGAGAATCTCCGGTCAAATGACGAGAACAACCGGAGTCAACAATGCAAACATCTCCCTTCCCCATCCGACGAACCTGATCAAGACACAAGAGAGAAAGAAGTGGTTTGAGAGAAGCCCGCGATGAGAGCTTTCCAACGAAAGTGGTTTGACGTCCAAACTCCTTATAGATCATCGGGAATCATTAAAACAATATGATGAACAGAATCTACCGGGAGCTGCGCCACCTCCACTTGGGCCCAAAGGCCTTGTACGACCTAAGGTTTCACGACCGCCCCCTTGGCCGCCTCCCTTGCCATCTTTCTCATATATATTCAGTAGCCGTTGCTAGAATAGATGAGTTTTGCTTAGATTACTAGACACTTTGTCAGGTTTTCACTGTTCTTCGGTTTGTGAAACCCCAACTCATGTGCTTAATATTATTCGCAATTTCAGATTGCATCTTCTACGTTCTTGCTTGTATTCTCAATTCGCATGCAGGGATTAGCCTTCTTGGCGAGATCAACCGTGTTTGTGCATGGTTGATAACCAAAGGAGCAGTGGTGTAGCGATTGCAGGGTTCGAATCCATTCTGATTGGAAGCCGGATCGTCGACGTCGAGTTCTCCATCAATCGACTTACCAGTACCTGTCAGAAGATCGAGCTACCGTTCCTATCAAAAGATGCCATCGCCTCCCATTCCTTCTCCTTTTGTCGCTAGCTCTCCAGCTATAGTCATGCCCGTTACCTTCTCCCTCTACACTTACCACCTACTACATCTAGTCGCCGGTCACCACCGACCCTGCAGTCTCATCGCTGCCTCCTTGTGATGTGGCTGGGTAGGTCTTGATCTTTCGATCAGAAGGATATATACAATTTGTAGAGATGACTCTCATGATCCGGCTACCAACCATACATTACTGGTACACCAAGCAATCGTTGAACCAACTCTAGGATGGTTGTCATCCTAACTATAAGCATGATCGTCCTGATCATGAAGATAAAATTGCAAATATAATTGAGGTACTAGTATTGATGCGGCATTTTGAAGCATGATATTGCTGTTGATCTAGCTGAACAAGAGAATACCGATTAGTTTCATGACAGAAAACTAGAACTAAACAAAAACCCACCTCTTCCTAGGGCTACGACTAGCTTATAAAGGAAGAGTCGAAAAGGGAGTGTGGCCATAATAAGTGTAACATCCTAAATTTTGCCTTAAAATAATATTATATTACTATTTATGAGTTTTGTGGATTTTTGGAATTTTTTGGAATTTTCTTGGAATTTATTTCATATTTTTTAATTAGGCTTTATATGAATATTATTTAAATATTTGGAAATATTAAATAAAATTTTGTGAAAAATATTTTACTTAAGTTCCAAATGTCTCAAATTATTTTTTTCAGAATTTGTTTTGGAATTTTTCTGATATTTTTGCTATTTATTTGACTTTGTGTTAATTTCTAGGATTATTTTTGTTTGGGAAATCTTAGGATGTTATTTTTTGGTTTTTGGGACGAATCTGGCCGGCCCATCACTGCTCCACTGTTCAGGCCCATTTGTTTTTTGGCCAATCCGGCCCGGTTACCTCGGCCCTATCCCTATTCGGCCCAATCCACTACGTCATGTTCTCATTGGATAGATGACAAGTGGACGCTTTCGAGACTTCATGTTTGTGATGCCTTCGGATTTCGCTCCGTCACCGCCATGGACCCTGAGGTCTTGCTGAGCAGAGCACAGACTCTTAGGGTATAAGTTCATGTGCACCGCGAGTGCTAGAACCCAAGCAGCTGAAACCCTAGGTCGATTAGATTGATTTCGCCGTAATTTGTGATTTGGTTCAAGCGCCTCCGGATGAACGGATTCGTCGATTCACCACTAGTGGGGGTCTTCCCGAGCTATCAAGCATCTTGTTAGGTTCACCGTTGCAAGGCGCGTCTAGTGCGCATGCTAGTCAGGCTAGGGCATTTGCTAGAGCTTTGGTTCGTCGAGGAACCCTAATGTCGCCGGAGACGAAGGGTCGCCGCTACCATTTTTGCTCGCCAGAGAAGAGGTAAGCTCATCAGTTTGATCATGATGTCAAGTAGTCTCTAGCGCCGCCGTCGTTGGTCTCCAGCGACGATCGTAGGACGCACCGTGCCGCCGGTTGAGATGGTATGACCTGATAGCCGACACGTGTTGCCATGTCGGTAGTTGAATCATGGACATGTGGGATTTATCTCCTAACGTGTGCTGATGTGTTTGGCTTAATCATGGTGCTTAGTCAGCCTAAGCTGAGCCCACTTGTTAGTGGGGTTAGTTTGTGTGCACCCCGGTTCTTGGTGGACCAATCTAGTCTTGTGGATTTGGTCCATGGACCTAGGGCCATGTGTTACTGCGAGAATATTTTCTGAGTTATTTTATTCGATAATGATGTTAGCTGAAGACCATGGGGCCATTTTTTTTGACATTATTTTATTCCATAGACCGTGGGGCCACGTGTTACTTGCTATTTTCTCTCAATTCCCTTAGAAGTCGAAGTGCCCGGATCACTCGAGGGAGAAGCGTTGATTTAACACCAAGTTCCAGGTCAAGATCAAGACCTTTTCCAAGACAAGTTGTGCTTTCATCATGTTGAACCTAGTTTTGAAAATGCTATACTATTTTAAATTACTACATGATATTTTATGCTTAGAACTATTTTCAAATAGTTTGGGATCTAGTTATTCTACCCAATTAGAGTACATCTACCTTGTCATTTGTATGCCATGATTATTTGTCACCCTAGGATTGTTCATTATTATTTGGTTGCGAATAGATGTCAATGTGGGTTAGTTAGATCGTGAATAGTGTGCTTAACTATGCAATGAGTTATTGATATCATTTTGAAAGTTCAAATCAATCTTGACTAATGGAATATGGAACATGTTTATGAAAAGGTGTGTCAAGTGTTGTCACACAATGATGTTGAGTTGTTGATGGCATGTGTTGCACGATAATCAACTGGGGAGGTAAATGATTTAGACTATGGCATGTGGCAAGGGCTATAAGCCGTGGGGGGCCTATGTGGCATTGGGTTGACATGTTGTTTTAGATTGAATGTGAGGTGGTTCCTATGAGTGAATTGTTGGAAGTATTGCCTCGGTCAATTAAGGACTTAACCTTGTAAGCCATTGAACTAGGCTAAACATGCAACCACATGTCTGGAATGGGATGGACCTAACTAACTAAATTACCAAGTTTTAACATTTGATGCCATGGGAGGATAACCAAACTGAGTGTACGGTTATGGGAAATTTGTGTGTGTAGTGCGGCCTCAAATCTGTCCAACGGTATGTCCCTCCTATTATTCTGCTTCGAATTTGGGAAGGAATAGCGAGTTCAGAATTATCGAGAGGGTTAGTGTTATGATGGAGTCCTGAAAGGTTTTATCGTGATCTCTTAGCCGCACAACTAAGGAAGTGTAATATCGCGTGGCAGTATGAGACGATCATGCCATTGGGTAAAAGTGTATAACCTCTAAAGAGTGTAAATCTATTCGGATAGCCGTGTCCTCGGTATTGAACAATGCTCAAGAATTTCAGTCAAGGGTTAGATTTTATGAAATAAAACATGGAATGGGAGGCTATGTGCCATTGAAAATATTGAAAATTGGCTTAGGGCTTTGTTCTAAGTTTATTCTTGAGAAATATCTGAAAGTTATTTATTATTGTTATTTGTTTTACTGTCATTTCAATATGTTTCTTGTATTTATTTGTAAATGCTATTTTGTTACAAAATAACCACATCAGCTATCCATTGGAGTAAGCCATGCATATAGTTATAATAGACTTATATTCTGTTCACAATTTGTTGAGTGCTTTATGTACTCACCCTTGTCGCAACAAAATTATTAGTTGAAGAGGAGTCTACATCATCTCTAGAGGAGGAGTACCAAGAGGAGGCGAACGTCTAGGGTGCGAGCCTTGTCAGTTGCCTGTGGAAAATTGAAGGGTTTCTTATTACGTTTTCTTTCCACTGCAATCTAATATTTATAGTTTAGCCCTATGTGGAATAGTACTGTAAAGTCGACCATAAGGTTAGTTAACAGGTTTATATTTAATAAATGAAGTCTTTTATTATGTTTCCACTATGTATGATTGTGATATTCATTTATATTGACCATATGTACACTAACGCGATCCTGTACTAATGTGAAATATACAGAGGGTCCAAATTTGCATATTCAGGTCCCAACAATACGGAAGATGAAAAGGACTACTTTCGTCCTTGGATTCTGACTACATACATGGGACTAGGCCCAAATAAGGTGGCACAGCACCATAATCTTCAATTAAAAATAAATCTAGATGTTTGGAGGTGGTGGCAGAAGCAAATAGTCATGGGGTTCACCATCCTTCCTTGCGGTATTATAGTGGCTTCAATTGAGCATAGTAGCCATTCTTTAGATCTCCTACAAGCTTGGTTCTCCCATCATCTCCATTGGTGTTCCTTGTCTTGCTACTCTCTTGTCTTAATGCCATGTAGGGACCTTGATTCCTAATTAGAATAATATCACGTGCATCAGGTAGTATCGTAGAGTTCATAGAATATGAGTGCACTCCGAGAAATGAAGTTACTAGATAATTACGTTGACGAGCACGTGCTCTAGAGATTGGTCCTTGTACATCTTGTTGAGGAGAAATAGGTGTGGTTGTTTCAGTGGAAAGGATGTCCTCATCATCATCCCTTCTTGAATTAGAGTCATCCTCGACTCAAGATCATCTTCTTCTCTTCAGTACAACTTTAAATCTGCAATGTTAAATGTTGGGCTAACCCCAAAATCTATATGCAGATCAAGCTTATGTGCATTATCATTAATCTTCTATAGCACTTTCAATGGACCATCAGCTCTATACATCAATTTTAATTTTCTCAAGTCAGGGAACCTTTCTTTTCTCAAGTGTAACTAAACAAGATCTATAGGTTAAAATTTAATTTCTTTTCTACCCTAATTACCAACAAGTTTGTATTTAGCATTCATATGCTCTATATTCTCCTTATTGGTTTACGCATCTTAAGTATCAATTCAACACATTGTTTAACATTAATATTTATCTTTTCCGAAGATGGTAGAGGTAATAAATCAATAGGAGCATGATGAATAAATCCATATACTATTTGAAAAGGGCACAGATTTATGGTTGAATTCAGCGAACAATTGTAAGCAAACTCCATATGAGGCAACCAATCTTCCCACATCTTCAAATTTTTCTTCAAAAGAAGGCTCAACATACTATATAATGTGTGGTTGACAATTTTAGTTTGTTTGTCAGTTTGGGGATGATATGTAGTAGAAAATAAAAACTTTGTGTAACACCCCGGCACAACACATGCCCAGAATGTCACCAAAACAATCACAAATATTAACAAAAACTCCTATTACACAAATATTTCAGGAAGCATCCTAAAATAAAAAAAATTCACAACTAGGATAAACCATGACCACAAACATGGGCATAAATACATAAGCAACCACATAACATTAATCCAGAACATAGTGGCCACTAGAAAAACATGCTAGCAAATAATTTCAGCAACGATGGCAT
This sequence comes from Otatea glauca, assembly GCA_036346275.1. Lineage (NCBI taxonomy): Eukaryota > Viridiplantae > Streptophyta > Magnoliopsida > Poales > Poaceae > Otatea > Otatea glauca. The sequence goes on from CM070712.1 coordinate 11,406,253, forward strand.
CACATAATTGGCTCAACAATTAAGCTCAACAATTAACACAATTCTAATTATGACCAAGATAGCATTTCATCAACATGATCAAGTAGAACACAACCACAAGAAAAACTGAAAGACCATGTGGAGGTCTATCCTTGACGGTGATGAGTAATTGACTGTGTTTTAGCATGAGGTGCTTGAGTTTGAGTTTGATTTGAATTTGATTTTCAAATTGAAGCAATTTAATTTGTGTTTGTCTCGAGCGGCTCTAACGGCCTTGAGTATCGCCCTGCAGGCTTATGGTCGAATGATTCGAGTAGATAGTAGATTGATAGTAGACTAAGTTTCGATTAGAAATGTTGCTGGGTTGAGCACTCTACAGTCAGCTCAATTCGAGTCCTTGGTTTAACCAATTGTCACTCGATATTGTTTTATCGACATGGTATCGGGTTGGTCATGTGGTCGATAGACTTGGCATAGTGATTGATAGAGGTGATGCGTTTGTGTCGAGCAAGTCGAGCATTCATCGATGGTCGAGTTACTACTCGAGTGAGGATCCTACTCGATGGTAGCAACTCAATGCGGTTGATACGATGGTCGAGTTTCTACTCGAGCGTAGATCCTACTCGATGGTGGCAACTCAATGAAGTTGAGACAAAGGTCGATACTGCTGCTGAACGATGCAATTGGGTGATTATTGCATATCTTTTGGAAATTGCTATGTGATGCGTTTTCCTTGTCTTTGATGGTTGCAAGACATCGGGTTTTGATCATGGTGACGCGGAGGATGACCGGGACTAGGCGAGGAGCATCGGAGGTCCAAACGGTTGGGGATCACCGGAAGATGATCGGAGACGGAGTCCGTGCAAGCCAAGAAGGCAAGGAATGGATGATATGCTAGGTAGACGCTGCTTAGATCGATGAGGGCCATCGGAACGCGGTCTAATTGATAGGATAGCGGGTCTAGGTAGTGTGCTTTGAAAACTGTGCACAAAACCTGTTGTGTGTGTGGGTTTGGGGTTAGCCCTTGCATGGCTGTGTGAGTGGGTCAATCCGAGCTCTTGATGGAGTGCTCTAGGGTTTAGAGGCTCATCCAAGGGTGCTAGGTGGCCCAAGAGTAGTATAAATAGAGGGGGAGGGGTGGCCTCCCCTCTTTCAAGGTTTTGAGGTTTTTTGTGCTCCTTTAGGCTTTGTCCAGTTTGTTGTGAGGCTTTGTAAACCTCCCTAACATAAATGAAAGTTTAATCCATTTCTCTCAATTCCGAATTTACTTTCTGCATTTATATTATGCTTTAAAATTCAGTCTTTAAATTCTGCAATTTACTTCTTGCACATTTGGATTTGCCTCCCCTCCTTCTAAATGCTTGTGTATCTTGTGCTGAGGATGTGTCTTCTTCAGACCATATCCCAATCATTTAGGCAAATCTTCTGTTCTTCTTTGTAAGAAACCGACTTTTTGTTCTTGAGAGGATGATTCTTGGAAGATCGGGTTTTTGGTGTGCTTGACTTATGTTCTAGCTTGCTATGACATGTGGAAAGCCATCTAGGATCATCTTGATCATCAATAACCCACGAGCTAGCTAAGGGCCAAGTTTTTTGTTCTTGAACCCGTTTTTGTGCACCCTTCCATAAATTTGAAAAAGGTTAGAACTTTGTCGTCGATTCTTGCAATCACCGGTTGGAATAGGTTTCTGACATCCATAGGAAGGTGTCCACAAAGTTTCATTGAGTTTGGATTAGTGGATCAAAAGATTCCTCAATTTTTATTTTTGAACTCATGTAGAAATCGCTATTCATATGCCTATTTTTATTGTAGCTACAGTACTGCAGTAGTACTACCCCTACATGGGTGGTAGTGCCAGCCTCAAGTTCAAATTTGTGAAAACTGATTCTTCCGCCTCCATTTGATACCAAAGTATTTTGGCTTGTTTTCTTTGGGTGAAAAATTGCATTTGTGATCTCCTTTGGGGGATGAAATTTAAATTTGGATCATTCACCCCCCTCTGATCGCCTTCTCGATCCTTCAATTGGTATCAGAGTTGGTTTTGCTCTTTCGTAGATCTTGACCGGTCTTAAGAGCCATGGCGACGGACAAATATTCCACCAAGCCTCCCATCTTTTTTGGAGTTGATTTTCCTTTTTGGATGTCGTGGATGGAGTCGTCCATCACTGCCTAGGGCTTCCTGATGTGGCAGAAGGTGAAGCTCCCGTATGAGGTTCCTGCCAATGAGCACGTGACGCCCGATAATATGGCTGAGGTTGAGGCAAATGCTAAGGCAAGGAACATCCTCATACAGGGACTTAGCCACAGTGAATACGACAGGATCTCTCACCTTTGTTCTGCTCACGAGATCTGGTGACTCTCGATGCTTACCATGAGGGCACCACTCAGATCAGAACAGTGAGACAGGATCAATTCAAGCGTGATTACAACAAATTTGAGCAACACGCTAGCGAGAGTCTTGAAGAGTGCTTTGGTCGTTTTACGAATATTTTGAGCAACCTCTGAGCAGCCAATTGCATATACCCTGACTCGGACAATGCTCGACATTTTTTGACCATGCTCGATCTTCAAGTTTGGGAGATGAAAGTGACCACCATTAAGGACACTACTGACTTGTCGACTCTGATTCTTGATGGGCTTTATTCCTGACTCAAGACTTATGAGATCGATGTCGTCTCTCGTGAGATAAAATCTTAGTCGATGGCCTTGGTCACTGATCCCACTAGATCTTCCTTTGATCTTTCTGTTGGTTTCTCCATCTCCGCCCTTTGCGAGCTAAGCGATGACCAACTAGAAAAATCTCCAAAAAATGAGATTGCACTTTTAGCTCGCAAATTCTCTCATGCATACAAGAGGGTGAGAGAGAGGAAGAGAGGTGGCACGATCACCTGCTTCGAATGTGGTGGCCCAACCACATTCGGGTTAATTGCCCCAAACTGGAGAAGGCCAAGAACGACACTGGTGGTTCGGTAAAGAACGACTACATTGACAAGAACCGCAACAAGAAGCCTCCAATTCGCGAGCCGGCGTGTGAGAAGAAGTACCGCAACTTCTCCAAGAACAAAAAGCTCTTCCATCGCGTCCTCGCCGCACTTGACGACATCAACCTCTCCAACACGGAGACATGGAGCAACGAGGGTGAGGATGAACCGCAAGAGAAGAAAGGCGGCGATGACTTCAGCGGTATGTGCTTCATGGCAGACGCCAACGGCATAAACTACTCGGACGAGGTACCCTCCTATGACCAGCTCAATGAAGCTTTCTACAAATTAGAAAAAATGCTTGCTAGGGCTAGAGCTAGGTGTATGGAGCTAGAGAAGGAAGTAGGTACCTTGACTCGGGAGTTAGCTTCTCTTAGATCTTCTCCTTCCCGAGACACTGATGACTGTTCTTTGTGTGATGCATTACTTGAGGAGTTAGAGAACCTAAGGACAATACATGATAGTGTGCTTGATGAACTTAATGGTCTTAGGTTGAAGAATTCTAGCACTAGTTTTGTTGATGCTATTCCTGTTGAGGCTAGTTTTCTTCATGCTCTCTCTACTCCTTCATGTCAAAATTGCCCTAAACTTCTTGATGAAATTAATGCCATGAGTGAGCACCTTAGAAAGCTTTCTTCAAGAAATGATGAACTTGAAATACATGCTTCTAAGGACTCAGTCAGCTCATGTGAGAGGTGTAGGAAACTAAAAGTTGACAATGAATCTTTAAATGTCAAGTGTACTAATCTTGCCAAGGACTTAGTAGTTAAGTCATAAGAAAGTTTCTTGTAATGTGCTGAGATTGAGGGGGACTTGGATAAAATCCAAGTCGAACTTAGGAAGAAGTTAGAAGACCAAGCCCTTAGGATTAGAAATACTCCTTGCATTTCTTGTGAGGCCCTCAAGATTGAGGCAGCCGTGCTGAGGGAGAAAAATGCACGTGCTGAGAGATCTTCTCTTTCTGGTTCTTCTTGTTCTTCTTCTCTTCCCTGTTCTTCTTGTGCCTCTTTCTTTCGGGAGTGTGAGTATCTCATGAGCACTCTCGAGAAGTTTGTACGAGGCAAGAAGAAGCTCAATCTCATTCTAGACCAATCCAAGATTAGTCGATTCAATCAGGGTCTAGGATTTGATTACATGGAGCACGCTACGGCGCATCCTCCCACTATTGTGCATGACTCCAAGAGTGGTGAGATCGCGGTAGCTCCCAGGGTGAGTACCACTATGTTTAGACCTGTAGAGGTTGTCCACAGGATCTCTGATAAGAAGGTTGCTCCTCCTACTACTTCTGCCTCTAGTAAGGCGAAGTATACATGCAACTTTTGTCAAAAAGATGGACATTTGACATATTTCTACTTTAGATGCGCCAAGATCACAAGGCGTCAGCATGTTGCTGCTCTTAGGGGTATTCAGGGTCATCTCCAAACTCTTAGTGTCCTAAAGCACACACTGCTTTTAGACAAAGATTCTGAGTCGCTGCTTTTGGGCGGCGCCCGTGACTCGGTTTTGGTCATTGATCGAGTTTTAGTCCTGGAGCTATTCATGGCCAGTCTTTCCGTCATCCTCTTGATATTCCTCGTTTTTCCTATTGAGGTAGATATTAGCGGCGTGAGGTGTTTTCTGGTAGGAGATTCAGGCAGCCTAACTGGGATGGTCCGACCTTTGCACCACGGTGGGACAACCCTGTTTCAGCTCCTAGATCCTCTACTATTGCTAGTTCTGATCTCGGAAGGGTTGAGCGTAAGAGAGACATTAGAGTCCAGTCTTCTTCTTTGGTTGGTACCTTGAAGCTTCGTGTGATTCAATATTGGGTTCCCAGGTCTTCTTTTTATCCCAGTACTGAGTCATCTGTTTCTTCTATGACTTGATCAGGTTCGTCAGATGGGGAAGGGAGAGGTTTGGATTATCGACTCTGGTTGTTCTCGTTATATGACCGGAGACTCTCATTGGTTCTCTTCCCTAGTCCGAGCCCCCGGTGATGAGTTGATCACTTTCGAGGATGCTTCATCAGGTAGAGTCATTGCTAAGGGTACCATTTGCATTAATCAAAAGTTCATTCTTAAGGATGTTGCCTTAGTAAGTAAGCTGCAGTATAATTTGGTCCCTGTTTCTCACTTTATCGATGACTGTTTCGAGGTAAGCTTCAAAAGTCGTGCCAATAGAATCCTCGATTCTTCTAAAGGGTTAGTTTCGGGATTTCTAGATATGGGAGAGTCTTTCATGCTGATTTTTCAGCTTCTTCTCGAGACTCCCTCCATTGTTTGATTGCTTCAGAGTCCCGTGATCTCTCCTTCTGGCATATGAGACTTGGTCACATTGGGTTTTATCATTTGACTCGAGTTAGCAGCCACGACCTCATTCGTGGTTTGCCTAAACCCAAGATGGTCAAAAACTTAGTTTGCTCTCCTTGCTGACATGGCAAGATGATTGCGGCTTCTCATCCCCCAGTCACAGTTGTGATGACTGATGCACCAAGACAGCTTTTACATATGGACACTGTTGGTCCAGCTAGAGTGCAGTCAGTGGGTGGGAAGTGGTATGTTCTTGTCAATGTTGGTGATTTTTCGAGGTACTCTTGGGTATTTTTCATGGCCTCGAAGGATGAGTCTTTTACCTATTTCAGGGATTTAGTTCATAGGTTGTCTCTTGAGCTCTCTGGTGCCCTATGAGCTATACAAAGTGACAATAGCACAGAGTTCAAGAACTCCTATTTTGAGAGTTTTTGTGTGGAGTCTGGTTTAGAGCATTAGTTCTCCTCTCCCTATGTCGCTCAACAAAATGGTGTAGTGGAAAGGAAGAACAGGACCTTGGTAGAGATGGCCAGGACGATGTTAGACGAGTACAACATTCCTAGGAAGTTTTGGGCTGAGGCTATAGCTACTGATTGCCATGTTTCTAATCGCGTATTCTTGAGAGCATATTTGCACCGCACTTCCTACGAGTTGAGGTATGGGCGAATGCCCAGTGTTTCTTATTTTCGTGTGTTTGGTTGAAGTGTTTCATTTTGTTGTCTGGTAACCAGGATAAGTTTGAGTCTCATTCTTCTGATGGTATCCTTCTGGGTTATTCGACTTTTTCTCGTAGCTATAGGGTTTGGAGTTGCGATGCGCATAGGATCATAGAGACCTGCTATGGAATATATGAAACCAGATATCTTCAAGACTGGCCCAGTATCGCCTAAGGAGGAGACAGGTCCAAGCAAAAGGCCCAAAGGATGAGCCCCACGCCGAGCACTGCTACCGTACAGAAGGGGCACATCTTATAGACAATTATATGTATCTGGGTATAAAAGATACGGTTGTAATCCAAGTCGTTAATAGAGTAGATAAAGATGTAAATTTTATCCAGTAACCGACTAGAATCTAGTAACCGATCAGAATCCCCTAACTGATCAGGACTCTGTAAGCCGCCCCACCCCCGCTATATAAGGGAGAAGGCGGGCAACAACGTAATCATCCGATCATCCAAGCATAGAGCAATCAAGACCTAGAGCTCACACACCATATCGCTCAGAGCACATTACGCTTTGAGCAACCTTTGATCCAAGAGATCCATATAATCCTAGCACACAGGATTAGGGTATTGCCTCCATCGTCGAGGGCCTGAACCTGTCTAATCCCTTGTCTTGTGTGACCTTCGAGTTTGAGATCTAGCGCCTACCCCATAAAATTATTGTCGACTACAAAAGTCGACATTTGGTGCGCCAGGTAGGGGAAGCGCTATAATCTTTTCCTACAGACTCGATGGCAGCAATAGGTGAATTGCATCGAACAGCCCGGTAGCCCCGATTGTGGTCCAGATCAAGGCTATAGTGACGGCGGCAGCAATCCAGTAGAATCAGGAAAAGCCGGTAGGTGAAGCGCACTCGAGCTCCCACGCGGCTACTCGTGTCGCCAGCAGTCGGACTGCAACCAGTCGGAATACCGGTAGTCGGCGCCATACACCACCAGTCGGAGATGCTAGCCGAATTCTCAACCGCGACCTCCGCCAAGACATCACGGCCAGACGGCAGGAGCGGGATGAGGAAGAGCGACGCGGGCGCCACGATGACTACGAGCTTTTCGGCACCGATCACGATCGACAAAGTGATCAAAGGTACGACGACCGCGACGACCATAGAGATTATCATCACCGGGGTCGGAACGACGACAACCATCGAGCCATGAACTCAAGGGCCGAACTCCGCCCCGGCACGTTGAAGACAATAGCCGAGCCAGAGGCTCGCCACACCGGTCTACCCTCATCATGATGAGAGATCTATTGATGGGATCCGAGCGTTCACTCCTAGGCTATGCCGAGTGATATGGCCTGAAGGATTCAATCCCAAAGGCATCGTAAATTTCGACGGGGAATGAGATCCGAAAGCTTGGCTGCAGGTCTACGCCCTGGCGGTTAAGGCGGCCGGGGGCAATCAGACTGTGATGGCAAACTATCTGCTGGTCAATCTCACCCCCTCGACTCAAGCATGGCTCACGGGACTTCCTGCGAACTCGGTGGACTCCTGGAGCGATTTTTGCGATCAATTCATCGCTAACTTCCAGGGAACCTACGAGAGGCCCGGCACCCCGTGGGACCTGTACCAGCTTCACCAGAAGAAGGACGATATGCTGAGAGATTTCATTCGGCATTTCTTGCAGAAAAAGAACACCATCAGGGATGTATCTGAAGCGGTGGTGGTGGCAGCCTTCCAAAAAGGGGTAAGTGATCCTGACCTAATCAAGAAAATGTCCAAGAAACCCCTTACCTCCGTGAAGGAGATGTTTGAACTGGCCGATCGTTACGCCACGGCCTCGGACGCCTTGGCCGAGCGCCAAGAGGATCGCCTACAGCAGAAGAACAAAGGCGACAAGCCCGAGTCCTCCAAGCACAAAGATAAGAAGCGAAAAGGCGAGGAGCTAGTCGTATTAGTCGAACGCGACCAGCCCCGAGCCCCACGGAGGGAGGCACCCGACTATAATTCTGTCATGGAGGCGATCTGCCCTTTCCACCCAAAGGGAAAGCACGCGGCCAAGGACTGCTTCACTCTGAAGCGTTTTGCACGTGAAAACCACAGGCAACCAACTCCAGCGAAGGATGAAGCTGCCAAGAAGAAGGACCCTCCTGGTGAGGACGATTTTCAGGAGCCCGAGCACGAGCTGAACTACATTTACGGGGGCTCCACCGGATACGAGTCCAAGTGGAAGCAAAGGCTTACCGCTCGGGAGATCAATGCGGTGAAACCAGCAGCCCCCAAATATTTAAAGTGGTCCGAGGTACCGATCACCTTTGACCGCTCGAATCATCCCAACCAGGTTCTACATCCGGGTAAGTTCCCACTAGTGCTTGACCCTATTATCCGCAGCGTAAAGTTAAGGAAGGTCCTAATCGACGGTGGGAGTGGACTCAATGTCCTATTCGCCAAAACCCTCGATGATATGAACATCCCCCGCTCCGAGCTAAGGCCGAGCACTCAGCCGTTCCACGGAGTGATCCCTGGGGCTTCTTTGTTTCCACTCGGGCAGATTTCTTTGCCCGTCACTTTTGGTACCAAGGACAACTACCAGACCGAGTACATAAGTTTCGAGGTGGCCAATTTCGAGACAGTGTACCACGCTATCTTGGGAAGGCCCAGCCTGGCTAGATTCATGGCAGATGCCGGGACCCAGAAGCGTCATCACGGTTCGCAGTGACGTGAAGCGATCTCTGGAATGCGACCGAGAAAGTTGTGAACTTGCCGAGCTGTAGGAGGTGACCGCCGAAGGGAAGAAAATCCAAGCGGAGGCTGCCACGTTGCAGGAAGAAGGCGACGTCCCGTCCAAGAAGCAGGCCACGTCAGGGATGAAGCCAGGCGAAGGAACCAAGAGAATCACCCTCGACCCATCCGACTCATCCAAGATGACTCTGATCGGGTTAGGGCTCGATGAAAAATAGGAAGGCACGCTCGTCACCTTTCTCTAGGCTAACAAGGACATCTTTGCCTGGAAACCATCCGACATGCCTGGTGTTCCAACGGAGGTGATCGAGCATTCGCTGCACGTGGAGGCATACGTAGACGATGTCGTGGTGAAAACTTGGGAAAGGAATTAAGGATCTTATCGCCGACTTGACCGAGACATTCAAGAGTCTGAGGACTTTCAGCATGAAGCTCAATCCCGAGAAGTGTGTTTTCGCAGTATCTTCGGGAAAACTGCTCGGGTTTATCGTATCACGGCGTGGCATTGAGACCAACCTAGAAAAGATCAGGGCCATATCAAATATGGAACCACCGACTTGCCAGAAGGACGTCCAGAAGCTTACGGGATGCATGGCGGCACTCAGCAGGTTTATTTCCCGACTGGGTATGCGAGGTATACCTTTCTTTAAACTCTTCAAGAAGCAGGACAAGTTCCAATGGACACCTGAGGCACAACAAGCGTTTGAAGATTTGAAAACCATCTTGACGACGCCCCCGGTCTAGGTTTCGCCGATGCCAGAAGAACCTCTGTTACTTTACATCGCGACAACAACTCATGTAGTTAGCGCTGCAATCATCGTCGAAAGGGAGGAACCGGGCCACGTGCAGAGGATCCAACACCCGGTCTACTTCGTCAGCAAGGTCCTGAGTGAATCTAAGGTGCGATATCCACAAGTGCAAAAGCTATTATATGCCGTACTTCTTACATCTCGTAAGCTCAAGCACTACTTCCAAGAACATACTATTTCGGTGGTCACCTCCTTCCCAATAGGAGATATACTTCATAACCAGGAGGCCACTGGGAGAATTGCAAAATGGGTAGTCGAGCTTGGAGCTTTCGATATCCTATTCAAGCCCCGCACAGCCATTAAGTCTCAAGCGCTCGCCGACTTCACCGCCAAGTGGACAGAACTTCAGAGCCCGACGGTCGTCAAGGAACTTGAGTATTGGACCATGTACTTCGATGGCTCCCTCATGCTCAGCGGCGCGGGGGCTGGCATAGTGCTCATATCACCAAGTGGAGAAAGATTGAGATACATTCTTCAAATACTTTTTCGTGCATCAAACAACGCCGACAAGTACGAGGCACTCATCCATGGGCTCCGTATCACCATTTCGCTCGGTATCCGACGTTTGGCGATCCGCGGAGATTCAATGCTCGTGGTCAATCAAGTGCAAAAAAATGGTCCTGCATCGAAGACAACATGGCTGCCCACTGCCAGGAGGTACGCAAGCTGGAAGGAAATTTTGACGGTCTGGAACTGGTTCACGTGCTCCATCAAGACAATGAAGCGGCTGACGAACTAGCCAAGATGGGATCCTGCCGGTCCACAATGCCCGTGGGAGTATTCGTCGAAGAAATTCACAAACCCACAATAAGCACTCGGCCTAAGTCGGACGTCCCAATTGAGAAAAGAGAAAAGGCAGAAATCTTGGTCATAACCCCCGATTGGACAGCTCCGTATCTGGATTGTCTGATGAAGGACGAGCTACCCGAAGATCGCACACAGGGCGAGCGAATAATGCGCAGAATCAAGAGCTATGTAGTGATCAGGGTAGAATTCTACCGTAAGGGCTCCTCTGGCGTTCTGCGACGGTGCATATCAGAGCAAGAAGGAAGAGATCTTCTCAAAGAGATCCACTCGGGAGTTTGTGGGAATCACACGGCGTCATCAATCCTGGTTGGCAAGGCTTATCGCCAGGGATTTTTTTGGCCGACTGCTGTTACTGACGTAGAGGACATCGTCCGAACATGCGAAGGATGTCAGTTCTTTGCGCGGCAGATGAACAAACCGGCACAGGAACTACAAACCATTCCAATCACCTGGCCATTTGCGGTCTGGGGGCTCGACATGGTGGTACCTTTGAAGAAGGCCCAAGGTGGCTATACTCATCTCTTCGTGGCCATCGATAAATTCACTATGTGGATTGAGGCCAAGCCAGTCGCCACAATCATAGCCGTTAAGGTCAAGGAGTTTTTCAACGAAATCGTGGTTAGGTTTGGTGTACCAAATCGAATCATAACGGACAACGGCACTCAATTCAGAGGCGGCATATTTCAAGACTGGTGCGGTGAACTCAGCATAAAAATTTGCTTCGCATCAGTGGCACACCGCCGGAGTAATGGGCAGGTCGAGCGAGCCAATGGCATGGTGTTACAAGGCCTAAAGGCAAGGATCTTCGATCGTCTCCAACCATATGCAACTCGGTGGGTCAAAGAATTTCCTTCGGTACTCAGGGGGCTGCGAACAACCCCCAGTAGAGCAACCGGGCAGTCACCTTTCTTCCTGGTGTATGGTTCGGAGGCGGTCCTCCCCACCGAGTTGGAATTCGGATCCCCATGGGTTCGGAGCTATGAGGAAGCTGCCTTGGAAGAAAGCTGGCTAGAAGACCTCGACCGACTGGAAGAAGCCAGGGACGTCGCAACAATTCGGTCGGCAAAGTACCTTCAGGGCTTACGTCGCTATCACGGTCGCAATGTAAGGAGCCACGCTTTCTCCAAAGGAGATCTGGTCCTTAGAAAGAATCAGAAAAGCGAGCATAAGTTCTTCCCAAGCTGGGAAGGCCCTTACATTGTTGATGAGGTGGTACGCCCTGGAGCTTATAAACTCAAGCGTGAAGACGGCGCGACAGTCAACAACACTTGGAACATAGAATAGCTACATCATTTTTTCACCTGAACTTTGTAATTCAATTATTCCTATATGAATGAAAGTTCGTTCTTAAAGTTATTTTCACATAATTTTCTTTGATCTTACACATCTGAGTGCTTCTCTCCTATAAGTTCTAAGACTCCGAGACATGCGTTATGAACCATGCCCCAGAGCCTGGGGGCTGGACCAGTCGGATGCGATATCAAAGCCACTCGGATAAAAAAAGAAAAAGAAAAACAACATAATATCAAAGAAATGGCTTTATATATTTTTCATAGGTCCAAAGTCTCTACTACAGCAGAAGAAGCATCCTTGACTTCCTCCCAAAGTTCGGCCACTCGGTCCTCATCTACGTTGCAGGCATAACCCTCCTTGATAGCGTCAAGATCCACTCGAGGGTAAAGTGACCTTGTAATCGCCAGAGCCTGGCTAGCACCATTGGTCGCCGCTTCCTTCAAAAGTCTCCTGAGCTCCTTGGGGGCTTCCTCCAACCGATTGATAACTTGGTCCCTGCTGAGCGGCCTCTCGCCTTCGGGATGAAGCGAGCTAGCAAGGGCCCCGAGGCTTCGCAGAGTTTTGAGCAAGACGTCTCAAGGGCATTAACCTTGTCATTGAAAACAGCATACTGCGCCCGCGTCTTGAACTTATAATCTACAAGCGGAGCAGATTTTCAGGGATCATGGAGAGGACGACGAAGATAAGAGAGGGTTGAGTGGCTGAAAGTACCTTCCAACTCCTTTCCCGAGACTTCGAGCTACCCTTGAAGCTTCGTGATATCGGAATCTCGAGCTGACAGGGATATAAGGAAATCAAAAAACCAGTCGACTAAACGAGAAGTACGGGGAGGTTAAGAGATATTCACCTCGGAGGGAGCCGATAACGTCCAGCTTCTCCTCCCGCTGCGCCTGCAACTCTGACAGAAGAGCCTGCAGCTCGGCTGCATGCCCAGCCTTGATCTGCTCCAATTCGGCCATGTATTCCTGACGTGTTCGGACCTCCGGGAGCATCTTCCGAAGATACTCGGCCTTCTTTTCAGAGCGCTCCACTATTTTCTGCGATCAACACGGGAATAGGTGACTACATGTTGACTCGCATTAGCAAGAAAAACGGCGAGCGTAGAGAAGTGGTTACCCGGGCCAGGCGTGCGCAGGTCGTGGCATGGCTGTAAAAGTCATTTCTCTCTTTATCCTCCTCCTCCGAGTCGTCCAGGAGCTTCAAGTCGTCCTCCTCATCGATCCACATGGCTTGCATTATGAGCCGGGGGCGGGTGGGGGTCAGCGAAATCCGGGGGATCTCCTCGACTTCGGGGGACGGACAGGAGACGGGCTCCTGAGCAGCAGGGCCCGATGCCGAAGTGTGAGGTGTCGGTGAAGGCGGCTGGGGCTCGGGAGGAGCTCCGGTGTCCACGGGCGAGGCCTCCTCAACCAAAACATAAACGTCCTCGGGCTCGGCCTCTACAGGAACCCCGGACGATGTCTCGACGGGAACATCGAATGAAGGATTCCTACAAGAAGAATTATCAGCAAATAAGCTAGCGAAATGCGCTAATTAAAGAGTCGATATGGTAACAAACCTGTCGGACTTCTTCATCCTTATCGGTGGCTTCTTCCGGGTGGCAGAACCACTCCCGGAGGGACCACTTGGGGTGCCACCAGTCGGAACCCTGGACTCCTCCCGACTGCCCGAGTCCCTTAGATCAGGGCTCGGCTGTGCCACGGGCTCAAGAGGAGAGGTGGCCGAAGGCATCGAGGCCCGTGCCGACGGTTCCTGTATCTTGGGACCGCCAGTCGGGCGCCGGGGCTTCGCAGGGTCTTTGGCCATTGTTTTATTCCCCTTCTTGGCGACGGGGTCCCCGGCCGAAGAGCTTGCCGGTCGTTAATCCCACGTGGACTCGCTCCTTCATGTGCTGAATCCGGCGAGCAACAAAATAAAGAGCCTGATCAACCCCCGTGAGTCCATCCTCTTTCAATTTGTTAATCAGTGCCAGAAGGTCATGCACCTGGTCCATGTCGGCAGCGTTGGGGGTGGACACCCAGGAAAGGATGCCTTAGGTCGGCGCCCAGCAAAGGAGGGAAGAGCAGGCTTCAGGTTGGTGCAATAGAACCACTCTTGATGCCAGCCTTTGTTGGAGGTTTTGAAGGGAATTGCGAAGTAGTTTTTCTTCAGCCCCTCCCGCAGCTGAAATCTGGCTCCCCCGACTACCTTGGGGTCGCTTTTCGAGGGATAAGGTTTCAAGAGGTAAAAATGGCGAAAAAGATCAAAATGGGGGTGGATGCCCAGGAAGGCCTCACAAAGATGAACGAAAAGGGAGATCTGCAGTATGGAATTGGGATTCAAGCTCACCAATTCAATTTCATAGAAGTAGAGAAGGCCGCGAAGGAAAGCGCAAGCAGGAAGGCCCAGCCCGCACTGGAAGAAAGACTCAAAAACCATGACCTCTTCAGGACGAGGAATGGGGATGGATTCACCTGCTGCCGGCCAAGCGGAGATCAGGATCAGGGCCGGGAGAACCCCGTCGTCCGCCATAGATTGCAACCGCTCCTCCATCGTAGTCGATGTGGTCCAATTCTGGGGCGAAGGCGACGAGGAAGCGTCCTTGGAGGGTTGAGAAGACATTTTTAGGAGAAAGGATCAGCAGCGGCGCTAGGATGCGAGCATAACAGCAGTTCACCCTAGCGGGGAGAAGTCAGAAAGGCAAGGAAGCAGAAGGGGCAAAAGTGCGCAAGAAAGAGTGAACCGTCGGGCGACGCATGGCCTTGCCTTTAAAGCGGGAAAAATTAGGGTTACGCCAAGTTGGCGAGAAAATGCAGACACTGTCTCTACCTGCGCCCGTAATGACTCATCGCGCGGCGACGTCCCGATGCATGAGGCAATCGTGACTTGATCAGGTCGTGTTCGGGACACGTTGCACTCCACGATGGGATGCTTAACCACTTAACGCACCAAGCGGGTGTGGATATCCTCCAGTGTGGATTAAAAATACCTTCTTGTGATATGCCCCACGCTGGGTCTCCGTTGTTTACCGCATGACGGATCATATATCGCAAGTTGAGCCTGACAAGGCACGAATCCAATGGTATGCCCCAAGAGGGTCGAAAAGCTGTGCATCATAACAAACGGGTACGGATACTGTTCGGATGAACTTTGATATGTCCCAGTCGGACCAGAGCTGTATCCTACACTAGTCAGATATGGGTATCACCCAGCCAAGAGCCACGTATGTATGGTACGCTCCAAGTTGAGCCCGAGCCTATCCTACACCAGTCGGATATGGGTATCACTCGGACATGAGCCAAGGAAACCCTGATACGCTCCAAGCCAAGCCTAAGCTATGTCCTACGGACATGGGTATCATTCGGCCATGAGCCGCGCAAATCTTAATATGTCCCAAGCCAGACCTATGGTGTATCCCGCGCCAGTCGGGTCTGGATATCACTCGGCCAAGAGCCGTGCAAATCTTAATACGATGCACTTCACGTCGAGCCTAAGCTACGTCAAAAGACACACATGGACATCATTTACAAAAGGTACTTCTTTATTATATATAAATTCCCTAGGCATTATGCCTAGGAAAACATTACATTTACAGATATTTCACACCTCTCTATGGCGAACATGCCCAAGTGCTTCCACGAGAACCTCCTTGACCTCATGAAGGGCGGGGAAGATCTCGAGAAAGACATCGGCAGCGGTACGGTCGGTGGCAACGGAGGCATCCTCTACCAATTCAGCCACGGCGACCTCAAAAAGCACCCATTCTTCGGTGAGCCTGGGGTACCAGACATTCCTGACGTTCCTCCTCCTCATGAAGAAGATAGAAGCGTGGAGCAAAAATATGGAGAACTGAGCATGAAGGAATGCATTCTACAAGCGCTGGTTCGCCTTTTATAGCCGATACAGTAAAGATGAAGTAAATGCATCAGGTGAAGGGAAACGCGGTATGCTACGCTAGCACAAAAAAAAAACTACCGCGCAACCAGAAAGCTACTCGCAAGAAGGGGATCATAGATAAGATTACCACTAGACGCGCAGATTGCGGAATCCTTCGCGTCGATGTAGTGGTTCGTCCTCGCCGCGATCGTTGCGCCGATGTAGTGGATCGTCCTCGCCTCGCCGTGGATCGTCCTCCCACCCTTGATCGCAGCAGCGTCACCGCATGAGTCCACACGTCCAGAGATGGAACGCTGCGTGCGCCGTGTGCAAGCACCTAGTCGCTCGGCGAGGCGCGAGAGGAGGAGGTTAGGGTTTCAAGTGAATCAAACCTAAACCGTGGAAAGCACACTCTGCGCCCTCCTCCTCCCTCCTTATATAGCCACGAGATGAAACCTAAACCAGGCCCACCAAAGATGCTAAGCCCACGAGTTTCATTAATTACGGATCCAATCCAAATTAATGCGCCCCGGCCCATTAAGTGTGTGACCTGCAGGTTCACATACGTTTGGACATGGATTCGAAAACTCCTTTTCAATCCAATAGTTGGTAGCGGCTTCTTGCAAAGTATGCCAACTCCCAAACATCTTGTGATCAAATCGAGCAGAACCTATCAAAAGAACTCATGTAATAATCCCTTTGCCAAGTATATGAAGATTGATCTCAAGGCGAGAAGCATGTCATCCTTTGATGATTCAATCCATCTCTCGTATCCGTGATATATTAATAAGTTGTGATTGACTCCTCAATCACGGCATGGCCATGCACTTTCTTAATCATATCACACGAGTGGCCTTGTCATATATCTCCGTTTCATTGGAGTGGCAAATTCCATCTTATTGCTCACTTCCTCTCGCACGTTTCATAGTAAACATGAAAGCTACCTTTATAACTATCCGGTTAGGAAGTAGTGTTTGATAGCCCCAAGGAAAACTATTACACATGTAGGGAATATGACAATCTCGAGTCTAAGGATCATACATCTTCTAGGTATGAGATACATCGATGACACATAAGAATGAAACATTCTCGCAGTTGTCCCATAGCGGGTCTATCTAACCCATGTTCTTCAACATGGTCCACAATGTAGAGATGATATCTCCATATCCCATGATCTATGAAGCATGATCATCGATCACTACATGTCTTGATCTATTCATCGTAGTCCTATACGATGATATCCGATCGAGAGATATTTATCGAATTACATCATTAAGTAAAGAGCTTCATAATCAAGTCACATACTTGTTGATCAATACAATGATATACATTCATTGGACCAATAATCATATTATTATTCATAAACATAGTCATGTTACAATCATCTAAATGATTGCCTCAAGGGCATAACACTAACAATCTCCCACTTGCACTTGAGTCAATCAATTAAGTATCTAATACCAATAGACCTTGTGTGCGCCTCATGCTTAGGGTGTGGCAAAGGTGGCTTTGTCAACGGATCGGCCACATTGGCTTCGTATGTACTTTGCATATTATGACGCGTCACCTCTATCCACAATCTCGCGAATAAGGTGAAAGCGACGAGTATGTGTTTAGACTTTTGATGTGATCTAGGCTCTTTTGCTTGTGCAATGGCACCACTATTATCACAATAGATGTCCATTGGACTAGAGACACTAGCGACCACACCAAGCTCGTGATAAACTTCTTAATCCACAGCCTCCTTTGCGGCCTCCGGCCGCAATGTACTCGCTTCGTCGTAGAGTCGGCCACCGTGTTTTGCTTGGAACTCTTCCACCATCGCTCCTCCATTAAGTGTAAACACAAACCCGGATTGCGATCGAAAATCATCTTTGTCAGTTTGGAAGCTTGCATCGGTGTAACCCTTTGCAAACAGATCTTCCTCACCTCCAAAAACAAGGAACATACCCTTAGTTCTTCTCAAGTACTTCAGGATATTTTTTACGGCTATCCAATGACCATCACCAGGATCCGCTTGGTATCTGCTCGTGACACTTAGAGCATATGAGACATCTGGGCGTGTACAGATCATGGCATACATAATAGACCCAATAGCTGAAGCATATGGAATCTTGCTCATCCTGTCTCGCTCATCAGATGTCGAAGGACACTGATTCTTGCAGAGACTGATGCCATGTGACATTGGCATGAAACCTCTCTTGGATTCATGCATATTGAACCTTTTCAATATCTTGTCAATGTACGTTTCCTGACTTAATCCAATTAACCTTTTTGATCTATCTCTATAGATTTTATGCCCAAGATATAGCATGCTTCTCCCAAGTCCTTCATTGAGAAACTCCTTTTCAATGAAGTCTTAACATCTTCAAGCATAGGAATGTCATTCCCGATTAATAATATGTCATCCACATACAAAATCGTAAATACAAGTGCGCTCCCACTAGCCTTCTTGTAAACACAAGGCTCTTCTTCATTTTTGATAAAGTCAAAACCTTTGACTACTTCATCAAAACGAATGTTCCAACTCCTAGATGCTTGCTTTAACCCATAAATGGATCTTTGAAGCTTGCATACCCTTTTAGCATATTTAGGATCAACAAAGCCTTGAGTTGTATCATGTATACATCCTCGAAAGATTCCCATTAAGGAAGGCTGTTTTGACATCCATCCGCCATATTTCATAATCAAAATATGCAGCAATAGCTAAAATGATCCGGACAGACTTGAGCATGGCTACGGTGAGAAAGTTTCATCATAGTCAACTCCTTGAACTTGTTTGAAACCCTTTGCCACCAACCGTGCCTTATAGATCTGAACATTTCCATCTACGTCTATCTTTTCTTGAAAATCCATTTGCACTCAATGGTTTTACACCATCAGTGAATCGACCAAGTTCCAAACTTGATTGTCATGCATGGATTGAATTTGGATCTCATGGCTTCAAGCCATTTTTGAGTTTGGGTCCATCATTGCTTCTTCATAAGTCGTGGGCTCATCATTGTCCAACAATAATATGTCATTCCCATATCTAATAGGTACATGGCGTGGCCTCCCGACCTCGTGGGGTGGAGTCTCTTCCACAGGTTGTACAACACTTTGTACATCTTGTGAAGGTTCAGAGGTAGCTTGAACATATTCATGTGATTCTCGAACTTCATCAAGATACACATCACTCCTCTGATTTCTTTTGAAAGAAACTCTTTCTCCAAAAGACACCATTTGAGCAACAAAAACTTTGTTCTCGTTTCTTTTGTAAAAGTAATATCCTTTTGTTTCTTTAGGATACCCCACAAAAAGCATCTTTCTCGATTTAGGTGCGAGTTTATCGATTGTAAAGCGTTTTACATAAGCCTCACATCCCCATATCTTGAGAAATGACAACATGGGTCTTCTCCATCCATATCTCATATGGCGTCTTCTCAACGGATTTTGATGGGACCCTATTCAAAGTGAACGCAATTGTCTCTAGAGCGAAACCCCAAAAGGATAATGGCGGATCTGTTTGGTGATCATTGACCGAACCATATCTAATAAAGTCCGATTCGTCGTTCGGACACACCATTCCATTGAGGCGTTCTGGCGGAGTAAGTTGCGAACGATTCCACATTGCTTTAAATGATCACCAAACTCTTGGCTCAAGTATTCGCCACCACGATCGGATCGTAAGTGTTTTATTGTTTTGCCAAGTTGATTTTGTACTTCGCTCAAACTCTTTGAACCTTTCAAAAGTTTCAGATTTATGCCTCATTAAATAGATATATCCATATCTCTGAAGTCATCGGTAAAAGTTACAAAATCATGAAACCCACCCCTAGCGATCGAGCTCATTGGTCCACATACATCAGTATGTACTAGGGCCAATAATTCACTTGCTCTCTCACTAAAACACTGTGAAAGGGCTTTTGTCATCTTGCCAAGTAAACAAGATTCACATGTTTCAAATGATTCAAAATCAAATGAGGTTAGAAGTCCATCACCATGGAGCTTCTTCATGCGCTTCTCATTTATATGACCTAGCGACAATGCCACAAAAGGTAGGGTTCAAATCATTAGGCGGTGCTTTTTACATTAATATTATAGATGTGTTTTCTTGAGTTCAGGGCGTACAACCCATCCACCATGGGGCAACGACCATAATACATATCATTCAAAAATATTGAACAAACAAAGTTCTTTATTACAAATCATAACCTTCATGTTCCAAACAAGAAGATGAAATAATGTTTCTACTCAAAGATGGAACAAAATAACAATTATTGAGTTCTAAAACTAATCCTCGAAGGCAAATGCAATGGGTATGTGCCAGCAGCAAGACCAAAGCAACTCTTGCTTTATTCCCCACGCGAAGATCCACTTCTCCTTTTGCCAAGTCTCTACTCTTTATCACCGCAACGAATTGCAAATGTGAGCAACCGAACCGGTATCATATACCCATGAGTGAGTGAAGAAGTAGCAAGATTAATTTCTATAACATTAATACGAAGTGGAAACCACATTTCCATTCTTCTTATCTGCTGTACTTTTCGCATTCCGTTTCCAATGCCCTGATTTCTTGCAATAGAAGCATTGGGTATCAGGTTGAGGGCCAACTTTAAGCTTCTGAAGCTTAGTTTTGAGGCTCGCGATCTCATCTTGAGCCTTGCCCTTGCCCTTGCCCTTGCTCTTTCCTGTTCCCCCAACCTTAGCCTTTCTCTTTTTGAAAGCAGTTGTTTTCTGAACCATCATCACATGATTGGGTTTTTCTTAATGCTTTCCTCCATGACCTTGAGCATCCCATGTAGCTCAGTTAGGCTCTTCTCCATGCTATTCATATGAAAATTCATAATGAATGGCTCAAAGCTCTGAGGCGTAGACCGGAGAATAACATCGTGGCCAAACCGAGGCTAAGGGAAACTCAAGTTTTCCAATCTCCCAATGTAACCAATCATCTTGATCACATGAGGATCGACCGGATTGTCTTGACCGACTTACAAGCAAATAAAAGCTTTGAGATACCATACCTCTCAGCTCTTGCTTGATTCCCAAACATGCCCTTCAAGCCCACAATCATATTGTAAGCATCCTGGTCCTCATATTGCTTTTGGAGCTCGAGTCCATTGTGACTAGCATGGGACGGTGACCTCTGAAGCATTAACATGCTTTTCATATTCAACCCTCAAATTGCGGCAAGCATTTTGGGTGGTTCATCAGAATTGGATTCTCTAGAACATAGTCCTTCTTTTCATGCTTGAGAACAATTCTCAAAGTTGCGATACCAATCAACAAAATTAGTTCCATTCAGTTTTCCCTTTCCAAAACCGATCTCAAAGCAAAACCAGTGTAGTGGAGAAGGTGCCATTGAACTACAACAAAAATATGCAAAGATTCTAAGCACTATGTTTATGTAAAACTTTTATTAAACTTTTAATTAAAGACACTCCTATTTTATGTCCTTTTATAGACACATAGTGAGTATTCAAGATCCATATTCATTAAACACTAGTGAGCTTTGGCATCACTGCTAGAAATTTAATGACATAGGTAAGCAACACCTTTGCTAATTACATCATATGTAACTCTTGTTTGTTGAGTATGAAAACAAGTAATGAATGCCTCCATCAACTTGACTCATGGCCAGTCAACTTGCCCCAAGGGCTCACATGAGGAGGAGCACTTCCGTATCTGGTGCCAATTAAGAAACCTGCCTCATGTGTGTTTTCCTAGACACCAATTGTCTTGTATAGGTTCCTTCATTCTGAAATCAAATCCCAACCACTTATGTCCTCAAGCCCAAAACCGTTTTGATAGCTCGTTTAAATCGCCATTGTTATGCGTGATGTGTCCAACACATCCCTATCATCTATTGAGATAGCCATTGATATACTACTTTGGCGATCATATCAATAACGATCTAAATTCTTGATAGGTGCAACAATTGGATGGACAATTTGATTTAAGATTTTTAACTATAAGGATGAACAAAGATTACTATGAACATAGCATCACATGCAATGAGCATAAAGAAAATAGCAAGGATAAAACACACATCCACGAGAAAATCAAAATAAGTGTGAAATAGCATGGCCCTTAGCATTAAGATCTCCATCATCATGCTTGGTTGTTCACCTAGCCACCTTGCTTGATTTGTTCACCTAGCCATCGTCTTCATCATTATGGATGCAACTCCTTACAACTTTTGATAATGAATTTTACATGAGGGTTTGAAGCATCACAAGTCGACACGCAGTCGTTATACAATTTAAATAGCCTTATGGCTTAACACGCACGCAGCCATGTGGAAATTACATGCATCACATACACATAGGCCATACTATTTCACATAATTCCTGCAAAAACGAGTTAAACAAAAGCAACCCTCGACTCCGGGTCCGAGGCGGCGCCCCGCGCAGAATCAGGCGGCGCCCACCTGGCTTGACCCAATCCGATCTAATATAATTGGCTTGGTCCCATATGGATACGTTTGAAACCACGATGGCGGTAACCCGGCCGGTAAGGGCAGCGTCGTACCATGAGCGGACTCACCCAAATCAATATTGAATCTGTTTGCGCTTACCATGGATCAAGCAGTTGACCCAATCCAACTCGATCTAATTGGCTTGGTCCCATATGGATACGTTTGAAACCACGATGGCGGTAACCCGGCCGGTAAGGGTAACGTCGTACCATGAGCGGACTCACCCAAATCAAGATTGAGTCGGTTTGCACTTTCCTCAAACCCTAAATCGATCGATCTCATCGATGGTCGCCGTCACCAATTCATCACATGAACTGGGTGAACATGTAATAGATCCAATCTACTAACCTCACACATCATATGTGCAACATCCGAGATCACAAAACTATACGAGATGGCTCGATACCCTTTGAAGGAAGCGCGGTATGCTACGCTAGCACAAAAAAACTACCGCGCGTAAAGCTACTCGCAAGAAGGGATCATAGATAAGATTACCACTAGACGCGCGATTGCGGAATCCTTCGCGCGTCGATGTAGTGGTTCGTCCTCGCCCGCGATCGTTGCGTCGATGTAGTGGATCGTCCTCGCCTCGCCGTGGATCGTCCTCTCACGCCGCAGATCGCAGCAGCGTCACCACGAGAGTCCACACGTCCGAGAGATGGGCGCCGTGCGTCGTGTGCAAGCACCTAGTCGCTCGGCGAGGGCGCGAGAGGAGGAGGCTAGGGTTTCAAGTGAATCAAACCTAAACCGTGGAAAGCACACTCTGCGCCTCCCTCCTCCCCTCCTTATATAGCCACGAGATGAAACCTAAACCAGGCCCACCAAACATGCTAAGCCCACGAGGTTCATTAATTACGGATCAATCCAAATTAATGCGTCCCACCCATTAAGTGTGTGACCTGCAGGTTCACATACGTTTGGACATGGATTGGAAAACTCCTTTTCAATCCAATAGTTGGTAGCGGCTTCTTGCAAAGTATGCCAACTCCCAAACATCTTGTGATCAAATCGAGCAGAACCTATCAAAAGAACTCATGTAATAATCCCTTTGCCAAGTATATGAAGATTGATCTCAAGGCGAGAAGCATGTCATCCTTTGATGATTCAATCCATCTCTCGTATCCGTGATATATTAATAAGTTGTGATTGACTCCTCAATCACGGCATGGCCATGCACTTTCTTAATCATATCACACGAGTGGCCTTGTCATATATCTCCGTTTCATTGGAGTGGCAAATTCCATCTTATTGCTCACTTCCCTCCGCACGTTTCATAGTAAACATGAAAGCTACCTTTATAACTATCCGGTTAGGAAGTAGTGTTTGATAGCCCCAAGGAAAACTATTACACATGTAGGAATATGACAATCTCAGGTCTAAGGATCATACATCTTCTAGGTATGAGATACTGCGATGACACATAAGAATGAAACATTCTCGCGATGTCCCATAGCGGGTCTATCTAACCCATGTTCTTCAACATGGTCCACAATGTAGAGATGATATCTCCATATCCCATGATCTATGAAGCATGATCATCGATCACTACATGTGCTGATCTATTCATCGTAGTCCTATACGATGATATCCGATCAGAGATATTTATCGAATTACATCATTAAGTAAAGAGCTTCATAATCAAGTCACATACTTGTTGATCAATACAATGATATACATTCATTGGACCAATAATCATATTATTATTCATAAACATAGTCATGTTACAATCATCTAAATGATTGCCTCAAGGGCATAACACTAACATCAGGAGCCGAAGAGATTTGGAGTTA
Organism: Otatea glauca; assembly: GCA_036346275.1. Lineage (NCBI taxonomy): Eukaryota > Viridiplantae > Streptophyta > Magnoliopsida > Poales > Poaceae > Otatea > Otatea glauca. Next base: position 11,429,914 of record CM070712.1, read on the forward strand.
ATATACTTTTAGAAGCCAAGGAGTTTTTCAGCAAACGAGTTGACACAGAAAATCAAGACGACCTCGAAGACTGTCCGGTGGTTATCCATGAAGAGAAAAGATATTAAAGCTTCGCTTCGGGCGGGAAGAAGTATTCAATCCACGTCTGAAATATGGGTCAGGTCCACGAGGCCGCTCACAACAAACCTGTCCGACAGAAGATTGTACTCAGTTGAAGCAAAAATCAAGGGTTATATTCGAGTCCTTCATAATCCACTCACTGCAAGAAGAAACCTTCAAATCAAATGAAGAAACCAGTTGGAAGTTTGCACAGGGAGTTCAGAACAATGATTCAAGTTGAGACCTAGTTGGAGGCATAGCAATCGGATCATGAATCACTCGGGTGCTACTGTGGAATATATGAAACCAGGTATCTTCAAGACCGGCCCAGTATCGCCTAAGGAGGAGACAGGTCCAAGCAGAAGGCCCAAAGGATGAGCCCCACGCCAAGCACTGCTACCGTACGGAAGGGGCACATCTTATAGACAGTTATATGTATTTGGGTATAAAAGATACGGTTGTAATCCGAGTCGTTAATAGGGTAGATAAAGATGTAAACTTTATCCCGTAACTGACTAGAATCTAGTAACCGATCGGAATCTCGTAACCGATCAGGACTCTGTAAGCCGCCCCACCCCCACTATATAAGGAGAAGGCAGGCAACAACGTAATCATCCGATCATCCAAGCATAGAGCAATCAAGCCCTAGAGCTCACACACCATATTGCCCAGAGCACATTACGCTTTGAGCAACCTTTGATCCAAGAGATCCATATAATCCCAGCACACAGGATTAGGGTATTACCTCCATCGTCGAGGGCCTGAACCTGTCTAATCCCTTGTCTTGTGTGACCTTCGAGTTTGAGATCTAGCGCCTACCCCATAAAATTATTACTGACTACAAAAGTCGACACCTGCGAGGTGACCTTTCATGAGGCTAGCCCAGGAGCTAGACCTGACATTTCAGGCTCTTCTTTCACCTCCGAGACTATCTATGTGGAGGATGAGGATGATGGAGATAATGGTGTTCCACCTGATCCAGTTCTCTCTACACCTGAGGTGCCTCTTGTTTCCATTTCTGCACCTCAGGGAGACCAGCCCATGTCTTCTTACTCTCATGCAGCTAGTGGCTCTGATCCTACCTCTTATGTGCATAAGCTAGAGGCCACTTCTGCTTCTAGACCTCCCCGCCATATTCAGAGACATCATACACCTGATCAGATCATTGCTGATTATTTGAGCGTGTGATGTGCTCAAAATCAGGCTTATCTTCCTTTTGCCTTCACTCAGCTTTTGTTGCCTCTTTTGAGCCGAGGATGCTTCTCATGCATTATCCGATGAGTCTTGGATTAATGCTATGCATGAGGAGCTTGAGAACTTTTAGAGGAACAAGGTTTGGTAGCTTGTCGAGCCCCCATCTGGTCATAATGTTATTGGGACCAAGTGGGTGTTCAAAAACAAGCAGAGTGAGGATGGGGTTGTCATAAGAAACAAGGCTAGGCTAGTTGCACATGGCTTTTCTCAGGTTGAGGGTCTTGATTTTGAGGAGACCTTTCCTGCTGTAACTAGACTAGAGGCGATTAGGATCCTGCTTGCATTCTCTGCTTCCAAAGGCTTCAAGTTTTATCAAATGGATGTTAAGAGTGCATTCCTCAATGGCTATATTGAGGAAGAGGTTTATGTCAAGGAACCTCCAGGATTCGAGAATCCCAAGTTTTCGAGTCACTTATACAAGCTTTCCAAAGCTTTGTATGTACTCAAGCAGGCCCCCAGAGCATGGTATTAGAGGCTCAAGTCTTATCTTCTCAGCCATGTCTTTAAGATGGGCATAGTAGACAAGACTCTGTTCATCAGACACCATGAGTCCCATTTTCTTCTCATCCAAATTTATGTGGACGATATCATTTTCGGTGGCTCATCTCATTCTTTTGTGTCTCCATTTTCTAACGTGATGAGCACAGAGTTTGAGATGAGTATGATGGGTGAGTTGTGCTACTTCCTTGGCTTCCAGATCAAACAGACTCGGGAGGGTACTCTCTTGCATCAAGGCAAGTACACCCGGGATCTCCTGAGGCGCTTCGATATGTCTGACGGGAAACCGGTAATGACTCCTGGGGCCACCACTGCTGTCCTCAAGCCAGATGAGGATAGTGAGCCTGCTGATCAAAAGGAGTTTCGAAGCATGATAGGCTCCCTCTTGTACCTCACTGCTTCGAGGCTGAACATACATTTTGCTGTGTGTCTGTACACTCGATTTCAGGCTTCTCCTCGCGTCTCTCACTGCCAAGCGGTGAAGCGCATCTTCAAGTACCTTCGTGCTACCACTGATTATGGTATTTGGTACTCTGCTTCTTCTTGTCTGTCTCTTCGAGCCTTTTCCGATGCTGATTTTGCTGGCTATAGGATAGATAGGAAGAGCACTTCTGGAACTTGCCAATTCATTGGCACTTCTCTTGTTTCTTGGTCGTCTAGGAAGCAATCTGGGGTTGCACAGTCCACTGCAGAGGCCGAGTATGTTGCTGCAGTGAATCGCTGTAGTCAGGTGCTCTGGATGCGCTCGACTCTATGTTACTTTGGGTTAGCAATAGCGGGTGTTCCACTTTTCTGTGACAACACTTCTACTACTTGCATTGCTAAGAACCCAGTGCAGCATTCCCAGACCAAGCATATTGATGTTAAATATCACTTCCTTAGAGACCATGTGGAGAAGTGGGATATCGCGCTTCAGTTCGTAGTTAGTGATCACCAGATAGCCGATATATTTACCAAGCCTTTGGATAGTGCCAGATATGTTGTCTTGAGGAGTGAGCTTGGAGTCGTGAGCCCTTACGGCTTATCGTGAGGGGGAGCTGGTTTTTATATTATGTATTATATGTTTTCTTCCAGCACTTATTTTATTTTGCATCTTCTAGGTGTTTATAGGCTTATGTTCTTCTTTTGAGTTCACTTCACTTAGATTTTTGGCGTGCTTCGCATGGACCTCTCATCTTATGCTTTAGGTTGCAATCATGCGTCATCAGCTGTTCTCTCTTCTCTCTAGGATGAGTTCCCTCACAGTCTTATAAGTATAGCAGGTGTTGGGCCCCCTCGGTAGACAGAGTCTGTGTGCACTCCTTAGGTGAGATCTAGAGTTAGCTTCCCTATGTCAGTCATTGGGGAAGATGAGAGCGAATCTGAGCCGTAGTGTTCTCTTCTATCTTTTCTATGCTCTATGGCCACCCAGTTTGCAGTTTATCAACTTCTTCTCCTCATTCGGTGTTTCTAGTTTTGATTGAGTTCATTTGGTCCTTCTTTGAGCTTAATTCTGCTAATAACTCAACTTGAACAAGATTTGTACTTAAAATTTATTCAATTGTTGAGGAGGAGTTTGAGAATATTCTTGATGCATTGCATATAGACTTCATTTTCTGTTTTATGAGCTTTGTCTATTATGCAAATGATGTACTCATCATGCTATACACCATATTACATCATATGAAGAAAATCACTAGCTTAGATATATCTAAGTTCATTTATCTTGCTAAGCTTTAAAAAAATGAAAATAAGCTTCAAATGGAAAAACTTGATGAAACATGTTGCTTTTACTTGCTAGGTTTCTTCTCTAGAGGTTTATGCCATGATTTGAGAAACTTTGGAGTTCTCTAGAGTCCCTATAGCAACTTGGGTGAAACTAGTTATGTTTCATATTTGATTCCTTCATTTGCTCATAAATCAATGTGCTAACATTAAAATTTAAGCAAAAATGACTCTATTTGTGCGCATTAGACTCAACACCTTTCATTCATAAGACAGCCTCCCATTGCACTTGGGATGAACATGGAATGCATCGTGTATGACCGAGACCATCCTCTTAAGAGTTTCTTCTTGAGATGGTCGACTATGGCTTGAGTCAATTGCTTTAAAAAAATTTCAATGTAAATAAAAAATATAAGTGGGTAAAGAATGCAAATAATCAAACATTTGCACCCCGCTATGTCTTTTGTGATCTTAAAGCAAAATTTGCATTAAATGAAAAATGAGCTCGAAGGACCTTGTATGCACTTCTAGATTCCCCAAAGTGTTGAGTAGGCTAAACTCTAGGTTTTCCATTTGATCCTTTGAGTGGCTTTGCATCTAGTTTTGAAACTAATGCTAAGTGTTTCTCTTGTCAAATCTTGCTAAAAATGACATATTCAAAACTAAGATTGCTAGCAAAACTTGTTATTTGCACTTAGACATGTCTTAGTTTAGTCAAACTTGTTATTTGCACTTGGACATGTCTTAATTTAGTCTAATCTGAAATTGACTAGCTTGGTGTCATATCTTGTCATTGTGGTCACTTGGATAATTTTCAAAGCTCTTTTAAGATGCATTTCATGCATACATGGTTAAAGGGGGAGAAAATGCCATCTTGATGCCTATATTGCCAAAAGGGGGAGAAAACATAGAAAAGGCATCCTTAAAAGATAAAAATGTGAATGCATCTTGGTTCTTGTGATCTTGGTAAAAACTTGCTGAATCTAAGGATCATAAGCATATTTGGTAAAAAACTTGCTCTTTCCTTGGTTTTGCTCTAAATTTCTTCCTATCAACTTGGTCATATCCTTATTTTTTTCTCTCTGGACCAAGTTTGATTTTTCCTTCAAATTGCCTTCTTCTTCTTCAAACTCAAATTTATGCCTTTTCGGGTGTTTGTCAATATACTCATCAAGGGGAGATTGAAAGATCATGTGGACGTCTATCCTTGATGGTGATGAGTAATTGACTGTGTTTTAGGATGAGGTGCTCGAGTTTGAGTTTGATTTGAATTGGATTTTCAAATTGAAGCAATTTGATTTGTGTTTGTCTCGGGCGGCTCTATCGGCCTCGAGTATCGCCTTGCAGGCTTATGGTCGAATGATTCGAGTCCTTGGTATAACCAATTGTCACTCGATATTTTTTTATCGACATGGTATCGGGTTGGTCATGTGGTCGATAGATATGGCATAGTGATTGATAGAGCTTATGCATTTGTGTCGAGCAAGTCAAGCATTTCGTCGATAGTCGAGTTACTACTCGAGTGAGGATCCTACTCGATGGTAGCAACTCGATGTGGTCGATACGATGGCCGAGTTTCTACTCGAGCGTGGATCCTACTCGATGGTGACAACTCGATGAAGTCAAGACAGTGGTCGATACTGCTGTTGAACGATGCAATTGGGTGATTATTGCATATCTTTTGGACATTGCTATGTGATGGGTTTTCCTTGTCTTTGATGGTTGCAGGACATCGGGTTTTGACATGGTGAGGCGAAGGATGACCAGGACTAGGCGAGGAGCGTCGTCCAGACGGTTGGGGATCACAAGAAGAAGATCGGAGATAGTCTGTGCAAGCCAAGAAGGAAAGGAATGAATAAGATGCTACCTGGACGCTGCTCAGATCGATGAGAGCCGTCGGATCGTGCTCTAGTTGATAGGATAGTGGGTCTAGGTAGTGTACATTGAAAACCGTGCAAAAAAACCCGTTATGTGTGTGGTTTTGGGTTTGCCCATGCATGGCTGTGTGAGTGGGTCAATCCTAGCCCTTGATGGAGTGCTAAAGGGTTTAGAGGCTCATCGAAGGTTGGTAGGTGGCCCAAGAGTAGTATAAATAGAGGGGGAGAGGTGGCCTCCCCTCTTTGAAGGTTTTGAGGTTTTTGTGCTCCTTTGGGCTTTGCCCACTTTGTTGTAAGGCTTTGTAAACCTCTTTTCCAGAAATTAAAGTTTAATCCATTCCCCTAAATTCTGAATTTACTTTCTGCATTTACATTATGCTTTAAAATTCAGTCCTTAAATTCCATAATTTACTTCTTGCACATTTGGATTTTTCTCCCCTCCTTCTAAATGCTTGTAGATCTTGTTCTGAGGATGTATGATTGATGGATGAGTTTTCTTCAGACCATATCTCAATCATCTAAGCAAATCATGTGTTCTTTTTTGTAAGAAACTGACTTTTTGTTCTTGAGAGGATGATTTTTGGAAGATTGGATTTTTGGTGTGCTTGACTTATATTCTAGCTTGCTATTACATGTGGGAAGCCATCTAGAATCATCTTAAATCATTAATAACCTACAAGCTAGCTAAGGGCCAAGTTTTTGTTTTTCAAACCATTTTTGTGCACCCTTCTGTAAATTTGAAATAGGTCAAAACTTTGATGTCGATTCTTGCAATCGCCGGTTGGAATAGGTTCCTGACATCCATAGGAAGGTGTTCACAAAGTTTCATTGAGTCTCGATCAGTGGGTCAAAAGATTCCTCAATTTTTCTTTTTGAACTCGTGCAGAAATCACTGTTCATATGACTGTTTTTACTGTAGCTACAGTATTGTGGTAGTACCGCCCCTACATGGGCGGTAGTGCTGGCCTCAGGTTGAAATTTGTGAAAACTGATTCTTCCGCCTCCATTTGATACCAAAGTATTTTGGTTTGGTTTCTTTGGGTGAAAAATTGCATTTGTGATCTTCTTTGGTGGATAAAATTTAAATTGGGATCATTCACCCCCCTCTGATCGCCATGTCGATCCTTCAAAAACAAGGTTCCACGATTGAACAACTAATCAATCTCTATGGTGCAATTGCTCCAAAGCTATTTACATCCTCAAAATCAAGTCAACAAAATACGTACAACAAATAAAATCATATCTCATTACGCACCAATCAGCAAGTTAAGCTTTCCTTCACGACAAGCAACTAACCACTTGTTGTCCCATAGGTCAAAAGATCAAAACCATTAGATCCTAGGCACAAACAAAGAAAATCCTATACTTTACAAAAACTACATAAGAATTCCTACAATTTTCTAGTTAATCAAAATTTTCCAATAAGTCATCTAACCTCTCGAATTTTGACTCTGATTTCAGCACTGATCGCCCACTTGACAAGACTTCAAAACCTCATAACTATTTTTATAAAACTCCAAATTTAGTAAATGAGGACATTTTTAGAATATATAGGAAATTCCCCAGATTTCTCTAGTTATTGATAAAAAATTGATTCGGTTCCTAATTAGTCCTAAACAGCAAATTACCGCAGCAATTGCCAATTGAAATAGATTATGGATAGCAGGCAGTCAAACAGCCATAATGTTTAAACCATTGAACCAAAATTCATGATCTTGGTCTCTAATTAACCTCTAATTAACCATAAGACGACAATCTACCACTTTTGCCATAGTCAACCCCTCTGAATCTTCATCTAGGATCCACGAATTTTAGCCCTAAAAGTGAGGTCTGCACTGCCCGAACCCAGATCTCGCCCAGCACAAAGTTTACCGCATAACCATCCTAATCACAGCATGAGTGCAAGGAATTCTAAGGAGCCCTACCCATAAGCCAGCACGCAAGATACACCAAAAACAATCTAGGAAGATCATACTTTCCAGGGATCACTAGATCAATGACAAACATGGAACCCTTCCCTCAGATCGCGCGAACTACTCCTTGCCACGTAGCCCAACCTCTCCAACGCAAGAACCTGCGGAGGCAACCACCAGGGGACACAAGAACAGTGCCCTAGAAGGAGGGAGGTGTAGGGAAACTCCCTGGAGGAGGGGGCGCAAGGAGGAGGAGGGGCTGATTGGGGGTATGGGGAAGGGAGGCTGCTGATTGGGAGGGGAGGAGAAAGGTTACAACTGGTGGGAGGGGAGGGGAGGGTGCGGCTGGTGGGGGGAGGGGAAAGGGGGATAGGGTTAGGGATTCCCCCATAAGGCCCAAATCTGGTCCAAAGCGGCCCAAGATCAGACCAACAATCCCACTAGGCCAAAAATAGCCCACATAGTCCCGCAAAAACATCACACAGTGGTTCACATCGAGTTGGGATATTACATTGTTGCCCCCTTAACAGGATTCGACCCCAAATCTGAGCACACCACTACGTGACAACCAAAACAACAAGGAATTAAATCACAATACACAGCCGAAAGGAACAACTCTGGATACTTCTCGCGCATGCGAGTCTCCAGTTCCCAAGTTGCTTCCTGCTCATATTGATGCGATCACAAAACTTTGATAAACATCAGGGTTCTATCTTTCAAAACCTTCTCAGATTCCCCTAAAATTTGCACTAGTCGGGACTAGAAAGTGAGATTCTACTCAATCACAAATGTCTCAAGAGGCACCACTAGCTCCGGGTCATGCAAGTATTTTCTTAACATGGACACGTGGAACATATTGTGCACTCCTTGCATTGAACTAGGAAGCTCCAATCGATAAGCCAATTTTCCAACCCTCGCAACAATTGGGAACGGGCCAACATACCTCAGGCTAAGCTTTGCCCTTGTGCCAACCCGAACCACTCCTTTGGTGGGAGACATGAAGGGGAACGGGTAGGCTACTCTATCGAAAAAACAAAATTTTCTACCACGTAACAAATGAACCACTGCAAGTTGTATATCATAAAATTACCACTAGATGCACAGACTCGTACCAGAAATAGAGTCGATGTAGCGCGGTGGTGCAGATGTAGTCGTACTAGCATCGTGCCTCCCAACAGCTCCTTGTTACTGTCGCAGGTTGCGGATCATCCTAGTAATGAAGCTTCGCAGCAACGCCTCCAAGGTATCCACACGTATAGGGTAGGAACACCACACACCGGAGTGCTAGCGCCGGCTGCGTGGTTCTAGGCGAAGGAGGGGTGGCGGTTAGGGTTTCAGGAATCCCAAATTCCTATTGTGTCTCTTCGTTCATCTCACTCTTTCCACAAAGCCACCACCCCCTCCCTTTATATAAATGTCCCATAACGGGTTTCAACCCTTACAGCCCATTAGGAACTCAAAGCGCATTACAACTCGGATCCCTATCCGAATTGGTTACAGCCCCTTAACCGTGCGACCCTATAGGTTCACATGCACTCAGACATGGCTCGAGTATCCATATCGACCATTGAGTACTCATAATCGACCATCGGGTACACCTACTTGACCATTGAGTACTCCTACTCAATGATCGAGTACTCGATCAATAGTCGATAGCGGCCCCCAGCAGGACTTGCTGACTCCCGAGTACTTGTAAATATGGAATGAACCTCAACAATGTCCTATATGCATTTCCTTTTGCCTCATGATATCGGTCAAACCCAAGGTGAGATATTGTCATTCTTGTTTGAATGGCTTGACCACTATTTCTCGATGCCTTGACTCGGAATCCCCAAATACCTCGAGTTAACTCTTTAACTCGATGACTCGAGTAACTCTTTACTCAAGTAACATGGCCATGAGTTTCTAGATTCCAACCACTCGAGAGGCCTAGAGATATCTCTCCCATTGTATGGAGGGCAAATCCTATCTTGATCGACCATACCTCGAAGCATGTTTCATGACAAACTCGAAAGCCATCTTTATAACTATCCAGTTATGGAGTAGCGTTTGATGACCCCTAAGTAATCCATTACGCATCTTGAGAACATGCAACGATCTCAAGTCAAAGGATATAGCATACATATCGTATATGAGACCAACTGATGACATGAAAGAATACAACGTCCTCACAGTGTCTCATAGTGGGTCGATGTCCCACACCTTGTTCTCTAACATGTGTCCATATTATTGGTTTGATATCTCCATAGCTATGACCTGTGAAACATGGCCATTGACCAATACATATGCTAGTCTACTCATATGTGTCCTCATATGAATATCGACTAGGGACCCCTTTTAGAATGAACATCATAAAGATGAATACAGAGTTTCACAAACAAGTCACGTACTTGTTAATCAATATCCGTGATGTTATTCAAAGAACAATCTCATAGTTCATGAACATTTATGGAAATATAATAATATCTATGATTGCCTCTAGAGCATATTTCTGACAAGACACCCTCAAAAGTGCCTTGTCACCCACCGTAAACTCCAAATATTGCATCCTCACATCAGCATAGCTTTTCTGCCTACTTTGAGCTCCAAGGAGATTCTGCCTAACTTCTAACACTCGCTACATCCCAGCAAAGAGGTGACTTGCACTTCCGCCCATAAGTACTTGATGAGACCTTGCTCGTCCTAGATATGAACAACGCTATATCAGTTTGGCGACATTTCACAGCATCCTCTGCATCGTCCACATCTTCTAGGATGGCTTTCCTTCATGGAGGGGAGGAAGCATCCAAGAATGCTAGCTTTCAACATGCCTTTATATGCTGGAAAGAAATATTGAGCTTTGTGGATGATTTTCACATGAGAATATTTTTTGTTGAGGACAAGCTAAAAGCTAAGCATGAGTCAAGGACGACTCAATTCAAGAAAGGGAGGATGATGAAGACATCACTACTACGGATATGACCACATTTGGTTGTACCAACTCCAACACGTCATCCACGGGCCATGAAGAGAGAGATCAAATCCATCACATTCTAGAATCCAATTCGGCCTCCTGAGACAGCACCGACTTCAAACATGAATAACTTTTGCATACACACTCCAATTTGGGTGATCTTGGATTTGATTGAAAGCTTACAACAAGATCTTTCCAATGGATCTAATCCCATCTCCAGATTCATTGTGGATCAGTCGGAATCATCAAAACAAGATCTTTAGTGTATTGTTTTGATGATTCCGACTGATCCACACTGAATCTGGAGATGGGATTATATCCATTGGAAAAATCTTGTTGTAAGCTTTCAATCAAATCTAAGATCACCCAAATCGGAGTCCGTATACAAAAGTTATTCATGTTTGAAGTCGGTGCTGTCTCAGGAGGCCGAATTGGATTCTAGAATGTGATGGATTTGATCTCTCTCTTCATGGCCCGTGGATGACGTGTTGGAGTTGGTACAACCAAATGTGGTCATATCCGTAGTAGTGATGTCCTCATCATCCTCCCTTTCTTGAATTTGAGTCGTCCTTGACTCATGCTTAGCTTTTAGCTTGTCCTCAACAAAAAATATTCTCATGTGAAAATCATCCACAAAGCTCAATATTTCTTTCCAGCATATAAAGGCATGTTGAAAGCTAGCATTCTTGGATGCTTCCTCCCCTCCATGAAGGAAAGCCATCCTAGTAGATGTGGACGATGCAGAGGATGCTGTGAAATGTCGCCAAACTGATATAGCATTGTTCATATCTAGGACGAGCATGGTCTCATCATTCTCCCTTTCTTGAACTGGAGTCATCCTCGACTCCATCACATTCTCCTGCAAAATGTTAGTAGTAACAAAGAGCAAAGCAACATGCATATCTTTTGTGATCAAATCAATGGCTTGTGAATCACAATCACCCAAACACTCCCTTTCTTGAAAATTATCATATAGATTATAAACAAGCGGTAGGGTACTTGATATGATATTATAATTATCAAATTGATCACAATGTTGCATAGGACGTAGAGTTTTCAGATCTGAACAAATGTATACTCTATGCACTTTGTACTCTCCTTTATCATTATGTTTGCCAACAACATGAAAAATATTTCGCGATAACCATGGCAAATCAGAATTCACAAAAATCTTCTCCTTGAAACTATCTAGATCACACAGAACATCAAATTCAATGTAACCTAAAGTATTTAAAGAAGACACCAATTTAAGCTCATCTTCTTCACTAGAAATATGAATAACATGTTTATGATCAGCACAAGTGTTTAGTTCAAATATAATTGTTTCATGTTCATTCACTAGTTGTGGTGTTGGTATAAGTGAAGCATTATCATACAACTCTTCTTTATCACCAGGAATAGCAACCAAATCAGCAATGGGGTCCACTAATAGTTGCTCTACGATAGCATGATTCATGGATAGTTCTGTCTCTTCAAAATGATTTTCACCATGTATACAGTCCATACCTTTGACATTACCTTCTAAATCATTCTCAGTGGTTATAGGTGCAACTTCAATTTCCAGCACTTCACATACGTAAGGAGCGACAAAGATCTCTGTTTGACATATTTTCTTCTTCATCCTTCTCCCGATGGTGCTCACTTTTCTGCAAAATGTTAGCTACAACAGAAGGTGCAACAATGGGCACCTCAAATGAAGCTGAAGGCTCTTTCAAAGATTCAGCAAGCATGTTTTCAGCTCTACAAGCACAATCAATCAATTCTGAAAGATAACTATATGTTTTATCAACAAGAACATCCTGAATTTCATGATTAAGTCCACGTATGAACCTAAGCTCAGTAGCTTCTTCACATTCTTGTAAACCACAACGCAACAAACAATTTTGCAAATCATGAAGTTTTAGAACCTTGTTTTAAGCATTGAAGTTTAGTAAGCAAATATTCAGCAACATATTCAGGAACATAATCATTTCTCATAAGTCTTCTCATGGCATTCCAAGTTTTAGGTTCTTTATCATGTCTAGATATATGCTTCCACCAATATATTGCATCTGATGTTAACACTTTAACTACGGCACTAATCTTTTGGTTTTCAGATAAGTCGTAGTTTGCAAATTCTTTGTCTACCGCTATCTCCCAATTTATATATGCATTAAGATTGAACTTTCCACCAAAAGTAGGCAATTCAAACTTGATTTTACCTTGTTCATCATTAGTTGATGAACCCGTGGCGATGTGTGGTGGGGCGACCGAGGCAGTGGGTCCATGCTGGGAAGCCGAGGCAGCAATGGGAACCCGTTGTGCACGTAGTACACCATTGTTGTTGCTTAGGAGATAAGGTGGAGGACTAGAAGTTCCAGGGGCAGCAGCTGCAAGCATATCATCAAGTCTATACAAAATAGTAGTAAGGGTAGTATTAGCAACTCCCTGAGCAGTCTCGATGGACCGGAGACGGTCTTCTTGCAGCGACATTCGCTCATTAGTGAGTCGTACATTGCTCTTCATGCGTGGAGAATGATGCAGTGAACTCTTGTCACCTGACATGGTTAGTAGCAAAAAGGGAAACACAAAGGTTTATGTAATCCCCTATCAACTACTAGGAAGTGGAGAAAATTCGCTCAACTCTCAAGCCTTAACCAAAGCTCTTACAAGTTCTTACCGTGCTGTAGGAGTTGTCGGCCGTTGGCGGTGTCAAAAGTTCCCCCAAGCTTGGATAAAGCGATTGCCAAGGGACCGAACAAACGTACGAGCATAGAATATGTGGAGCTGGGTAGGCTATACTTCTTCCTTTACAATCTGATAATTCTAGTTATTGTAATGTTAAGTAATAACCCAAACTAGAATTCACAAGTCCTAGTTGCCGATCTCAAAGATATAAGCGAATTTCAAGGCAACTCACGCGCAAAGATGATGTAACTTAATGCAACCAATGGAATGAGCTAAATAAGAAAATTTTCACCACCAAAGCTCATGTTGCATAAGTTATGGAGAGACACTAGCTAATTGCTTCAGAAAAGGTAAAAGGGCACAAGATTGCTCACTAATTAATACAATTGCACAATCTGAAAAATAATGAACACAAATTAGGGTCTCACTCAATATAGTGCTGTCGGCCACTATTTTGTTTTCTTTGCTTTTTTTCTTCTTTTTTTTGGCCTTTTGGCCCTTTTTTTCTCTTTTCTTTCTTTTGGTGACTTTCGGCCAACACTAGTATGAGCAAAGTTTTGGAATCCCTAACATGTTGTCACAAGATAGTATGGTATGATAAATCAAGATTATGCAATGTATCAAATAGAGCAGCCCGAAGCAATATGAAATAGCTAGTCTCAAATGGGATCAAAGTGTTCGCAAAGGATGAATTGGTTCCCAAAGGTATGTGTGTAATGATATTTTTGGGTTTTATGGATTGTGGATGTTACTAGACTCAACCAACTCAAAGGAACAATGATAGAACACGAATTGAAGCAAGATACCCAAATTCAAAGTTTTTAAGGCAGCATATTTGTCGTCTAGATTACAGATTCAAAACGACCGAATTTAGAAGGTTCACTATGGAAAGAATTGAAGCTTATGTCCTCAGCTTTCAAAAGAATACAAGAACATGCAATTTGGAGCTCGGGGTGTGGAAGTTATGGCTGAAAAACCGAACAGCACAGAATACCCCCAATTTCAGCCTGCGGGACTGATTCCGAATCCGAATCAAATTCGGTTTGAAGGAGTCCGAATCACAAAGGACACCCAAAAACGTTTTTGTAGAGGACTCTTCAAGAATTCAGGAAAGTTTAAAAACTTCCCAATCGGAGTTCGGACGTGAGAATTATGATCAAAATACCGAACCGATCTGGATTGGAAGTACAACTTGCTTGCCCAAACGTGATGCCCAGATTAAACAAATTTGGATCCAGAATTAGAGTCCAAGACCAACTATGTTTTTGTAGAGATCGTTCCCAGGTTTTAGGAAAGTGCAAAAACACTAGAATCCGAGCTCATATGTGAAAGTTATGAATAAAACAAAGTACTGGACAGATTGAAAGAAAAGCTACGCGAAGAAAAAACGATCAGCAACTAAAACAAGGACTCTAATTGATCAAAACCTAACAAAACTCACAAAAATACCAGATTGAATCTAAAGGTTGAATTTTTGTGGAGTAATTTTCAATTTAGGATAGAAAACAAAAACTAATCTACGGTACAGAATCTCTCACCGAGAAACATGGCGCTCTGATACCACCTGATGCGAGGTTGTGTCCCGATCTTTCGATGAGAGCGATAACTATCGATTTGGTGGAATCGACTTTGACGATCCGACTACAACGTACGACGACGATGCGCCTTAGCAATCGCTAAACCAACTCCGGAGTGTTATTGATATTGCCATGGGCACGATCAACCTGAACACGATGTTCAATTCCTGCAAGCAACCGAAGAACAAGCAAGAACAATCGTAAAAGCAATCTGAAATTGCAAATAACAATTGAAGGCCAAAATAAGGTGGGGTTCTATTGAAGGTCTTGACAAGGTGGCTGTCCAGCACAACTCGAAGACGCAAAGTTTGCACTTGGCTAAACTAATCAAACAAAACCGAAGTGTCAAAAGCGGTGGCTACTGAGTTTATAAGAGGGAGGGACGTGAGAGGGACGTCCTAGGGTTGTGTGCAGCCAGGGGGGCGCACACAACTTGGGCTTGGGCCCCCACACGCTTAGAAGGCCCGAAATAGCCTAAAACAGTATTTTAGTGTATTGTTTTGATGATTCCGACTGATTCACAATGAATCTGGAGATGGGATTAGATCCATTGGAAAGATCTTGTTGTAAGCTTTCAATCAAATCCAAGATCACCCAAATCAGAGTCCGTATGCAAAAGTTATTCATGTTTGAAGTCGGTGCTGTCTCAGGAGGCCGAATTGGATTCTAGAATGTGATGGATTTGATCTCTCTCTTCATGGCCCGTGGATGACGTATTGGAGTTGGTACAACCAAATGTGGTCATATCCGTAGTAGTGATGTCCTCATCAGTACTTCATAAGGAGCAGCCCAAATACTTGCTTGATAGCTATTATTATAG
Source organism: Otatea glauca (assembly GCA_036346275.1). Lineage (NCBI taxonomy): Eukaryota > Viridiplantae > Streptophyta > Magnoliopsida > Poales > Poaceae > Otatea > Otatea glauca. The sequence continues at coordinate 11,445,276 of CM070712.1, forward strand.
GCAAATTTATCAAGAGCCAAATGATCTTCCCAACTACCTTTCCATGCCAAAATACAAGATCTAAGCATATCCTCCAAGGTTTGAATGGTACGCTCAGACTGTCCATCGGTTTGAGGGTGGAAGGCGGTGCTAAGATGAAGCTGGGTGCCCAAAGCACTCTACAGACTCTCCCAGAACTTAGAGACAAACTTAGCATCACGATCGGAAATGATCGTCTTAGGCACACCATGAAGTCTTACAATTTCTCGCACATAAATAGGAGCCAACTCGCTCGCTGAATTGGTTTTGTGGATAGGAATGAAGTGAGCAGACTTGCTGAGTCGGTCCACTACTACCCAAATAGCATCCTTCCCTGCTGAGTACGAGGTAGACCAACCACGAAATCCATGGATATGTCATCCCAAGGCCAAATAGGAACTTCCAATGGTTGTAATAACCCCGCTGGACGTTTATGTTCAACCTTCACCTTCTGACAAATCCCACAAGAAGTTACATATTGGGAAATATCAACACTCATCTTTTTCCACCAAAAGCTCCTTTTCAAATCCCGGTACATTTTATTCTCACCAGGATGAACTTTGTACGGGGTACGATGAGCCTCTTTCAAGATGTCATCCTTGACTTGGGACTTTTGGGGTACAAAAAAACGGCCCTTAAACCGCAAAGCACCAATCTCATGAGTGCTGAAATCCCGAGTTTTGCCTTCATTGATGCGTTTTCTCACTTGTTGTAGCAACTGGTCGTGCTGTTGTACCTCGCGCACACGTTCTAGAATTGCAGACTCCAGAATCAACTGTGTTTCAGCTTGCACGGTGCCTACAAAACAATATGAGACTCCCATACACTCAAAATCAGCAATAAGGCAATCAAGACAGGGGGCATCACCTTGCGACTGAGAGCATCAGTTACCACATTTGCCTTGCCACGGTGATACTGGATTGTGAGGTCATAATCCTTTATCAATTCCAACCATCTTCTTTGCCTCAAATTTAAGTCTTTCTGGGTGAAGATATATTTGAGGCTCTTTTGATCAGTGAAAATATCACAAGATTCACCATACAAGTAATGCCTCCAAATCTTCAAAGCAAAGACCACTGCCGCAAGATCTGGGTCATGGGTAGGGTAATTCTGTTCATGCTTCTTCAGTTGCCTCGAAGCATAAGCAATCACCTTGCCCTCTTTCATAAGCACACAACCAAGACCCACTCGAGAAGCATTAGAATACATTGTAAAGCACTTCCCAGGCTCAGGGAGGGTGAGAATGGGAGCAGTCACTAACTTCTCCTTCAAGGTACAGAAACTGCGCTCACAATCAGCAGTCCACTGGAATGTTGCACCCTTCTGAGTCAACTGTGACAGTGGCTTGAAAATAATTGAGAAATCTTGCACAAAATGCCAGTAGTAACCAGCTAAACCAAAAAAACATCGCACTTCTTTAACATTGGAAGGTCTCTCCCAGTCCACGACTGTAGAGATTTTGCTAGGATCAACAAAAATGCCTTCTTGGTTAATAACATGGCCTAGGAAACCCACTTCTGAAATCCAGAATTCGCATTTCTTAAAATTTGTAAAGAACTGATTCTTCCTCAAGGTATTAGGGACAAGCCACAGATGGCGCTCATGCTCCTCCTCTGACTTGGAATAAATCAGAATGCCGTCGATGAGCACCACCACAAAATCATCAAGATATCTATGCAGCATATTGTTCATCGTCTCTATAAAAATAGAAGTGGCATTAGTTAGTCCAAAGACACAACTTTAAACTCATAATGCCCATACCTAGTGGAGAAAGCTGTCTTTTCAATATCTTGCTCCCTCACCCGAATCTGATTATACCCCAATTGAAGGTCAATTTTAGAGAACACCTTTTCCCCCCTCAACTGATCAAATAAGTCCTCTATACGAGGTAAAGGATATTTGTTCTTGATAGTCACCTGATTAAGACCACGATAGTCAATACACATTCGCCAACTCCTATCTTTCTTAGCTATAAACAACACCGGCGCTTCCCAAGGTGACACACTGCGCCGTATTAACCCCTTGGACAGCAAGTCATCCAATTGCTTTTTCAATTCTTCCTGAAAGGGACGAGCCAAGCGATAAGGAGACATAGAAATAGGGCGGGTGCCTGGAATAAGATCAATCTGGAACTCCACATTCCGCTGAGGGGGCAACCCTGGAAGCTCAGCAGGAAACACATCAGCATATTCATTCACTATAGGGATCTCCTCAATATGCAAAGAGGTGCTAGGCTCATCAACACTAGACATCAAGGTCCCTAACCTCAGTATGCGACGACCAGGAAACAAACTGGCCATCATAAAAAGGGAATTAACCGATGCATTGCCCTGAAAGACCAACTTTACTCTTGAAGGAGTCTGCAAGGAAACTGTCTTCCAAAAACAACAAATCTTTGCATGGTACTGATGCAACCAATCCATACCCAAAATAATATCAAAAGGAGCCAACTGAATCACCATGAGATTAGCGACAAACTTTTCATCATCTAATGTAATAGAGCAGCCCAGACAAACCATGGAACTACAAATGGAACCACCTGGCGTACTGACTATCACAGACTTAAGAATAAGTTGCCTCCCCAAGTTGACCCTTCTAACAAAATCCATCAACACAAAGGAATAGGATGCCCCTGAATCAAAAAGAACACAAGCCCTATGTGAATCTACAAAAATAATACCAATCACCACATCTGGGCGCCCAGCTATTTCAGAAGACAGTAAGGCGTAAACTCTGGGCGGTGTCGGGGCAACAGGAGCCCTGACACCCTGTGGTGGTGACACAAATGCTGGAGATGGTGCAGCCAACTGAGGTGGAACCGACGACGGAGGGTGCCAGTAGAAGCCCGAGGGTGGCGCCCACGACGGTGGCTGAGGAAGACTAGGTGTAGCCGCCATCAACTAAACAGATTCCCTGGAAGAAGCAGCTGGGGTTATGGTGGATGGCACAGGCTCCCACTTGATGATGCTCTTGGGATTCTCCCTACACACTCGCCCCAAATGGCCAGAACAGCCATAGTGGCGACACTCCCTTGTCGAAGAATACTCCACTGCATGGTGTCCACCACCGCACTTGAAGCACAACATGCCCTGCCCAGGGACATGACGTACAACTATAGGTGTTGAGGTAGGCGCTGCTAAAGAGAACGGTCGAGACTGCTTCAACTTGGCTGAGAAAGAGGGGCACTGCCCTCCCTTGAACTTCTTAGAAGTGGGTCACTGAGAAGACCCACCTCCCTTACCAAAGGCCCTCTTCTGGCCACCACCAGATGATACAGGAGCTCCAGATCCACCAGGGTTTTGCTTCTCCTTGGTGAGCTCCATCTCCACCTCCATGCCTCGAGCCTGCTCAACCACCGGGTTAAAGTCACACGGGACAGTTGCCCCCATGACAACTCGAAACTCTTGATTGAGGCCCCTATAGAACCTCCTAGCCTTCTCGCGGTCATCTGCCGCCATAGCTGGTACAAAGTGAACAACATTATTGAATTCCTCCTCAAACTAAGCTATTGACTTCCTTCCTTGGGAGAGGGTGGATAGGGTACGCTCCATACTCTGCAGGAAAGATTCCAGATAGAACTTCATCCGAAACTATTCGGTGAAGTCCTCTCAAGTGACTGCACCATGGGCAGGGGTCTTGGCGGCAAGCATCCTCTCCCACCAAATATCCGCTTGGCCCTTCAACTAAAAGGCCACAAAATGAGCCCTTTGTTGGGAGGTCATCTCCAGGTTCTCGAATTTCCTCTCCATATACCAGCCAGTCCACTGCCTGGACCGGCGTGCCTGCACCATCGAAAGAGTCGAGGTGGAGAGACATCTACTCCTAGAGACTCATCCTAGGCTCCGGTACAACGGGGGCGGCAACAGGGATAGCCGTGGGTGGTGACACTGCTGTAGGGGCTGCTTGAACCTGCTGACGTAGCTCCTGAACCTCTCTCTAGAGAGCCTGCAATAAGGCTGTAGACGCAGCTGCTACCCCCGCCTTAGTCTGCCCAGCAGGAGCACCATGCTAGATTGATGCATAAGCATTGGGCGTGCCACTTCCCTGAGCGACTTACTCCACCACCTCTTGGGGAGATTGGCTACCACCCTCGCTACGGCCTCCACGGTCATGGCGAGCACGACCTCTACCCCTCGGCATAGCTAAAACACATAAACACAATTCACATTGTCAGATCAAGCATCAAAACAACTTCTCATAATAGCATAACAACACTCAACAACAAAGATTAAATTGAACATTAAAGCGCAATGCAATGATTTCCCATACCCTTCCTATTGTGCAATAGAGTGTGTCAAGTTTTAACATTATGGCAAGATTTTAAAAGGATAATCCTAAACCATGTTTCTAATTTCACCAAACAAAATTTTAATTAAATCTAGAGTAGTTTACTAAATTCATACACTAAGGACCTCAAGCTCTCTCCAGAGAGCCTACAACAAGGCTGCAGACGCAGCTACTGCCCCCACCTCAGTCTGCCCAGCAGGAGCACCATCCTGGACTGATGCATGAGCATTGGGCGTGCCACTTCCCTGAGCGACTGACTCAACTACCTCTTGGGAAGATTGGCTACCAACCTAGCCACGGTTTCCACGGCTGATAAGATCATGCCAGCCCAGCAAGCCATGCTTCTATCTCAAGACAATACAAGGGCCCAACAACTTCTGATGCTCCAATCCCAGCCCAAGATCAAGCCCAATTCGTTCACGAGTCCAGTTCGGCCCCAGGAGCAGTCTAACTAAAAATGACCATATCTGGGTCATACGAAGTCCATTTGAGGCATTCTTAGACTCTACGGAGAAGCCCACGAAGAGATATTTCCAACGGAAGTGGTTTCATGTCCAAAATCCTTCTAGATCGATGGGAATCATTAAAACAATATGACAAACAGAATCTGTCGGGTGCTGCGACACCTCCACTTGGGCCAAAGGCCTTGTACGACCTAGAGTTTCACGGCCACCCGCTTGGCCGCCTCCCTTACTCTCTTCCTCAAATATATTCAGTAGCCCTCACTAGAATAGATGGGTTTTGCTTAGATTATATATTGAAGCACAGAACTGGTTGAAGATTACGAAGCACTTTGAATTTCATCGGTTTGTGGAACCCCAATTTGTGTGCTTAATATTATTCGCAATTTCATATTGCATCTTCTACATTCTTGCTTGTGTTCTCGATTAGAATGTAGGGATAAGCCATCTTGACGAGGTCAACCGTGTTTGTGCGTGGTTGATAACCAACGGAGTCGTGGTGTAGCGTTGCAGGGATCGAATTAGTTCTGATTGGAAGCCAGATCATCAACGTCGAGTTCTCCACCAATCGATTCATTACTACTTATCGGAAGATCGGGCCATCGTCCCCATCAAGTGGCCTTAAAATCATAAGGCTTCACTGTGCCTTGTGCCAGCTCTCCTTTCTAGGCCGAAGGAGTCTCCAAGGCCGGGGCAGTGGGCTTTTCATGTACCTGAGGGGGCGCTACGGCCTTTGTGAGCCTTGCCTTTTTAGTAGAGGCCTCCAGTGGTTCTGTGGCTGTCATGCTAGTCCTTTTATACACTAGCTCTGTACTCTGTGCAGGACTCGTCACGGTCATCGGAGCAGGCGCAGGTGCGGTAGGAACCTACAAAGCACACGCATAATTAAGTAAATTGTTGCAATACTACTGGAATGGTACAGAAGATGCGAGGTTTTTTACCTTGACCAGTACAATGCCTGTCGTGGGCCACATGATGAACGACATCAGTGCTTGCCCAATAGTGGTGATGTCTTCGTTGGGGGGAACTTGAGCACATGTGATAAGAAGGTTTCGTGGATGTAGTCCACCTAGACCCTCATGTAGCCCTTCCCCAAAGGCTGACCATGTACCGTGTCAGTCTCCTTGCATGGAAATGCAACCCCGCTTGTAGCCTCAACAGGAAATCCGTCTTCTGTCAGGGTGAACTGGCACTTGGTAGGCTCCTGCAAAAAGTGCGCAACTTGAGAGAAAACATATGAAGTTACCCTCGCACCTTTAAGTTAAGCAAAATTAATTATTACCTTCAGCTAGGGACCAGGCTTATCATTTTTGGAACCGCAGCTACTTGGTCGGGGCACAGGTTTCTTTAAGTAGGCGGGGGGGTGTGACTCTGGGAGATCATCGCCATCATCTCGGCCCTCAGGCGCTCCTCACGTGCCATCATCTACTCCTCACGTGCCGTCATCTCCCCCCTCATCTCCTCCTTGATCTCCTCCCTCAGCTGCTCCCTGAGCGTGTCCTTCAGGCGCTCCGCGCATGCCTCTCATGTTCTTGATCTGGTATTCCCAGCGTCATCTTGTAAGTAGGAATTCTTCGTATGCCCTGCCCCTGCAACAAGCACCCGGCCCTTATGGTCGGGCTTTCCCAAAGCAGAGGACAGGATGTCATTTGACCCTTGGCTAAAAAAGGTCCGCTGCTCTTTCCTCTGGCTTACCTCCTCCTGCAAGAAGGGAGTATGAATTAGATCTAAAATACAATAGGAATGGTTGACTGCAATGTACTAAGTTTGATGTCTTACGATGGTGGAGATGACTTACGTACGCAGTAGTGGGGTTTGGTACTACCAGCTGCTTGTCCAAGGTTTTTTTTGTCCTCGCTAATACCCAGTCACGTGCCCGCTCCTCACATATGTTTGAGTAAGGGATCACTGTCCTGGAGTTAGCGCACTCCTCGACTAGTCACGCCCATTCTGCTTTCTTCCCTTCGTAGCCGCCTAAACCGAGGTGGTGCGCGTGCGTGTTTTGCCTCTGGGTAGCAACGTTCTTCTTTGTCAGCTCCTCTGCCTCAGGCATACTCTTGATCCTCGTGAACTCCTCCCAAACATCGGGAGTCACGAACGGATACCTCTCGAATGGTGTACGGCCTTTCAGCACGTACTCACTGTGCATGTAGACCCTGAAGTGCCTCAGAGCCACACCCATCCTCTTCGAGGCGTACCGCCTGGCATTGTTTTCATCCTCCTCTTCTATAATCCATTTGCCCTTAACCTTGTCCCACATCTGGTTCTTCTGCTCGGCGCTGACCTCCTTTCTCCAATCCTTAACCGTTATGGGAACTCTCTCCCTCACCAATTGGCCGAGGAATAAGCGGTATCGCCCCTTGTACTTGGGAGGACCCATGCAAATCCCCGTGGCATTGAAGTGGAGAACTTGCGGCGTTCTCCCCGTGGCCCCTTTGTTCGAGCTCAGGCCTTCCTTACCTTACTCGACCCCTCGACATTTGGAACTTGTCTCGGCTCGACACTTGGAAGTTGGCTCGGCCCCACAGGAGCACCTTCTGCTCTGTGTGGCGATGAGCCGATACTCTCTAATTGCGACATTTTGAGTTTTCTTATCTGACATGGTAATATATTTGACATGAGAGAAAGCAATTCGTAGGTATTATGTGAACTTGACAATAAATCATGTAAAGCAACAGCTCAATGGATAATTCATAGCATGTAACTGTTCAAGCATATTGCAGTAGAGTAACAAATGAACGAATGGTCTTCAAGAAAAGTCTATATGTTGACCAACTAAATACGTACGAATGATAACTCCTAATCTCTAAATAGGTTTCGTCCTAATCCCATTCGAGGATATGTGGTTCGGGCAAGTTCCTAAGCCGTTGTACAACTCCAGAGAAAATTTTGGCAGTATCTCCTCGCTGTTCTCCGGATACACGTCTCGACAACAGGTCAAGAGGGATGTGTATCCGAAGAACACCTGGGAGATGCTACCGAAATCTACTCTGTGAGTTGTACAACAGCTCAGAAACTTGCCAGAACCACATATCCTCGAACTGTCCAAAATACATGGACACTTCGAGACTACTTGCTTATAAATATGCCATTCCGGCATATTTATAAATAAGCACTCTCGAACGGGAGACGTAGGTTACGCAACCTAAACTCTAACATATGCTGAGATAAAAAACGAAAGTAATATGCTGAAAGTAAACACGTGTTTAAACAAAAGTAATATGCTGAAAGTAAACACATATCTAAACAAAAGTAATATGTAAGACACCCAAATGGGCTGGTTTGGATGATACAGAACCTTAGTCATGCATGCTCCTAAATATGGTGCAAAACCTAATTATTGCATGATGTGTATTTTTCCCAATTGGTAAGGTTTTAGAAGAGAATAATTTCCATTATTTTTAGAATTAATATTGTATCAATTTAATTTAGTGGTGTATGTGCAAATGCAACAGGAAAATAAAAAGGAAAACAATTCAAAGGATGAGAGAATTCTCAGAGAGAGGTTCATCTGGTAAGTGAATTTCCTATTGTAGTCTATGTAGTTCTTCAAATGCTTCATTAGATTAAGGATGAGAGAATTGATGATGAGAAACTATATTTAACAAATATTCATGGACAAAGATATCTTGATTTTGTGTGTAAGAAAACAATCTGGGATATTTCTATGAAAGAACACTGCCAACCCAAATATCATGCCAAAATAAAATTGACCTTCTTGTGCCCAACTTTATTTTTGCTACACTTATGAACTCACACTCACCAGTTTCAGAACATCCTTCTACCAAAAGGAGCCACAGAGACTTTTTGCATGTGGAACTCCACTTGAATAATGAGTCTCTCCCAAATGAGCTTAACCCAAGGTATATTAGCCGAGTTATAGAATTTATGAAGGTGATTAATGAACAGCTTTATTTTGCACTTCCAGATTTAACACTCCCAATCCTCTTTTCTTTTTTGGTTTACAAACCATATCCCAGTAGCCAAAGAATTACATTTTGTTTGTAGATCTCTACTTCCTCTCCATAAACAATGTTTTATTGCACGATCAATATGATTAATTATTTTTTGGTAACCTTAAGGCACTCATATAATATGTTGGCAAATGTGAAAGGCAATTATTTATCATGACCAGTCCGCTGCCATAAGATTAAACAAAGGATTAAAACCCGTAATAACATCTTTACATGTACTACCCTAGCCATAAAAACTCAAGAAAAGCGTATCTTCTCACTAATATAGTAATTACTCCACCTAATATACCACCCTATATGTAAGACACCCGTCGTCCCTGTCACGGCACATAAACACGCATATTTCAGAAACGCACTCTGTAGAATGAATATCTGCGTGTAATTTGGCCTAGATAAACTAAGTAATTTAAACTAGTACTACATAACCAATAAAACAAAAAGTAATGCAAGCCACTGAACACACAGTTGTAACTATTCCAAGTTTTGAACACACGATAGGAGCATAGGTCAGTACAATTCTAAACCTAACCAACCACCAGAAAGGTCAAAGCTTCATTCGTTGGAAAGCTCTCGTCGTGGGCTTCTCCGTAGAGTCCAAGAACGCCTCAAACGGACTTCGTATAACCCAGATATGGTCATTTTTTGTTGAACTGCTCCTGGGAACCGAACTGGATTCGTGAATGAATTGTGCTTGATCTTGGCGTGGGCTTGGAGCATCAGAAGTTGTTGGGCCCTTGTCTTGCCATGAGATAGAAGTATGGCTTGCTAGGCTGACATGGTCTCTCATCCTCTCCTTCTTGATTTTGAATCGTCCTCGACTCAAGCTCATTGGCCTGCAAAAAGTTAGTAACAAGAGGCGGCAAAGAAACCAACATATTCGTTGGTTGTTGATAGTGTGGCACATTAAAAGAAGATTTCAAAATGGTACAAATGTAAAGTCGATGCACCATGTACTTTCCTTTATCATTATATTTGCCAATAGCATGAAAGCTAACACTGGATGACCATGACAAATTAGCAGGCATAGTAAATCTCTCCTGTGAACAATTGAGATCACATATGACATCAAATTCAATGTAACCCAAAGTATTCAAAGAAGACAACAGTTTAATCTCATCCTTTTCATTAGCAACGTGAATAACATGTTTATTTTTAGCACACGTGTTTATATTAGAAATAAAACTGACATGTTCATTCACTAGTTGAGGCATGGATATAAATGAGACATTATCACACAACTCTTTTTTATCACCGGGGACAGCAAGACAATCATATTGTGACAAAGGTGATTCAGTTTGAGTGTCCACTAACTGCTGTTCTACCATAGCACGAGTAGTGGCCAAATTTAGCACATCAAAAGAATTCTCACCTCGTGTGAAAATAGCACCTATGTCATTACCTTTGTTTTCTATCTCAGCCGATTTAGGCATATCATGATCAGTACATTCTTGAGGCATGCATGGTATAGCAAGTATCTCATGTTCCTCTTTCTCTAGCGTGTTTTCCTTTTCGTTCTTGTTCTCAATGTCCTGTGAAAAGTTAGTAGCAAGTAGAAACTCGACAAGATGCCATTCTTCCAAAGAAAATTCTTCACTTTGGCAATTATAGACATTAATTTCAGCAATATGTCTTTCATGTTCAATTTGATTTTCAATCTCACAAGCAAGATTAAATAAACTAGAGAGAGAACTATATTCCTTATCAACAAGAATACCCTGAATTTTCATATCAAGTCCATTTAAGAATTTTATTTCCTTAGCTTCTTCAGATTCATCTAAACCACAACGCAACAACAAAGTTTCTAATTCCTCATAATATGCCTTGACAGGTTTACCACATTGTTTTAAACATTGCAATTCATAAAGTAACTTTTTAGAATGATAAGCGAGAACAAATTCATCTCCCATAAGTCGTTTCATATCTTTCCATGTTTGTGGTACTGTCTTATAAGCACAAAAAGCCTGCCACCAAATTGATGCACAGAGAGTTAAAGCACTAGCGGCAACTTTAATTTTTTGTTGATTACAGAGGTTACATTGCGAAAGAATTTTATCTACCTCTATTTTCCAATCAATATAAGCATCAACACCAAATCCGTTATAAGAAGGAAGAACTAGAAAATTCTTACCTGTACCAGCAGAAGGAGATGGACTAAAGTTGGGTTGGTGCTTATGCTCTTTTCTGTCAAGTGCATTCTCCATGTTTTGAATTTGCTTGTTCATAGTCTCATTCATCTCTCAAAGCATCTCTCGGACCTCGTTATGAAGAACACACTGATGCACACTAGGGTTGTCCCGACCTTCTGATGAGAATGATACAATGAACCACAAGTTCAGCGACCAAACAATCGCAACGTCACCACACGAGGCGAACAACCGAATCAAAGACCCGATCGATCCTTGAACCTGCTGCAACCAAGAACATGCAAGAACAAGGTGATAACAATTTCAATCCAATAATCTCAACGAAAAACAAGGTGAGGTTCTGTTTCTCAACTCGGGTGGTCTAGTCGACACACGTAAGATTGAGGAGGGACACACACGGGGTCTACCAAAACACAACAAAACCTAAAAACTGAAGAAAAGGGGTGAGAATCCAATATAAAGGGGTACCCACACAAGGGGGTGCCCAAGAGGGGTGCGGCAGCCAGGAAAGGGGCGCCGGCCAAAGGAGGGGTGGAACCCTAAAAGTACATGGGCCTTGGGCCCAAAAGAAAGGTGGCGCAGCACCTGGAATTTCTGTCCCGTGTGATTATTCTGTGATTTCCCTTTCCTCCAGAAGGAATTTGGCCTCGGAATTAGATCCATTGGAAAGGTTACCTCGATACCTTTCAAACGAGTTGTCGAACGTCAAAAACGGAGTTCGGATGTGGCCGTGGCGTCCGTTTGAAGTACTGCTGCTCCTGGATGGCCGAACCGGACTCGGCGACGAATTGGGCTTTATCTTGCGCCTTCCTTGGCGCGTGGGCTGTCCTCGGAGGATGTTCTTGGCGTGCTGGTCCAGCAAAGGTGGATGGAAAGGACTTGCTTCTGGATGAAGCCCTCCAGACATCGTAGACGAAGTAGTGGCCAAAACAGCGACGGTCGGGGACAAAGTAGCGGTCGTAGAAGAAGAAGGGGCAGCAGTTGTATCCTTGGTTGGGATGTCCTCATCACACACTGGTTATCGTCCTGATCCTCTGGTACCCGTGCCTTTGCTAGTAGAAAGCAGTAGATAGCATAAAGTATTATCCCTATCAACTACTAGGTACTGGACAGTGGGATCTCAAACTCTCACGCGTGTTCTTACCAAAGCAGCAGGTGGTACAACCAGTGGCTGGTTCATGATACTGTGACTGGAGCATGAGTGAGGCAATTGCAAAGGAGAACCTGAACTGATAAGAAGTATGTGGATCTCGAAAGGTAATATTTATTAGCAAGGAATATGCAATATCGAAATCAGATTAGCAAGCTGAATAAATGTCCAACGTACTTGTCACAGTTGCTGGCCTAAACGTGTTCCAAGAACTAGTTCAACCTAGCAAGGGATATAAAAAGCACATAGGACTCAAAGGATGCAAGCAATTCTGATTATCTGCTTCTCTTTCCCTCTTTTTGCTTCTTTTCTTCTCACTGATTTTTTTCAGTGCGGCTCTTCTTTTTTTTGCACTTGCCTTTTGTTTTCTTTTCTTTTAACTCAAAGGTAAAACACAAATCTCATGTTTCGGAATGAGAGGAAACGTTAAACAGATGACCGAAAAAATCGGTAAAAACAGCACAGCAAACTTCTGAGGCTCAGAACTCAGTCTTAGAGGCCGATTTTAAGGGTCTAAAATTACACAGGACTTTTGACCTATAGATTTTGCAGATGCACGTCGTCGTCCTCTTCAAAAAAAAGTACACCCCAATCGGAGTTCGTATGCAAAAGTTATGGCTGTTTTACTGAACACTGTGCAATCTAGAATTGCTTGTGACTTCACTTCTTCCTTTCTATTAGGGCTAAAATAGCAAGAGGATCGCGGGTGAAAAAGGGTGGCCAGCGGTGCAGGGCAATTGATACAAGGTGGCTCGCAACCTATCTAGGGCTTGTGAAGCGGGATATATAATGCAAAGCGGCGGCAAAGGTCAAACCGAGTAGGACTCAGTTCGGTTATAGGATTGGTGGTGGTGAGATGACTAATGGTGCAAACAAGAACTAGGGCAACCGAAAGGAACAACTAGAAACTAGGATCACGACCTTAAACCAGCAACAATACGACGATGGACACAAATTCAACAAAGCGAAACTGAAACAAAAATTGCTAAGGCACAAGGGGTTGTAGGACAGCGGAATCGATGATGAACTTTTTGTAGGGCAATTTTCTGGACTCTAGGACGTTGGCAAAACAAATGTGGGGATACAAGAATTACCAATCGGGCAACCGAGGCTCTGATACCACTTGATGGGAATGGTGGCCCGATCTTTCGACAAGTAGTAGTAAGTCGATTGGTGGAGAACTCGACGTTGACGATCCGGCTTCCAATCAGAATGGATTTGAACCCTGCAATCGCTACACCACAGCTCCTTTGGTTATCAACCACGTACAAACATGGTTGACCTCGCCAAGAAGGCTTATCCCTGCATGCGAATCGAGAACGCAAGCAAGAATGTAGAAGATGCAATCTGAAATTATGAATTACCAATGAAGCACACGAGTTGGGGTTCCACAAACCGATGAACGGCGAAAAAATGACAAAGTGCCTAGTTGTAATCTAACCAAAACCCCCATCTATTCTAGCGACGGCTACTGAATATATATGAGAGAGAGGGTAAGGGAGGCGGCCAAGGGGGTGGCCGTGAAACCCTAGGTCGTACAAGGCCTTTGGGCCCAAGTGGAGATGTCGCAACATCCGGTAGATTCTGTTTGTCATATAGTTTTGATGATTCCCGTCGATCTAGAAGGAGTTTAGACATGAAATTAGTTTTGTTGGAAAGCTCTCGTCGTGGTATTCTCCGTAGAGTCCAAGAACGCCTCAAACGGACTTTGTATCAACCAGATATGGTTATGTTTAGTTGAACTTCTCCTGGGAGGTGAACTGGACTCGTGAACGAATTGGGCTTGATCTTGGAGTGGGCTTGGAGCATCATAAGTTGTTGGGCCCTTATCTTGCCTTGAGACAAAAGTATGGCTTGCTGGGCCGGCATGGTCTCATCACAGCCTACCAATGCACAAAGTTAAACTAGATAACTTATTTGGTTTAAGGCTGTCCCATCCCAACTCTTGTGGTTGCACGGATTTCCTGGATCAATAGTGTCCCATTGCTCGGTCCTTACTGTGACACGGGCGGTACTTCACCCTACACTATGTGCATTTCCCTCTGCACAATCGGCTATTGCCAATAATCGCCGGCTTCAAAACCATAGTTTTGATTTTGAGTTTTTAATCAAAATACCAGTAACCAACAGTGTCATATCCAACATTTTCACTTTCTCAAGAAACAATTTTGATCTAATCATTTCCATCGTTGGTTCTAAAGCATAGGTAAGCATGGTTAAGATGTAATCGCATATACCCATGATAACTTTAAACAATGTCTATCGTTAATCTATGGTTATCAAGGTGCACATGTCCATACTTATCATGGAAGTTTCATGAGACAACAGGTATATCTACTAGTACCACAAAATAGCGAATTTACAGAAAATAAACGCATGCATTAAACATTTTAATAGACACAATGCAAATTAAATATTGGGATCAACATGATCAAAGGAGGCGCTTGCCTTGCTTATTTGTTGTTTACGACGAAGTCGAAGTCGCAGCTGATGGAGTCGACGACGGAGGTAGAGACGCCGGGTTCTACACGTCGTTCAACGGAAATATAGCAAATAACAAACTTCAATAAGGGCAAAAAGAAAATAGACAGAAGACCAGATAAAGATTCACTACAGAAAGTAGGAATATTTTAGGGTTTAAGTTGCATGATTCTACATACTTGTGTTCCAGTTGATTTTTTATTTCAATAGCAGCTTTTAGGTTAAGCGATACACGGTTTATTTTATAGATTATCTATTCTTTCTTTATGAATTCAAGAGGCTAAAATTATGAATTCTTGTATTTATAACTTCGAATTCTAGATGATAAAGTTATTTGGATTAATAGAAGTAAAAATTAGTTACAGGATTCATATACTCAAACTATACATATAATGTATTGTTGGTAACCTTATCACTAAGGGTATTGCACTAATAGGATTTAGATGATAAACAAGTTGAAATAAGAATATTTTTCCAGATTATGGTAGTCTATATCCCAAAGATCATATCTAGGCTGTTGTTCATGAAATTTGCATTTAGACGAGATGTTTTCAGAGCTGCCGAAAAGGCTTAAGCGTTTCTGAAAACATAATACTTGAGGTTATTTTACTATCAAGATATATATGCAAGGCATGACAAAATGAAATTCTTTCTTCAGAATATGATAGAATGTACTTTGGACAGCATTTCTAAACTAATTTTATAAATTTTAATGTTTATACGAGATATTTTGTAAGCTACTGAAATAGCATAAATGGTCATTGGAATATATGCACGTACATAAATTTTACACTAGGGTCTCATTCTTATTCATAAAACAATTCAAGTCAAGATTATTTCTTAAGTATTTTAGCTTACTCAGGTAATCTACTGACATATTAGTATTTAGAAATCAATTCTACTCATTTTAGATTTCTTTTGCATAAACTATGTATTTTTGAATATTTATAGTATTGAGAACAACTTATAATGAAAAAAGATTTAAACAAGGTTGAGATCTAAATATTTTTACATATTTAAGTTTCTGGAAGAATAAGTATTTCATTAAAATTAGTTTCATTCAATTCTAAGTTTGTTTACAAAATTTTCATATATAGCATATATTTGGGCCTTTTCTTTAAATCTGAATTTCAAAACTTCACAGAGTTAATTTTCAAAATATTATTGCATATTCTAAATCTAATGGATTTTAGATCATTTTATAAATTTGTTTCATTTCATTTGGAGTAATAATACAAAAGTTACAAATAGTTGAATTACTTCGGATATGCAAAATTCTGGAAAATCAGAAAATACGCTTTCACAGAATGGAAAGCGCCTTCCTTCAGTTGGCGCGAGAGCCTTTGGATTTGGCTTGCAGCCACTGACACTAGGGCCTGATAGTCAGCGATAGAGAACAGAGCTGAGGCTAGAGCAAGGCGCCGGCGACGAACTATCTCCGGTGACGTGGAATTTTCACACCGCTCCAAAGTTCGGTGTTACCGCTCACCCGGTAGCACCGGGCTTCCATGGTCGGTAGCACTGCCGGGCCAAAAACCCGAAATAATGCCCTCTCTGGAAATATCGCACCAGCCATTTGGTCCGGTGCTATTGCTCACCCGGTAGCACCGCGCTACCATGGCCGGTTGCACCGGGAAAATAGAGAAGACCTCAAATTGCTTCCATTTGAAAATCTATTTCAAATCAAACTCAAACAAGAGAAAACCAAGCTCAAAATTAGTCAAATACTCATCGCAAATCTGGGTAGACCTCCACATGGTCCTTCATACGCAACCTTTTGCTAATCATATCACTATATGACTCTTGTTGCTGGGTGGCATCTCTATGCCCTGGCACCAACCCTGTGCCCCAAGGTCCATAACCGTTATGATGACCTTGTCAAGTGTAACCAATGCTTATGCGTGTGAGTGTCCGACACAAACCCATCTAATCAAGGAAATTTAATGGCACCCTACTATAGCGGACAAACCATTAATTTACATGATATTGAATGGTGCAGCCAATTGGGAGGGCATCAATTTTGCTTAATATTACGTGAGAGATCTTTACTTCTACCATGTTAAAAGCATTTAGAACAACTATATAACATGCATAGAAATAAATAAACAGGAACATAAAAGCAATTACAGATAATCACATTAACTATGATATAGTATGGCCCTTCACATGGTGATCTCCATCGGCACGTTTCTTGTTCGTCATGCCTCCAAGTGCTTGAGTCCTCCAAGTACTACCACTAAGCTATTACTCCTAATAGCACTAGTAATAAATTATAAGTAGTGTAGAAACATCATAAGTCAACACGTAGGCCGTTTATACAGATATAGACAGCCTTGGGCTGTAATCAAGTATGACACGCAGGCCATGAAAATTTCACATATGCATCATATACACAAGGGACCATACTATTCACATCAATCCTGCAAAACAAGTTATGCATAGAATCGCATTCTATTGAACGATGTGAACATGCAACGAACTATAAGGCGCTGTAAACAAACAGCGATCCTGCTAGCCGGTTCGGAAAACACAGATCAAATCCCCAGAACCCTAGCCACCACCCCTCCTTGGCCCAGAACCGCGCAGCCAGCGCTAGCACTCCGGCGCGTGGTGTTCCTGCCCCGTATGTGTGGATACCTTGGAGGCGTTGCTACGAAGCTTCAACACTATGACGATCCGCAAACTACGACGGTCACAAAGAGCTATTGGAGGAGGTGCGAGGCTAGTACGACTACATCTGCACCACCGCACTACATTGACTCTACTTCCGCTACAGGTCTGCCCGTCCCGTGGTAATTCTGTGATCTATAACTTGCAATGGTTCATTGGTTACACAGTAGAAAATTTTGATTTTACACTAGAGTAGCCTACCTGTTCCCAACATTATTGACCTTGACTCTTAATGGGCTTTATTCTCGGCTCAAGACTCATGAGATTGACGTCGGCTCACGAAAGACGAAGTCATAGTCAATGGCATTGGTCATCGATCTCCCTTTTGAGACTTCTATTGGTTTTTCCCTCTCCACTCTTTATGAGATGAGAGATGAGCGGCTGGAGAGGTTTCAAGAAAAATGAGCTTACCCTCTTAGCTAGAAAGTTCTATCATGCATACAAGAGGGTATGAGAGAGAAAGAGAGGAGGATATATCACTTGCTTCGAATGTGGTGGCTCGAACCATATATAGGCAAACTGCCCGAAGCTGGAGAAGGGCAAGAACGACTACATCGATAAGAACTGCAACAAGAAAGCTCCAGCTCATGATCCGGCATGTGAGAAGAAGTACCGCAACTTCTCCAAAAATAAGAAGCGATTCCACCGCGTCCTCATTGCATTTGATGACATCTTCCTCTCTGATACCGAGATTTAGAGTGACGATGGAGAGGATGATCCACAGGAGAAGACCAAGGGCAGTGACGACTTCACCGGCATGTGCTTTATGGCAGTTGAGTACGGCATCAGCGATGATGACCTCTATAGTAAGTCTAATGAGGTACCTATCTATGACGAGCTCAATGATGCTTTCTACAAGTTAGGAAAATTCTATGCTAGAGCTAGAGCTAGATGATCAGAGTTAGAGAAGGAGGTAGGTAGTCTGTCATGGGAGCTTACTTCACTTAGATCTAGCTCCTCTCGTGATGCTGATAACTATACTCTTTGCGATGCTTTGCTTGTGGAGCTTGAGAACCTAAGGACCTTACAAGATAGTGTGCTTTCTGAGGTAGAGGTTTTTAGGGTGAAAAATGCTAGCTATAGTACTCCTGTTGCTATTCCTGTTGATGCTAGTTTTCTTCATACTCATACTAGTGCTTGTTGTGACAATTGACCTAAATTGCATGCTGAAATTGATGCCATGAGCACTCACCTCAGGAAGCTATCTACTAGAAATGATGATGAGGACCCTCCATCAAACAATGCTGATTTAGTTCCTCGTAGTGATGAAGCAAAATCTAAAGATCGATATGCGGGTCCTATAAAGCTAGGGCAAAGGCTATACAAGATCAGCATGTTTTACTTTCTGAATATCCATTAGTTCAGAATGACTTGCTATTTAATTTTGGCACCTACATGTATGTTAGGTTTGAAGGTATCAGGGATCCATATCGAGCTACTGGAAATGACGACATGAGAAAGATGAGTTTGTTGACCTACACCAAGACAGAGCTTCGCTTATATTAAAAAACGATGGCGAGTGTGCAAGCACAAGCGAAGTCATGGGGTCAGAGAGATGCATTAGGATGTGTGCCACTTGGAAGGAGCAATTCGGTAGCCCAAACACAAGAAATGAATTTTTGCTAAATTTGGAAAGTTCATATTTGGAAAGTGCATCTTTGGGAAGTACATATTTGGAAAGTGCGTAGGAAAGTACAAATTTGGAAAGTACATCTTTGGAAAGTGCATATTTGGAAAATGCATCTTTGAGAAGTGCATATTTAGATGGTGCATTTTTGGAAAGCCCAAATTCGGATTCAACTCGTCACATCCAGCAGCAACTAATTTAGAATGGCCATAACTTTCTGATACGGAATCCAAATCCATGCCTCCATGTATTCCTGTGTGTTTCCCAATACTAATAATATTCGTGTCATCTCCTTTTGGTGCCCATCCTCCCTCACCTCCCGCTGGGCACACCATGTTCCAACACTATACATGAGCATATCCGTATCATCCTCCCCTTCTTCATGAAAAGCCATCCTCGGCTTTTGCCTTGTCTTCTGATGAGCTGAAAGTGTACTATACAAAGAGGACAATGTGTATGCATGGTATATATATATAATCTGTCTTGGTACTCCTCTGCATAAGATTTTGGCACAACAACATCCATTGGATGCATATAATAAATCAATAGTTGTAAACATAGAAAACAAAGTGTATGTATGATATATATATTTATCATCAATTGTGTTATTGTTTCCTATATTTTGCACAATGTATTTAGCACAATGACCCATGTTTTTGTAAGCCTACATTAAAGTTAGTAGTGGACAACAACGCATCAAATCGTTCTAATATGAGTGAGAATTTTTTATGCCTTCCATGCTTCCATTGTGCTACTCTAAGTATATAAACATCGCACAAAAGATGGGTTGTCCAAAATATGCTATTTCAATTCAGCAAGCCTATCACAGGTAATGTATGATATTCTATGAAGTTGAAATTTATTGTCTATGCCATATTCTCCAATCAAATTGATTTTAAAAATATGGGCGTAGATACTAACTAACGATATTAAGCATGCAATTTCAGATACTTTTTCAATCATGCTAGATAGCTCTAAAGGTTCATCAAACATGATATAGCATAAAGAATCCTCAGGGGATATTCTACTAAGAACTTCTTCATGAGTAATCAATCAAACATTATGTAAATTAAGCATACCAAGTTTAGAAGAACATGGAATCTCTAACTTGGCACAATAATTCTCACTTTCACTCACATTTTCTTGATGTACTACCAATTCAACAGCTTTATTGTTACCTTTAACATTCTCCTCGGTTGATGTAGGTGTCGTATGTACTGTTTCTTCATGATTTAACCACAGGGCAGGAAACATTTGTTCTCCAACCACGACTATCTCCTCATCTTCCATCTCAAGAGATACAGGTTATGTATCATTCATCTCCTCATTAACAATGTCAACCTGCACAATGTGAGAAATAACTATAGAAATAGAGAGTAAGTCGTTAGTGTCAAAAATATTCTCACTTTTGTTTTATCTTCTTCTCTCGTTTCTTTTGGTGTATCTCTCACACTCTTAATTTTGTTTATGTCAGTCTCACAAAAGGTGGGATCACATAGCTCACTCTTTTAAACACCTTCACTTATTTTGGCTATGTGTCTCTCATGAATTGGTGCTCTATGATTAAACCTAGGTATATGATGCTCCTTAAGGTTTCTTTCCTCCTCAATAGCACAGTCCACAAAATCAAGAATGATACTAAAATGTTTGTATTGAAGTGCATCGGTGATATTAAAATTCAACCCTTTTTTAAGTATGCCTTCTCTTTTAATGCACTAGTGATACTGGCACGTCGCAATGCACATTTTAACGCACCATAATAATCTTTGACTAGTATGAACCCTTGTGTAATGCTCTCCAAGTGGTGAAGTAGCTCTTTCTAGTAATAGCTTGGCACAAACTCTCTTCTCATGATCATCTTTAAATCCAACCAAAATATAATGAGGCTTTTTCCAAAAAGTTTTTGCCATCAACTATAAGCATAGTCCTCAAACTCAATAGTGGCACTCATCACTTCTTTGGCTTTAGGAAGCTTTTAAAATTTGAACACATTTTCCATTTGTTCTTCACAAGTGAGATACTCCTCCGGATCATTACTTTCATAGAATGGAAGTTCCTCATACTTGTAACCTGTCATGATTAATAGCAAGCAAAATAAAATGTATATGTGGAATATATATGGAATCACTCAAGCTCACCCTCTCACTTACCACCCAAAGTCGTTACTACTCTTCATTGGATTAAGGTGTTGTACGTACTCTAGTAGTAGTAGACATGATAAAAGGTGATTACTCAAGCGAATTCACAGTCGATGTGCTGCACATGAGAACAACTAATATATGGAGCTTGGAGGGTTAGTGTATATCCTATACAATCTGATAATTCTAGTTATTATAATGATAAGTAATAATCCAAACTAGAATTTACATGCCCTAGTTGCCGATCTCAAAGATAAAAGTGAATTTTCAAGGCAACACACACGCAAAGATAATGACACTTGCGCAAATAAAGAATGAACAATAAAACATAAGTGAGGCAACAAAAGCTCTTGCATAAGTCATAGAGAGACACTAGCTTATTGCTTCAAGAATGTAAAAAGGGCACAAGATTGCTCATTAATTAATTAATATAATTACACAATCTAAAAATTTCAAACACAAATTAAGTTTTTGCTCAATATAGTGCGACCGGCCACTACTTTCTTTTCTTTTTTCTTTCTTTCTTGGCCTTCTGGCTTTTCTTTCTTTCTTTTTGAGTGATTTTCGGCAAACACCAGTATGAACAAAGTTTTGAAAACCCTAAATTGATGTCACAAGATAATATAATATAATGATATGATGATTCAAGATTATGTGATGTATCAACGTGATATGAAATAGCTAGTCTCCATTGGGATCAAAGTATTCGCAAAGGATGAATTTAGTTCCCAAAGGTACGTGTGCTGATATTTTTGTGATTTTATATCTTGTAGATGCTGTTGGACTCAAGAAATCAAAGGAAAAGCTAGAAGTCAAAAATAATCCAAGAAACCCTAATTCAGTTTTTCTAGGGCAGCACATTTGTTGGATGGATTAAAGTTCAAAAACAACCGAATCTAGAAGGATCACTATAGAATGAATAGGATATTATATCCTAAGCTTTTAATAGAGTACAAGAATGCAAAAATCCGAGTTTGTATACGAAAGTTTTGAGCAAAACATTGAACTGGATAGAATTGAAGCAAAGGCTACGCGAAGCAAAAATGATCAACAACTAATGAAAGTAATCTAATTGATCAAAACATAGCAAAACTCACCAAAATTACAGATTAAACTAAGGGTTTACTTTTTGTGGGTTAATTTTCAAAATAGGATAGAAAATTAAAACTAATCTAGGGATATAAATTCGTCACCACTCAACCATGCTCTGATACCAAGATGACAGGGGGTGGCCCGATCTTGCGATGACAAAGAAGAAAACTCGGACCTATGAACCCTGACGAATATTGTCACCAACCACTGTCTCGATACGGCAACCTGTGACACGTTAATTCGCTCAAGAACACACTTCGATCCTCGCCTACCTGACCAGGCGAAAGTAGATGTACACCTCCTTGCAATCACTTCAAAGAAGTTGCAAAAACAACGAGGATAAATTTCATATTAGAACTCCCTATTATAATGGATGTATTGGAACACAAGCCATAAAATCAAGAGTATATCTTTAATCTAAAAATTCATGGTTCACAATTACAACGGGTGGAATACACATATATAGGAGAGGGTGTGTGTGAACAGTACATAGCATGAATAGTACTTGCATATGAATAGTCTCACATGAACAATAATCAGTCATGAACAGTAATCAATAAAAAATTGCAATATGAAGCACTCTCTTCATTCTATGTTATGGTGATCTCTTCCCGTGTTTGAAGATAGCTGAAATATATCCTTTCTTTCCTTTCTTTTTTGCTGGTATATATGGAAGGAGATAGATGGTCTCATGGACCATCCTTGGGCCACATGGGCTGCATTGAATTGGCATGGTCCATGCCTCCAAGTGTTTCTCTGTGTTTCCTAATACTAGTAATATTTGTGGCATCTCCTTTTGGTTCCCATTCTCCCTCACCTCCCACCGGGCACACCATGTTCCAACACTATACATGAGCATATCCATATCAGATGATGTAATCAATTTGAAACTCATGCCAAGGTCCTCCTCCTGCTGATTTGAATGCTGCCATGTACTAGTGGTAGTGGTGCGACCTCCACGAGCTTGGTGTCGTGATATGCGCTGTTCGGAGCACACAACATGATGATCAATGACTTGTATATTGTCATACTCCTTTGACTCCATCTTCTCTTGCACATCTTCATTCAACCCCTCAAAGAACCACTCCATGGTAGCCTCCTCAGATTCATTCACACATGTATGAATCATAAGAATCTCCATCTTCTTGTAATATTCATCCACGGACACTACTACAGAACAGGCAATCCTTGCCGGCATATCACTGCCGGTTGGGCTAGAGCCGGCAGTGATAACATATCACTGCCAGTTCAAAAGTTCGGCTAGGGGGAGAACTTATCACTGCCGGTTCGTGAAACTAACCGATAATGATAACCAGATATCACTGCCGGTTTATATCCAAAACTGGTAGTATCACTGCCGGTTTGGTTACCACTCAAAGATGATATCGAATTTTCACTACCGCTTTACACCGAACAAGCGGTGACAATTATTTTCCCATGCATTGGTGATCATCGCCGGCTCGCAGCTTCTACGCAGAACCAGTAGTGATAAGTATCTTTATATAGGTGGGCATCCCCTCCCCAACCGAGCATAATAGAGAGGAGCTCTATCTTTGCTAGGTGGGAATGTTTTTGGCAACTTGTTGCTGAAAAATTGTTTCAAAATTTATCTCGTTCCCTCCAATATTTGTAACTCGATCTATATTATATTTGTAGTTAGATTTTACTTTATAGATTTCTCTAGATTTTGATAATTTGTTATTGTATGGTGTGAACATTTTAGGTCGGTAGAGGTAAAATTATGATATAGATAATTTAGTGAATAAATTTCAATTCTTATTCATTTTAGTGATTTAGTGGATTTTTAAATAATGAAAATTGCTAGTTGGACCATTATATCTAATTATAATTATTTTAAATAATAAAACATTATTATATGATATTTTAAAAAGTGAAAATTGCTAGATGAATTTTAAATAGTGAAAATTGCTAGATGAATATTTAAATAATGAAAAATGGTAGATGGATTTTCCAATAATGAAAATTGCAAGATACATTTTTAAATCTAATTATTTACAAATATATCCTTTTTTTTCAATTATATGCTTATTTGATGTATGTTAATTTAATTTATTAGCACTACATAACAAATGAAATGAATTAATCATTGAAATAATAAAAAATTGCTAGATGGATATTTAAATAATGAAAAAATGTTGATTTATTTCAATATAGTCAAAATTGGTAGATGGATTTTGAAATCTAATCATTTACAATTATATTGTTGTTTGCAATTATATGCTTACGTGATGTTTATTGATTTAATTAATTAGCACTGCATGAATAATGTAAAGAATAAATTATTTTGTGATCGTTTTTTGATTTACTGAAATTTAGTTTCATATAATTAATTGTAGATGGACCGAAGGTGGATGTATGACACGGACTGTTGTGACCCAGAGTTGTTTAATGGTGTGACTTGTTTTCTGAACGCGGTTGCGGCGCACAAGTTGATGAGACCATGCTGGCCCAGCAAGCCATGCTTCTATATCAAGGCAAGACAAGGGCCCAACAACTTCTGATGCTCCAAGCCCACCCCAAGATCAAGCCCAATTCGTTCACGAGTCTAGTTCGGCTCCCAAGAGCAGTCTAACTAAAAATGACCATATCTGGGTCAAATGAAGTACAATTGAGGTGTTCTTGGACTCTACTGAGAAGCCCACGATGAGAGCTTTCCAATGGAAGTGGTTTCACATCCAAACTCCTTCTGGATCGATGGGAATCGTCAAATGAATATGACGAACAGAATCAGTCAAGTGCTGCGCCACCTCCACTTGGGCCCAAAGGCCTTGTACGACCTAGGGTTGCACGACCACCCCCTTGGCCACCTCCCTTGCCTTCATCCTCTTATATATTTAGTAGCCATCGCTAGAATAGATGGGTTTTTGTTTAGATTACAACAAGACACTTTGTCAGTTTTTCACCATTCATCGGTTTGTGGAACCCCAACTCGTGTGTTTAATATTATTCACAATTTCAGATTGCATCTTCTACATTCTTGCTTGTGTTCTCGATTCGCATGCAGGGATAAGCCTTTTTGGCGAGGTCAACCATGTTTGTACGTGGTTGATAACCAACAGAGCCGTGGTATAGTGATTGTAGGGTTCAAATTAGTTCTGATTGGAAGCCGGATCGTCAATGTCGAGTTCTCCACCAATCAATTCATTACTACCTGTTGGAAGATCGGGCCACCGTTCCCATTAAGTGGAATCAGAGCCTCGCCCGATAGGTAATTCTTGTGTCCCCACTTTTGTTTTGCCATCGTCCTAGAGTCCAGAAAAATTGCCCTACAAAAAGTTCTTCATCAGTTCCACTGTCCTACAACCCCTTGTGCCTTTGTAATTTTCGTTTCAGTTTCGCTTTGTTGAATTTGTGTCCATTGTCATCGTCTTGTTGCTGGTTTGAGGTCGTGATCCTAGTTTCTAGTTGTCCCTTTCCACTGCGAGAGTTCTTGTTTTGCACCGTTAGTCATCCCACCACCGCCAACCCTAGAACCGAACTAAGTCCTACTCGGTTTGTCCCTGCCGCTGCTGTGCATTATATATCCCACTTTGCAAACCCTAGATAGGTCGCGAGCCACCTTGTGTCATTTGCCCTGCATCGCTGGCCACCCTTGTTCACTTGCGATCCTATTGCTATTTTAGCCCTAACCGGAATATGAAGTGAAGTCGCAGGCAATTGTGCAGTGTTCAGTAAAACTGGCATAACTTTTGCATACGAACTCCGAGAGATTTTTGTGCAATTTTTTCCCTCAAAATCGGCCCCTAAGACCGAGTTCCGAGCCCCATATGTTTTATGTGCTATTTTTGCCCATTTTTCAATCATCTGTTTAACGTTTCCTCTTATTCCGAAATATGAGATTTCTGTTTTGCCTTTGAGTTAAAAGAAAAGAAAACAAAAGGCAAGTGCAAAAAAAGAAGAAGAGCCGCACTGAAAAAAAATCAAAGAGAAGAAAAGAAGCAAAAAGAGGGAAAGAGAAACAGATAATTAGAATTGCTTGCATCCTTTGAGTCCTATGTGCTTTGATATATCCCTTGCTAGGTTGAACTAAGTTCTTGGAACACGTTTAGATCAGCAACTGTGACAAGTACGCTGGACATTTATTCAGCTTGCTAATCTAATTTCGATATTGCTTATTCCTTGCTACTAAATATTTCCTTCCGTGCTCCACATACTTCTTATCAGTTTAGGTCTCCTTTGCAATCACCTCACTCATGCTCCAGTCACGGTATCACGAACCAACCACCGGTGGTACCACCTGCTACTTTGGTAAAAACATTTGTAAGGGTGTGGTAAGACGCGTGAGAGTTTGTGATCCCACTGTCGAGTACCTAGTAGTTGATAGGGACAATACTTTGTGCTATCTTCTGTTTTCTACTAGCAAAGGCAGGGGTACCAGAGGATCGGGACAATAACCAGTGTGTTCTTCATAACGAGCTCCGAGAGATGCTTTGAGAGATGAATGAGACTTTGAACAAGCAAATTCAAAACATGGAGAATGCACTTGACAGAAAAGAGCATAAGCACCAACCCAACTTTAGTCCATCTCCTTCTGCTGGTAAAGGTAAGAATTTTCCAGTTCTTCCTTCTTATAACGGATTTGGTGTTGATGCTTATATTGATTGGGAAATTGAAGGACCATGTGGAGGTCCATCCATGTTTGTGATGAGTATTTGACTTTATGTGATCTAGGATAGCTTAGATTTGAGTTTGGATTTAAAATGGATTTCAAGTTGGAAGTATTTTTGTGCCGGCATGATAGGTTACGCCAGACCAAGTTTAATCAGTTTCATGTTTGCGCCGGACCAAATGTTGCATGAGTTGCATTTGCGCCGGACCGGGGTAGAAATGATTTGCTTTTGCGCTGGACCGAGTTAGGATAGACTTCACGTTTGCGCCGGACCAAGGAAAATGAGAAAATAGAGAGTTTTCCTTTTGCGCCGGACCAAGGGAAATGAGAAACAGAGAGTTTACCATTTGCGCCGGACCAAGGGAAGAGAGAAACAGAGAGTTTTCCATTTGCGTCGGACTGATGTTTTCGTGCCGGACCAAGTCACAGTGAGTTTCACGTTTACTCAAGACCGGTTTTGATAGCCAGCAGTAATTAGCGTTTTGGAAGGTCTTCCCTTGCTCAAATAATTATTTGGTCTACATGAAAATTGTAGATAATTTCGAAATGCAACCTTTTCATGTTGAAAAGTTTCTCATCTGAGCAACATAACAAATCATAAAAAATTGAGAAGATTACTGCTATATTGAAAACAGGATGAAGTGTTTTGGTCCATTTTGGTCTATTCTAACCCCAATTCACAATTGAATTGATGCACTGGGTTCATGGTGGAACCAAGAAGGATTTTCTTGTCTTTGTGGATGTAGGACTTCATTTGGTGGTCATGGTGAGGCGAAGGGAGGCTGGAACTAGGTATGGGATGGCTGGAGGTTCAAGTTAGCCAGATGTTCGCCGGAAGATGGCCGGAGATGAAGTCGGTGCAGTCCCAAGAGACAAGAGATCAGTGGAGAAGCTAGCTTATCACTACTTGGATCAAGGAGAGCTGTTGGGTTGCAGTTCTGGAAGATAGAGTAGTGGATAAGTGTAGCTTGCCTTGAAATATGTGCAAAATCCTGTATGGTAGTGGGTTTCGGGTTTACCTGAGACTACCTGAGAGTAGTTGAGAGTGGTTGAGAGTGACAGTGTGGGAACAAATCCTGGCTCTTGGAAGTTGGCTTAAGATTGAAGCAAGACATCCAAGGGTGGGAATTGATCCCATTACACTATAAATAGAGGGGAAGGGGCAGCCTCCCCGACGTGGAAGTTTTCAGAGAAATTATTGTTGCTCTCATGAGCTTTGCCCACATGTTGTGAGGCTTTGTAAAACTTACATCCAAAAATTACAAAGATCTTTCTCTCAATTCTGATTTTAAATTATGCACTTACATTATGTTTTTACTTCATACAATTTAAATTCAGTATTTACATTCTCGCTTTTACCTTATGCAGTTGGATTTGCCTCCTCTCCTACTTGCTTCTGGTTCTTGTTGCCAAGGATGACAGATTGATTGGATGAATCTTCACTCAGATCATATCCCAATCCTCTAGGCAATCTTGGTTCAAGTTCTACAAAAAATCGATCTTTTGTCCCTTCATGATGAATTATTGATTGATCGAGTTTGGGTGTTTATTCTTGTGATTCCTTGCTTGCTGTGACTTGTGAGAAGGCATTCAAGTCTATCTTGATCATTAGAATCTCACAAGCAAGCCTAGATCACAGATTTGCTTTTTCCTTGTTCTTGGTGGATTTTCCTTCTCAGGGAAAAAGGGCGGAACTTTGACTTTGATTCTTCAAATCGATGGTTGGAATAGGTTCCTGACATCCTAAGGATCACATCTACCAAGTTGCATGGTCACTAGATCGTTAGATTCAAAATCCCACTGATTTTGCTAATGAAGTCGTGCTGTTTTCTGAACACAGTTTTTAGTGCTTTTTGTTTTCTCTAGTCTCTGTTCTTTACAAGTAGTGCTTTGTTTGGGTGGTATTTATCCAAGAGGTGGGAAAATTTATTTTGGGATCATTCACCCCCCCCCCTCTCTAATCGCCATTCCGATCTTTCAGAAATAGAGGTAGATAAAATTCTTTCGCAATGTAACCTTTGTAATAAACGAAGAATTAAAGTTGCTGCTAGTGCTTTAACTCTCTGTGCATCAATTTGGTGGAACGATTTTTGTGCTTATAAGTACCACAAACATGGAAAGATATGAAATGACTTATGAGAGATGAATTTGTTCCTGCTTATCATTCTAAAAAGTTACTTTATGAATTGCAATGTTTACAACAATGTGATAAAATTGTCAAGGCAAATTACAAGGAATTAGAAACTTTGTTGTTGCGTTGTGGTTTAGATGAATCTGAAGAAGCTAAGGAAATAAATTCTTAAATGTACTTGATATGAAAATCCACGGTATTCTTGTTGATAAGGAATATAATTCTCTCTCTAGTTTATTTAATCTTGCTTGTGAGATTATCAAATTGAACATGAAAGACATCTTGCTGAAATTAATGTTTATAATTGCCAAAGTGAAGAATTTTCTTTGGAAGAATGGCATCTTGTCGAGTTTCCACTTGCTACTAACTTTTCACAGGACATTGAAAACAAGAATGAGAAGGAAAACATGCAAGAGAAGGAGTAGCAGCAGATACTTTCTATTACATGCATGCCTCAAGAATGTACAGACCATGATATGCATAAATCGGCACAGATAGAAAACAAATGTAACGACATAGGTGCTATTTTCACAAGAGGAGAGAATTCTGTTGATTTGCTAAATTTGGCCACTACTAGTGCTATGCTAGAACAACAGTTAGTGGACACTCAAACTGAATCACCTTTGTCACAATATGATTGTCTCGATGTCCCTAGTGATAAAAAAGAGTTGTGTGATAATGTCTCATTTATATCCATGCCTCAACTAGTGAATGAATATGTCAGTTTTATTTCTGATCTAAAAAAGTGTGCTGAAAATAAACATGTTATTCACCTTGCTAATGAAAAGGATGAGATTAAACTGTTGTCTTCCTTGAATACTTTGGGTTACATTGAATTTGAATCAAACTCCTTCTGGAACGACGGGAATCGTCAAATGAATATGACGAACAAAATTTGCCAAGTGCTCCGCCACCTCCACTTGGGCCCAAAGGCCTTGTATGACCTAGGGTTGCACGGCCACCCCCTTGGCCGCCTCCCTTGTCTTCATCCTCTTATATATTCAGTAGCCGTCACTAGAATAGATGGGTTTTTGCTTAGATTACAACTAGAC
The DNA here is from genome assembly GCA_036346275.1 of Otatea glauca. Taxonomy (NCBI): domain Eukaryota; kingdom Viridiplantae; phylum Streptophyta; class Magnoliopsida; order Poales; family Poaceae; genus Otatea; species Otatea glauca. The sequence goes on from CM070712.1 coordinate 11,475,131, forward strand.
ACTTTGTCAGTTTTTCGCCGTTCATCGGTTTGTGGAACCCCAACTCGTGTGCTTAATATTATTCACAATTTCAGATTGCATCTTCTACGTTCTTGCTTGTTTTCTCGATTCGAATGTAGGGATAAGCCTTCTTGGCGAGGTCAACTGTGTTTGTGCGTGGTTGATAACCAACTGAGCCGTGTTGTAGCGATCGGTCTAGGGTCCTCGAAGGACGCGCAACCTACCGCCAAGCAGAACGATCAAGCCTTGCACTTCCTTAGGCACCACCTCTCAGCCACTCTGAAGAATGAATACATGGCTGAAGAGAGTGCACTTGAGCTCCGGACTGCACTTCAGAAACGGTTCGAGAAGCTTAAGTACACCATCTTGCCCCAAGCACAGTAAGACTGGGTCCGCCTGAGGTTTGCAGACTACAAAACAGTGGCCGAGTACAATTCTGCCTTGCACATAATTTGTACCAATCTCTCCCTATTTTGCAAGAAGATCACTGACGAGGAGAAGATTGAAAAGACTCTCTCCACCTTCCACCCAAATGCTATCTATAGTGCACGCAGCTATCGTCAGGACGCATACAAGGAGTATAGCAAACTGATTGATGTCATGCAAGTTGCGGAGTCACAAGATGATGTTCTACGCAAGAACTTCGTCTCACAGCCATCTGGAAGAGGCATTGGCACAGAAGTCAATGCCAATAGTTATAAGGTGAAAAAGCCCACTCATAGAAAGAAGGGCAAGCAGGGTGGAAAAGAGAGGTTTCAGGCCAAGGGAAAGTCCAAAGCCCCAGTGAAGAAGGATGACAAGGAAAAGGCGCACGCCAGGCCGAATGGACAGCAGAACCAAACGTGCTTCAGGTGTGGCACTTGGGGACACTGGTCGAAGATATGTCGGGAATCCAAGGAAGTGATCAACGCATATCAGGCTAAGAGGAAGGCAAAAGAAAACGCCCAAAGACAAAGCGCTTCGCCAAGATTGGTGATAATGATGCCATGGATGAAGATACCCCACTTGTCTCATCCTCACAGAATAGCCTAGACATCGATGCAACAGCCAATCTTATGGCAAATGAAGAGAAAACTTCTGTCAATGACATAGAAGCAGAAATTAATGAATATTTTATAGATCCCGTTTAATGCATGAATCACATTTTTTTCTTTTATATTATGGTTGTTAGCAATTTCTTTTGAATAATGAATTGTAAGCTCTAGAAGAGCATAGTTCTCTTATGAATAAATATGCAATTTATTCTTTATTCCAGTATTCTTTAATTTGCAAGCAATGTTTGAATTATTTTGCGGCTGTTTGATTGGAATTATTTTCCTTTTTTTATAAATCGTGTAGCACCCAAATGGAAGAGATATGCATTGTTGATAGTGGCACAACAAATACCATCTTAAGAGAGTCCAAATACTTCCAATCAATCACGAAGAACGCTGGAAAGATTACTACGATCGCAGGAAGCGATTCATATGTAATAGGCTCAGGAAGAGCCACGATTATATTGCCTATGGGTACAACTTTGGTAATTGAAGAAGTCCTTTTGTACCCTAAATCAACGCGCACTTTCTTAAGTTTTAAAGACATCCGCGCCAATGGTTTTCACGTAGAAACCAATGAAGAAAATGGCAAAGAACACTTGTGCATTCTGAAGCACGCGGTATGTGAAAAAATGGTATTAGAAAAATGTCCCTCATATGAATCTGGGTTGTACTACACGAATATTCATGCACCCGAAGTGTATACTTCCTTGAAGACTGTCTTTAGAAGCTCTGAGTTTTTTTCTTTATGGTATTGTAGATTAGGTCATTCTGGTCTTAGAATGATGAGAAATATAGTGAATAACTCACAAGGTCATGGCATTAATGTTAAGAATTTCCCAAATCATTGAGATTTTGTGTGCCCTTCTTGTGCCACCGGGAAATTAATAACTAGACCCTCTGTCATGAAAGTGCAAAGTGAAATCCCTATATTCCTGGAACGCATCCAGGGGGATATTTGCGGCCCGATTCAGCCCTTGTCAGGGCCGTTTTGATACTTTATGGTGCTCATCGATGCTTCCTCGAAATGGTCGCATGTATGCTTATTGTCAACAAGAAACCATGCTTTTGCAAAGCTGATCTCGCAGATCATAAGAATTAAGAATGCTTTCCCTGATCATCGCGTGAAGTCCATTAGAATGGACAATGCCGGAGAATTTACTTCAAAGGTATTTGATGATTATTGCAACAGGGATAGCAGTTGAGCACTCTGTACCGCACGTCCATACGCAGAATGGACTAGCTGAAGCACTCATAAAGAGGATTAAATTCATTGCCAGACCACTTTTGCAGAGTTGTGACTTGCCCAACACTTGTTGGGGACACGCAGTCCTGCACGCAGCAGCTCTCATCAATTTCAGACCTTCGGCCTACAACATCCATTCTCCTATGCAGCTTGTGCACGGGATCATCCCGAAAATCTCCCATCTCAGGAAATTTGGGTGTATGGTATATGTTCCTATACCACCCCCTCAGCGGACTGCAATGGGCCCTCTCTACAAGTCTGGGATATACGTTGGTTGTGAGAGTGCATCCATAATCAAGTATTTGGAACCCATGACTGGAGACTTGCATACAGCCCGATTCGCTGATTGCATTTTTGACGAGGATCATTTCCCGTCATTAGGGGGAGGAAATCAACCTTTGGATGAAAAATGCCAAGAAATCATATAGCATTCCACTGGGATCCCCGCGCATGACCCCCGCACTAATGAAGCAAATCAAGAAGTCCAGAAGATAATTGATTTGCATAATTTAGCAAATGAACTGCCTGATCATTTTTGTGATCTGAAGGGCGTGGTTAAGTCGCATGTACCCGCAAGAAATGCACCAGAGATGGTGGAAATACTAAAGAAAACAGAAGGTAACCCTCATCCTGTTCAGAGGCCTAAAAGAAAAAGAACAGGAAATCTGGCTCTTCAAACCCAAAGTACCCGGAGACGTCTGGAGAAAACTGGGCGAGAGGACTTACCACAACCAATCACGAAAATACCCCAAGGAAAGAAGGGGAGCCAGTTGAGACCTGGCATTGGAAAGTAGTCGACGGAAAAGGCAATTCCAGACTTGAATCTTCCACTTCAGGAAGCCGTCGGAAATAATGTGTGCGCACACATAGGCGATGAAAAGCTAACGGAACTTGCTCCTGCGATAGGGATTAGTAGCGAAGAGCAAGTAGATGTTAGTGTTATGCCCTTGAGGCAATCATTTAGATGATTGTAACATGACTATGTTTATGAATAATAATATGATTATTGGTCCAATGAATGTATATCATTGTATTGATCAACAAGTATGTGACTTGATTATGAAGCTCTTTACTTAATGATGTAATTCGATAAATATCTCTGATCGGATATCATCGTATAGGACTACGATGAATAGATTAGCACATGTAGTGATCGATGATCATGCTTCATAGATCATGGGATATGGAGATATCATCTCTACATTGTGGACCATGTTGAAGAACATGGGTTAGATAGACCCGCTATGGGACATCGCGAGAATGTTTCATTCTTATGTGTCATCGTGTATCTCATACCTAGAAGATGTATGATCCTTAGACCTGAGATTGTCATATTCCCTACATGTGTAATAGTTTTCCTTGGGGCTATCAAACACTACTTCCTAACCGGATAGTTATAAAGGTAGCTTTCATGTTTACTATGAAACGTGCAGAGGGAAGTGAGCAAATAAGATGGAATTTGCCACCCAATGAAACGGAGATATATGACAAGGCCACTCGTGTGATATGATTAAGAAAGTGCATGGCCATGCCGTGATTGAGGAGTCAATCACAACTTATTAATATATCACGGATACGAGAGATGGATTGAATCATCAAAGGATGACATGCTTCTCGCCTTGAGATCAATCTTCATATACTTGGCAAAGGGATTATTACATGAGTTCTTTTGATAGGTTCTGCTCGATTTGATCACAAGATGTTTGGGAGTTGGTATACTTTGCAAGAAGCCGCTACCAACTATTGGATTGAAAAGGAGTTTTCGAATCCATGTCCAAACGTATGTGAACCCGCAGGTCACACACTTAATGGTGGGACGCATTAATTTGGATTGATCCGTAATTAATGAACCTCGTGGGCTTAGCATCTTTGGTGGGCCCTGGTTTAGGGTTTCATCTCGTGGCTATATAAGGAGGGGAGGAGGAGGGCGCAGGTGTGCTTTCCACGGTTTAGGTTTGATTCACTTGAAACCCTAGCCTCCTCCTCTCGCCGCCTCGCCGAGCGACTAGGTGCTTGCACACACGCACGCGTGCCCATCTCGGACGTGTGGACTCATGCGGTGACGCTGCTGCGATCGGCGTGGGAGGACGATCCACGGCGAGGCGAGGACGATCCACTACATCGACGCAACGATCGCGGGCGAGGACGAACCACTACATCGACGCGAAGGATTCCGCAATGCGCGCCTAGTGGTAATCTTATCTATGATCCCCTTCTTGCGAGTAGCTTTCGGTTGCGCGGTAGTTTTTTTTTGTGCTAGCGTAGCATACCGCGCTTCCCTTCGTGGTATCGAGCCATCTCATATAGTTTTGTGATTCGGATGTTGCACATATGATGTGTGAGGTTAGTAGATTGGATCTATTACATGTTCACCAGTTCATGTGATGAATTGGTGACGGCGACCATCGATGAGATCGATCGATTTAGGGTTTGAGGAAAGTGCAAACCGACTCAATCTTGATTTGGGTGAGTCCGCTCATGGTACGACGTTACCCTTACCGTCGGGTTACCGCCATCGTGGTTTCAAACGTATCCATATGGGACCAAGCCAATCGATCGAGTTGGATTGGGTCAATCTGGTTGATCCATGGTAAGCGCAAACAGATTCAATATTGATTTGGGTGAGTCCGCTCATGGTACGACGCGTTGCCCTTACCGGTCGGGTTACCGCCATCGGGGTTTCAAACGTATCCATATGGGACCAAGCCAATTATATTAGATCGGATTGGGTCAATCTGGTTGATCCGTGGAAATTTTGAGGTGTTTTCCATCACGCGCGGGCTCGCCCTGGACCCCGCCAGGCACCGCCTCGGACCCGCCACGACCGCCGCGGGACTGCGTCGGCGCTGCGCCTTGATTCTGCGTGGCGCCGCCTCGGACCCGAGTCGAGGGTTGCTTTTGTTTAACTCGCTTTTACAGGAATTATGTGAAATAGTATGGCCTATGTGTATGTGATGCATGTAATTTCCACATGGCTGCGTGCGTGTTAAGCCATAAGGCTATTTAAATTGTATAACGACTGCGTGTCGACTTGTGATGCTTCAAACCCTCATGTAAAATTCATTATCAAAAGTTGTAAGGAGTTGCATCCATAATGATGAAGACGATGGCTAGGTGAACAAATCAAGCAAGGTGGCTAGGTGAACAACCAAGCATGATGATGGAGATCTTAATGCTAAGGGCCATGCTATTTCACGACTTATTTTGATTTTACGTGGATGTGTGTTTTATCCTTGCTATTTTCTTTATGCTCATTGCATGTGATGCTATGTTCATAGTAATCTTTGTTCATCCTTATAGTTAAAAATCTTAAATCAAATTGTCCATCCAATTGTTGCACCTATCAAGAATTTAGATCGTTATTGATATGACCGCAAAGTAGTATATCAATGGCTATCTCAATAGATGATAGGGATGTGTTGGACACATCACGCATAACAATGGCGATTTAAACGAGCTATCAAAACGGTTTTGGGCTTGAGGACATAAGTGGTTGGGATTTGATTTCAGAATGAAGGAACCTATACAAGACAATTGGTGTCTAGGAAAACACACATGAGGCAGGTTTCTTAATTGGCACCCGAATACGGAAGTGCTCCTCCTCATGTGAGCCCTTGGGGCAGGTTGACTCGCCATGAGTCAAGTTGATGGAGGCATTCATTACTTGTTTTCATACTCAACAAACAAGAGTTACATATGATGTAATTAGCAAAGGTGTTGCTTACCTATGTCATTAAATTTCTAGCAGTGATGCCAAAGCTCACTAGTGTTTAATGAATATGGATCTTGAATACTCACTATGTGTCTATAAAAGGACATAAAATAGGAGTGTCTTTAATTAAAAAGTTTAATAAAAGTTTTACATAAACATAGTGCTTAGAATCTTTGCATATTTTTGTTGTAGTTCAATGGCACCTTCTCCTACTCCTGCTACACCTGGTTTTGCTTTGAGATCGGTTTTGGAAAGGGAAAAACTGAATGGAACTAATTTTGTTGATTGGTATCGCAACCTGAGAATTGTTCTCAAGCATGAAAAGAAGGACTATGTTCTAGAGAATCCAATTCCTGATGAACCAGCCGAAAATGCTGCTCGCAATTTGAGGGTTGAATATGAAAAGCATGTTAATGCTTCTGTAGAGGTCAGCTGTCTCATGCTAGTCACAATGGACTCTGAGCTCCAAAAGCAATATGAGGACCAGGATGCTTACAATATGATTGTGGGCTTGAAGGGCATGTTTGGGAATCAAGCAAGAGCTGAGAGGTATGGTATCTCAAAGCTTTTATTTGCTTGTAAGTTGGTCAAGGCATCCTGGTCGATCCTCATGTGATCAAGATGATTGGTTACATTGGGAGATTGGAAAACTTGAGTTTCCCTTAGCCTCGGTTTGGCCACAGATGTTATTCTCCGTCTACGCCTCAGAGCTTTGAGCCATTCATTATGAATTTTCATATGAATAGCATGGAGAAGAGCCTAACCGAGCTACATGGGATGCTTAAGGTCATGGAGGAAAGCATTAAGAAAAACCCAATCATGTGATGATGGTTGAAAACAACCGCTTTCAAAAAGAGAAAGGCTAAGGCTGGGGAACGGAAAGAGCAAGGGCAAGGGCAAGGGCAAGGCTCAAGATGAGATCGTGAGCCTCAAAACTAAGCTTCAGAAGCTTAAAGTTGGCCCTCAACCTGATACCCAATGCTTCTATTGCAAGAAATCAGGGCATTGGAAACGGAACTGCGAAAAGTACCTGGCAGATAAGAAGAATGGAAATGTGGTTTCCACTTCAGGTATTAATGTTATAGAAATTAATCTTGCTACTTCTTCACTCACTCATGGGTATATGATACCGGTTCGGTTGCTCACATTTGCAATTCGTTGCGGTGATAAAGAGTAGAGACTTGGCAAAAGGAGAAGTGGATCTTCGCGTGGGGAATAAAGCAAGAGTTCTTTGGTCTTGCTGCTGGCACATACCCATTGCATTTGCCTTCGTGGATTAGTTTTAGAACTCAATAATTGTTATTTTGTTCCATCTTTGAGTAGAAACATTATTTCATCTTCTTGTTTGGAACATGAAGGTTATGATTTCAGAATAAAGAACTTTGTTTGTTCAATATTTTTGAATGATATGTATTATGGTCGTTGCCCCATGGTGGATGGGTTGTACGCCCTGAACTCAAGAAAACCTGTCTATAATATTAATGTAAAAGGCACCGCCTAATGATTTGAACCCTACCTTTTGTGGCATTGTCGCTAGGTCATATAAATGAGAAGCGCATGAAGAAGCTCCATGGTGATGGACTTCTAACCTCATTTGATTTTGAATCATTTGAAACATGTGAATCTTGTTTACTTGGCAAGATGACAAAAGCCCTTTCACAGTGTTTTAGTGAGAGAGCAAGTGAATTATTGGCCCTAGTACATACGGATGTATGTGGACCAATGAGCTCGATCGCTAGGGGTGGGTTTCAGATTTTGTAACTTTTACCGATGACTTCAGAGATATGGATATATCTATTTAATGAGGCATAAATGAAACTTTTGAAAGGTTCAAAGAGTTTGAACGAAGTACAAAATCAACTTGGCAAAACAATAAAACACTTACGATCCGATCGTGGTGGCGAATACTTGAGCCAAGAGTTTGGTGATCATTTAAAGCAATGTGGAATCGTTCGCAACTTACTCCGCCAGAACGCCTCAATGGAATGGTGTATCCGAACGACGAATCGGACTTTATTAGATATGGTTCGATCAATGATCACCAAACAGATCCGCCATTATCCTTTTGGGGTTTCGCTCTAGAGACAATTGCGTTCACTTTGAATAGGGTCCCATCAAAATCCGTTGAGAAGACGCCATATGAGATATGGATCGAGAAGACCCATGTTGTCATTTCTCAAGATATGGGGATGTGAGGCTTATGTAAAACGTTTACAATCGATAAACTCGCACCTAAATCGGAAAAATGCTTTTTGTGGGGTATCCTAAAGAAACAAAAGGATATTACTTTTACAAAAGAAACGAGAACAAAGTTTTTGTTGCTCAAATGGTGTCTTTTGGAGAAAGAGTTTCTTTCAAAAGAAATCAGAGGAGTGATGTGTATCTTGATGAAGTTCGAGAATCACATGAATATGTTCAAGCTACCTCTGAACCTTCACAAGATGTACAAAGTGTTGTACAACCTGTGGAAGAGACTCCATTACGTGAGGTCGGGAGGCCACGCCATGCACCTATTAGATATGGGAATGACATATTATTGTTGGACAATGATGAGCCCACGACTTATGAAGAAGCAATGATGGACCCAAACTCCAAAAATGGCTTGAAGCCATGAGATCCAAATTCAATCCATGCATGACAATCAAGTTTGGAACTTGGTCGATTCACTGATGGTGTAAAACCATTGAGTGCAAATGGATTTTTAAGAAAAGATAGACGAGATGGAAATGTTCAGATCTATAAGGCACGGTTGGTGGCAAAGGGTTTCAAACAAGTTCAAGGAGTTGACTATGATGAAACTTTCTCACCGTAGCCATGCTCAAGTCTGTCCGGATCATTTTAGCTATTGTTGCATATTTTGATTATGAAATATGGCGATGGATGTCAAAATAGCCTTCCTTAATGGGAATCTTTTGAGGATGTATACATGATACAACCTCAAGGCTTTGTTGATCCTAAATATGCTAAAAGGGTATGCAAGCTTCAAAGATCCATTTATGGGTTAAAGCAAGCATCTAGGAGTTGGAACATTCGCTTTGATGAAGTAGTCAAAGGTTTTGACTTTATCAAAAATGAAGAAGAGCCTTGTGTTTACAAGAAGGCTAGTGGGAGCGCACTTGTATTTCGATTTTGTATGTGGATGACATATTATTAATCGGGAATGACATTCCTATGCTTGAAGATGTTAAGACTTCATTGAAAAGGAGTTTCTCAATGAAGGACTTGGGAGAAGCATGCTATATCTTGGGCATAAAAATCTATAGAGATAGATCAAAAGGTTAATTGGATTAAGTCAGAAACGTACATTGACAAGATATTGAAAAGGTTCAATATGCATGAATCCAAGAGAGGTTTCATGCCAATGTCACATGGCATCGTCTCTGCAAGAATCGGTGTCCTTCGACATCCGATGAGCGAGACAGATGAGCAAGATTCCATATGCTTCACTATTGGGTCTATTATGTATGCCATGATCTATACACGCCTGATGTCTCATATGCTCTAAGTGTCACGAGCGGATACCAAGCGGATCTCGTGATGGTCATTGGATAGCCGTAAAAATATCCTCAAGTACTTGAGAAGAACTAAGGGTATGTTCCTTGTTTTTGGAGGTGAGGAAGATCTGGTTGCAAAGGGTTACACCGATGCAAGCTTCCAAACTAACAAAGATGATTTTCGATCGCAATCCGGTTTGTGTTTACACTTAATGGAGGAGCAGAAGTGGAAGAGTTCCAAGCAAAACACGGTGGCCGACTCTACGATGAAGCGGAGTACATTGCGCTTCGGAGGCCGCAAAGGAGGCTGTGTGGATTAAGAAGTTTATCACGAGCTTGGTGTGGTCGCTAGTGTCTCTAGTCCAATGGACATCTATTGTGATAATAGTGGTGCCATTGCACAAGCAAAGGAGCCTAGATCACATCAAAGTCTAAACACATACTCCGTCGCTTTCACCTTATTCGCGAGATTGTGGATAGAGGTGACGTCGAATATGCAAAGTACATACGGAAGCCAATGTGGCCGATCCGCTGACAAAGCCAACGCCACGACCTAAGCATGAGGCGCACACAAGGTCTTTGGTATTAGATACTTAATTGATTGACTCAAGTGCAAGTGGGAGATTGTTAGTGTTATGCCCTTGAGGCAATCATTTAGATGATTGTAACATGACTATGTTTATGAATAATAATATGATTATTGGTCCAATGAATGTATATCATTGTATTGATCAACAAGTATGTGACTTGATTATGAAGCTCTTTACTTAATGATGTAATTCGATAAATATCTCTGATCGGATATCATCGTATAGGACTACGATGAATAGATCAGCACATGTAGTGATCGATGATCATGCTTCATAGATCATGGGATATGGAGATATCATCTCTACATTGTGGACCATGTTGAAGAACATGGGTTAGATAGACCCGCTATGGGACACTGCGAGAATGTTTCATTCTTATGTGTCATCGTGTATCTCATACCTAGAAGATGTATGATCCTTAGACCGAGATTGTCATATTCCCTACATGTGTAATAGTTTTCCTTGGGGCTATCAAACACTACTTCCTAACCGGATAGTTATAAAGGTAGCTTTCATGTTTACTATGAAACGTGCAGAGGGAAGTGAGCAGTCAAGATGGAATTTGCCACTCCAATGAAACGGAGATATATGACAAGGCCACTCGTGTGATATGATTAAGAAAGTGCATGGCCATGCCGTGATTGAGGAGTCAATCACAACTTATTAATATATCACGGATACGAGAGATGGATTGAATCATCAAAGGATGACATGCTTCTCGCCTTGAGATCAATCTTCATATACTTGGCAAAGGGATTATTACATGAGTTCTTTTGATAGGTTACATTCGATTTGATCACAAGATGTTTGGGAGTTGGTATACTTTGCAAGAAGCCGCTACCAACTATTGGATTGAAAAGGAGTTTTCGAATCCATGTCCAAACGTATGTGAACCCGCAGGTCACACACTTAATGGTGGGGACGCATTAATTTGGATTGGATCCGTAATTAATGAACCTCGTGGGCTTAGCATCTTTGGTGGGCCCTGGTTTAGGTTTCATCTCGTGGCTATATAAGGAGGGAGGAGGAGGCGCAGGTGTGCTTTCCACGGTTTAGGTTTGATTCACTTGAAACCCTAGCCTCCTCCTCTCGCTGCCTCGCCGAGCGACTAGGTGCTTGCACACGACGCACGCGGCGTTCCATCTCGGACGTGTGGACTCATGCGGTGACGCTGCTGCGATCTGCGGCGTGGGAGGACGATCCACGGCGAGGCGAGGACGATCCACTACATCGACGCAACGATCGCGGCGAGGACGAACCACTACATCGATGCGCGCGAAGGATTCCGAATGCGGCGCCTAGTGGTAATCTTATCTATGATCCCCTTCTTGCGAGTAGCTTTCTGGTTGCGCGGTAGTTTTTTTTTTGTGCTAGCGTAGCATACCGCGTTTCCCTTCAGTAGAAGTGCATGAAGCACCCCATGATGAAATGGCCATAAACTTTGTAATAACAGGAGAATCCCTGAATAGAGCAACAGCCAATATCGATGCATACTTTGCAAAGAAGATTGCCTCGATCATTGATCATGATTCCGAGCCTGCATCTCTCGCAGAGTGCAAGAAAAGGATAGATTGGGAAGAATGGAAAAAGGCAATCACTGCAGAGTTAGTCTCTCTAAACAAGAGAGGGGTGTTTGGGCCCGTATGCCGCACACCTCCCCATATAAACCCTGTAGGTCACAAATGGGTCTTTGTTCGAAAGAGGAATGAAAACAACGAAGTTGTAAGGTACAAGGCAAGGCTGGTAGCTCAAGGTTTCACTCAACATCCTAGGGTTAATTATGAAGAAACCTACTCTCCGGTCATGGGAGGAATTACCCTTAGATATTTGATCTCAATGGCAGTCAACTTGAAGTTGAAAATGAAGCTAATGGATGTTGTCATAGCATATTTGTATGGGAACTTGGATTCAGAGATATACATGAAAGTATCGGAAGGTATTCCTATCCCTAACCAAGACAGATCAAATAGAAACTTGTACAGTGTGAAATTGGAGAAATCACTGTATGGGCTAAAACAGTCAGGAAGAATGTGGTACAATCGCTTGAGCGACATTCTCTACAAGAAAGGCTACACGAACAGCGAAGATTGTCCATGCGTGTTTATACAGCGATCCCCGAATGGATTCTGTATAATCTCCGTCTATGTAGATGACTTGAACATCATTGGGACGAATGAAGAGATTGAAGAAGCATGCTCATACTTGAAGTCTGAGTTTGAAATGAAGGATTTGGGTAAAACCAAGTTTTGTTTAGGCTTGCAGCTTGAGCATGTCTAAGAAGGAATCTTGGTACACCAATCATCCTACACGCAAAAAGTGTTGGAAAGATTTGGCTTTGAAAAGGCATATCCTGCAAAGACCCCAATGGTCGGAAGGTCACTTCAAGCAGACCTAGACTCATACAGACCTAGAGAAGAGGGGGAGGAAGTCCTGGGAGCAGAATTTTCATATCTGAGTGCTGTTGGAGCGCTCATGTACCTTGCGAATAGCACCAGGCTGGACATTACGTTCGCTGTGAATTTGCTAGCCCGGTACAGTGCAGAACACACCAAAAGGCATTGGAAAGGGATCAAGGACATCTGTGTTACCTCCAAGGAAGTAAAGATCTCGGTTTATTCTTTAGAAGAAACAATGAACTGAATTTGGTTGGCTACGGCGATGTTGGGTACTTATCAAACCCGCATACTGGTAAGTCCCAAACTGGGTATATTTTCCTATGTGGAGGAACAGCAGTTTCCTAGAAGTCATCTAAGCGGACTCTTGTCTCGACATCGACAAACCACTCGGAAATCATTGCTCTGTATGAAGCCTCTCGTGAATGTGCATGGCTCCGAAGAATGGTTCACCACATCCAGAAGTCATGTGGCTTGAACATTGAGCAAACTCGCATGATCATCTATGAAGATAATGCAGCTTGTGTTGCTCAAACACAGATGGGTTATGTGAAGAGCAATCTTACGAAGCATATCAACCCCAAGTTCTTCTATGCTCACGAATTGCATAAGATGAAACGAGATCAAGATACAGCATACTAAGTCATGTGAAAATCTTGCAGATTTGTTCACTAAATCACTCCCAGCATCTACCTTTGAAAGGTGCGTTAAAGGAATTGGAATGATGAGACTTAGAGAAGTGCAGATTTTAGGGGGAGATATTTCACATACTCCCACATAAATCTTGAACATGAGGTTTGAGTACCCAACATGAATCTCGAAGATTGGCAATTGAAGTCTGGGTGAATTGTACTCTTTTTCCTTAGCAAGTTTTTCATGAAATTTTCTTGCATAAGGTTTTAACGAGGCAATTCGTGCAACGCAGTAAACGTATGCTATGTACTCTTTCTTCAAGTATTTTTCCCACTGGGTTTTTCTAGAGTTTTAATGAGGCATATGCATCTCGCGGCAAAGAGCCCAAGGGGGAGTGTTGGGAAACCACATGGCCCATGAAGGCCCATGATGGTCCCTTAGCTGAAACCCTAGGTGACCACTATATAAGGAGGAGGGGGGTCCCCCTATTGTATAAGGAATCAGAAAGCAATAAAGAATTCTCTCTCGCAGTTCCTCCTAAACCTGTGTCTCTCTTGTCTCTCTGTTCTCCAATTTAGATCTGTTTAGGAACCCCGGACTATTCGATAGCGAGGTTCTTTAACAATATTACCCCATGCACGCGCAACCTAGCCAGAGACCGACTCGACCATGATTAAAACTCGGATTCATACAAGGAAATTGCGCATTTGCGCCATCCCTTCCTGTTGGCGTCAAAAACTTGATGTACGGTTTCTGACAACAGCACACCAGACGAACACCTGGTTCAGAGCGTGCCAGTCGATTTGACCTATAACCGACAAGGTAAAAATATGAAATTCACTCAAAGCCGATCGTGAAGATCAATCGGCTTAAACTCAATCAGCTTGAAGCCGATCAAAATCAAAGTATCAGAATAGATCTAATTAGCCGATTAAGGCTAATCAGAGGATAAAGGCAGATCGATTCTGAAGAAGGCGATGCGCAACAAAATCAGAATAAATCAAACCTGGGGCGTAATTTGAAGGAGATCAACAATCGGCGATGCGCAACTTTATTGATCAAGATCGAATTACAAAGACTAAATTACAAGAACTACTCCTAGTCGACGGAAAAGTAGATGAAAAGTAGACGCGAATTGGTTGGTTGGCTCTGGGCAGCTTTTCTGATCACCTCTAGACCTCTTTTATAGCCATTGGCCAATAGAGTCCTGGTACAACACGTTAGGAATAGAATCCGTATCGGCCTCTATTTGGAGGGTGCTTTCCTTAACAACCTGTTTTGTTTCCAAATATCTTGATCCGTTATCCAATCGTATCTTGTTGATCTTGGACTGCCGATTTTGACCCTATCTGCTAAATTTTGGTGCAAACATATGCCCCCCATTTTTGGGAGATAACATGTCATCTTCCAAAAATTTTCATCATCGACTTGAACATATATTTTCTTACCATAGCCAAATTTTTAACTGCATCGAGTTAATTTGTCTTTCAGGTCGGTAATCGGCCAACTCGTATATTCGTATTTGAGTTTTAGCCAATCAAGACCTAACCAGTACCTTGGACAAACCGATGCACACTACACGATCCCACATTGATCCCTTACCAAATCGGCTATCACGAGCTGACGGGTGGTATGATTTTCCAGACTAGATCGGCTTCGTCGAACAAAAATCATTGGCCGAATCCGGTTTTTTCTTCCTCCACTCTTTTCTCGCAATCTTAATCGGATGAAGCTCATTAAAAGTTTTATCCCTTTGTTTTTCTTGTTCAGCTTCCCTCATCTCTTGGTTCCTTAGCCGCTCAAGTCTTCTTCTTTGTGATCAGCTTAAACCTGGAGGACACCATCTCGGCTTTGGTTCGATCGACTAACATATTTTTCCTAACAGATCCATACTAGCCGCAGTGTTAGACCCTTCATCTTGGTCTTGTTTCCAACTTATAGTCGGCTTAGAAATTCTATCTTTAGCCGACCATCGCTGCCTATCACCTTGACATGGGTAATACCGCATCGGACATGTGTTTGGTGATGGCAAAGCTAATCCCCTCTCCCAACAAAATTGCCAAAAAGGGCACCGTTGGTGAGCTCTTTCAGGGCCGCTTGGCCGATATTCATTAACCAGCCGATGTGGAGGACTTCGTCATGGCCTTTCATTCCTTCTTTCATATTTTGCTAGTAGTTGGGAAAAAAGTGGGCTTCGACTTATGTATCGGCTTACGTAGTAGCAATGCTCTCTCAGCCTGATAACCCTTTGGTGTGATTGTTTTTAAAAAAATTCCTTCACGGTCGGCTTTTATTTGTATAGAGCCAACAGTAATCATGAGTGTCTTATTGCTATCATAATTTGATTGTACATCGGCTTGACGCGTCATTTTTATAGCCGATGATATATGAATTTGATCATTAGGCTCTGCATCTTGTGCCGGTTTTTCCTTCTTTTTAGAGCAATGGACCATGTTAATTGGAAAAGGACCAGTGTCCAGCTGCATCGTCGGCTCTTCTGCAAATTTTAGTTGGTCATCCTCTATAGTCGATTGTATCTTGTCTTTGTAATTCTTGAATTCATCTTTGAAGCCCTTTTCATTGGAGAAATGGCTTTCTTGAGATGATACTCGTTGTAGGAGATGACCCAAATTGGTGAATTCCTGCTCGCCGAATTTTTCTTGTAATGGGGGTATCAACCCCTGGAAAGCTAAATCGGCCAACTGATTATCAGGCAGGGTAACACTGAAACACCTATTTCTCACTTCCCTGAATCTCTTAACATAATCATTTACCGATTCCCGGTCTTCATTGGACGTAACTTAGATCCGAAATCCGAGTTCCGCATCACGGAGAAAAAATACTCATGGAATCGGCTTTCCAAATCGTTCCAAAAATGAATCGAATTTGGAGGTAAACTAGTAAACCAAGTGAAAGCAGCTCCCGATAAAGACAAGGGGAATAATCTAATTTTCAGCCCGTCGGACTGAGCTGCCTCGCCACACTGAGTGATAAAGCGTCCGACGTGCTCTAAGGTCATGACCGAATCAATCCTAGAAAATTTGGCAAAATCTGGAACTTTAAAATTATGTGGATATTGCATACGATCTATATAATCCGGATAAGGCTTTCTATATCCAATGACTCTACCCTTTGGCTGTAAGCCGAATTGATCTACCCTTTGGTCAGCCCAATTAATGTTGTTTGCCGACAAGATATCGGGGCTCTGCCAATGACTAGTATTCTGCCCCCCGAGTGCAAACTCGGGCTGTCGGTTAGACTGAGCCGACAGATTTTGTTGGTTTTGCTAATACCCGTCGTACCTCCTAGCCATTGGTTCTCGTAGAGGGACAAAGGGCTCTGCGTAGGTTATCACCTTATGAGGGACCGGATTCCTGGGCAGAATCGGCTCTTCGTATTGTACGTGCCTAATTTGTTCAATCGGCTGTGAGACCGATTGTGGGAAAATATTAAACGGAGTTGACGACGGCAAAGTAGCCGACACGTTTAGTTTAGCGGCATCATTGTACGCCTGATAATGTGTTACCCCACTCGGCCGAGGATCTCATGATAGCATGACGATAGGTTGAGTCGGCATCATAGTGGGGAGTGGAGTTGTAGCTGATGGTTTAGGATCGACTGAGGCACTCTGTGTATTTTGTGCTATTGAAAAAACAGAGTAACTTGGCAAGGCTTGCATTGGGTCAAGCAGACCTCCAGATGATGCCAACTCCCGAGCTATAGTTTTCACGCTATTCGTGATCATCGGATTAAGTGTCGCAATGAGAGCCGATGATTGATTTATCATAGCATGGTGCACAGATTGATTTATCATAGCCGATAATTCGGCTTGGGCGGGCAGGTATTGACTTACCGAACCGTTGGTGACACCTGCATCGCCGAGTGGATTGAGCGTCGGCAAAGCGGTCCGCTGCGTAATGCCGCGCCGGGTTTTTTGGTAACAACCCAGCATCATCTCCTCCAAAGCAGCTTTTCGATCTTCAATTTCCTTGCGCTGCTCTGTCGTTAAATCGTCTAACGTGGGGACGATTATAGCTTCTGTGTTGAGATCGGATGACGGAATTTCTTTACTTGATGAAGCCATCTGTCCCACCGGGCGTGCCAAGAGTGTGTTGGCGTCAAAAACTTGATGTAGGGTTTCTGACAACAGCACACCAAACGAACACCTGGTTCAGAGCGTGTCAGTCGATTTGACCTGTAACCGACAAGGTAAAAATATGAAATTCACTCAAAGCCGATCGTGAAGATCAATCGGCTTAAACTCAATCAGCTTGAAGCCGATCAAAATCAAAGTATCAGAATAGATCTAATTAGCCGATTAAGGCTAATCAGAGGATAAAGGCAGATCGATTCTAAAGAAGGCGATGCGCAACAAAATCAGAATAAATCAAACCTGGGGTGTAATTTGAAGGAGATCAACAATCGGCGATGCGCAACTTTATTGATCAAGATCGAACTACAAAGACTAAATTACAAGAACTACTCCTAGTCGACGGAAAAGTAGATGAAAAATAGACGCGAATTGGTTGGTTGGCTCTGGGCAGCTTTTCTGATCACCTCTAGACCTCTTTTATAGCCATTGGCCGATAGAGTCCTTGTACAACACGTTAGGAATAGAATCCGTATCGGCCTCTATTTGGAGGGTGCTTTCCTTAACAACCTGTTTTGTTTCCAAATATCTTGATCCGTTATCCAATCGTATCTTGTTGATCTTGGACTGCCGATTTTGACCTTATCTGCCAAATTTTGGTGCAAACACTTCCTTTGAATTGGACATAGCCCGGAAATGGAAATAAATCGGTGCATATAACTTCTAGTAGGGAAACAACTAAAACACCGACTATGATTCCTGTTTTGGGTTTGAGTCCTGTCAAGAGAAAAGGAAACTAAATAATTAATTAATAAGGAAACTAAGTATCTGATAATAAAGAAACTAAGTAGATGATTTAAATATTGATTTGGATATTGATGGAACTGACTAGGAATTCTGTTTTAGCGCTTTCTGTAGATTCCACGCGCTCCTGGTTGCCATGCAGTGCATTTGGTGCGCCCATGAGTTTGTTCATAATCATGCTCTTACTGCTCCTTTGCTACACACATGATTATCCATGCACAGATGACCTCCGCTTCCTTTCCTGGCGCAATGCTGGAGCTATGTACTTGGTTCATCTTCCCCACATCCATCTAAGTCTTTTTTTTTATTATTTGTTTCCGGAAACGGCGTACAAGCATTAGCTGCCAACTTTGTTACTCTCTGTTTATAGCCTGCCACTTCTCCCTCCCTCGTAACCATAGTCTTAGTTTTCTCTGTGGGTCGAAAAATTCTCTGCCAGATTTCAGCATAACTTCTTCGTGCCGTGTATGATGTAAGCAAATGAGTCAAAATAAGGGAAGAGAAGGGATGAAGGATAAGGGCGTGTATGGGCAACCGATGCTCCACGTGTTGACCTCTCCGACGGTCTGTGCGTAACAAAGCCTATGGGCAAAATTAGAGGGGGGAGAGAGAGTGTATGTGAGAGGAGGAAGAAAGTGATTTCAGTTTTGCTCTTTTTGTTATCTGACTCAACAATACCAGTCCACGTAAGCACCACGTAGGACCAAAACAGGAGTAGTTTTGGGGTAGGGAGTTATTTGTGTCGTAAAACATAGTCATTCACCTACGATCAATCAACAGCATGCCAACAAGAAATCATAAGAATAAGAACTCGAGCACACATAAAGTAGGGGGCAAAGTCCTCTCGCTTTTTATTAGATTGATCTCTTATACAAGGAGTGTCCAATATATAGTAGAAGGTAGAAAGAGATAGATTCGGATTCGCCCATATATAAGCGATAGAGTTCAACCGAATACGGTTACAAATATCTTATCTCATAACACTCCCCCTTAGACGAATACCGCGTAATGCAAATGTCTCGTTAAAAACTCCTCCCAAAAACCCTGTAGAGAAAAAAGGGATGGAGAAAAGAGTACATTGCACTCGCACTCCGTGTTACACTAGTTGTCTCATTAAAAACCTTCATGTGAGAAAACTTCAGGAAAACTTACTAAGGAAAAAGATTACAACTTATAATCTTCAGGATTTAAAATATGACCTTCAGCATCATGCAAAAGGTCATGGTTCAGGGATTTACTCCTCGTGAACTCTACATATCTCTAAGCAGTCTCATTCCAATGCTATTAACACATCTTTGGAATATAGATTTTGGCAACTACTTAGTGAATAAGTCTGCAAGATTTTCACATGACTTAGTTTGCAAAATCTTTAACTCATTGTTCTTCAGGAGTTTGTGAGGATAAAAAAGTTTAGAAGCAATATGCTTCGTGATATTGCTTTTCACATAACCCATTTGCATTTGTGCAACACAAGCAGCATTATCTTCATGATAATTGCGGGGGTATCAACAGTGTTAAGACCATATGACTTCTGGATATGGTTAATCACATATCTCAGCCAAACACATTCACGTGAGGCTTCATATAAAACTATAATCTCTGAGTGGTTGGTAGAAGTAGCTACCAAGATCTATATATAAGACCACCAAGAAAACGGCTATACCACCGCAGAGAAATACAAAACCAGTCTTAGATTTGGCACTGTGGGGATCAGACAGATAGCCAAAATCCATATATCCCACCATGGTTAAGTCTAGGTTCTTCTGAAAAAACAATCCAAGATCTTGAGTACCTTGGAGGTATCTGAGTAAAGTCTTGACACCAGCCTAATATTTTCTAGTTGGAGCTGCACTGTGTCTTGCTAGCAAATTTACTACGAATGCAATATCAGGCCTTGTGCAATTCGTAAGATACATCAATATGGGACTTTAGGTCCTAAGACTTTCTCATTTTCCATCCTTGATCTGAAAGGGTCTTATCCACTTCAAGGGATCTTACAACCATGTGGGTTTTTAGTGGATGCGATTTATCCATATTAAATCTTTCCAATACCTTCTTGGTATAGGAAGACTGGTGTATAAAAATTCCTTCTGGGAAATACTCTAGCTGCAGGCTTTAAGCAATATTTGGTTTTAACCAAATCTTTCATCTCAAAACTCCGTCATGAGGTAATCACTTACTTCCTCTATCTCCTTTGTCGTTCCAATGATATTCAGATCATCGACATATAACTGAGATGGTACAGAATCCATTCTGGATTTTTTTATGAACACACAGTGGCAATATTCCTTCTTCAAGAGGAACTCACTAAGTCAGTTATACCACATTCTCCTCGACTGATTTAATCCATATAGTGATCTCTTCAGTTTGACGGTATACATGTTGCGATTATTAGGATTCGGAATTGTAACTCCTTCAGGGATTCTTATGTAAATATCTGTATCCAGTGACCCATATATATGAGGTCACTTCATCCATCAACTGCATTGATAAGTTTAAGCTTGCTGCCATTGATATTAAATTTTAGAATGTTATTCCACTTTTTATAGGAGAATATATTTCATCGTAATCGATGTCGGATCTCTATGTGAACCTTGTGCTACAAGCCTCGCTTTATATCTCACCACCTAGGTATTTCCATTTCTCTTCTGGATGAAAAACCCATTTGATCCTATAGGGATCACTTTAGGAAATGTTTGGTCAATGGGACCAAAGCTTTCCTTTTAAGTTTCTTTTCATTTGACACTATCTGAGTGCTTCTGGTACTCTACCATGGACTTTGGTTCTGGATCCAGCTTCAGTAATTTTAGAGGCAAATATATATCGATAATTGTAGTCTTTCTTTTATACAATTCTCCTGCATCACTTCAGGGATATCTCTTTATAAATTTCTTGCAGCTCCTTGTGATTTCCCACAACGATGGAGTCTGGGTGTTCTGATTTCCCAGTGTGGGATTGTGCACGCAAATATACGCTGGGGTTATCATCTTCAAGATGGATCACTTTAGGGATGTTACCATCTCCAGGATGGCTCACTTCAGGGATTTTCTCAACATCAGGTTGAGCTTCTTCCACTATCATGGGTAGTGTTCTCATTTGTTCGGTTCTCCACTTCTGCGGACGTCTCCATGGAATTAAGTCCCGTGCACTTGGAGGCCTCCCTCTCTTTTTATCATGAGGGTCAAGAGTGGGTTCAATATCCTTCTAGAGTATTTTCACTCTTTCAGGTGCATATACTGTAGCTATATGAGATCTTTTCACTCCCTTATGAAGAGTGAACTCATTTGGTAGATTATAAGCTTATTTATTGCAGATTTATTATCCTCCGAACTTCAAGTTCGGTCTCTGTAGTGCGTGGATTTAAGGACTCGACTTTCTCTAATGTGGTACTTATCACCCCTAATGCTGAAAAATGTCCTTAGTACAATCAGCGTACCGAGCCGTAAACAGATCTTTTGTTATAGGCTCTAGGTGTTTAATATTTGATGGAGATTCATAACCTACATAGATTCTCAACTTCCGATAAGATCCCATAGTGGTACGCTGTGGTAGAGAGATTGGCATGTATATAGTACAGTGAAATTTTTGTAGATGAGAAATACTTAATTCTTTTTCACGCACTATCTGCAACGGGAAAATTTCATAATGTGCATTTGGTCTGAGTTGAATTAAACACGCAGTATGCAGCACTGCATGGCTCCAACAACTGATGGAAAGCCTAGTATTCTGCAACAGCGATCAAGAAATAAGTTTTTATTCTTTTAATATAATGACTCTGCAAGGCTATTTTAAGTGTGGACATTAGGTACGAGATGCTCTATACTAATTCCCAGAGCCATACAATAATCATTAAATGCTTTTGAGGTAAACTCGGTAGCAATGTCCATTCGAATAGACTTGATCCTTTCTTCTGGAAAGTAGGCTCTTAACTTAATAATTTGGGCAATTAATTTTGGCAGAAGCATGGTTCCTAGTATATAAGAGACATATATAGGATCATCTAGTAGAAGCATATATCAGTATTATAAAATTTCTTAAAAGGAGTCCGACAGGGGCTGAACTAGTCCATAGATATCACCTTGAATTTTCTCTAGAAAATTTAGTGATTCTTTTCTAACTTTTTAGGTAAGAAGATCTAAGAATAAGCTTTCCTTTAGCATAACCAGGGTATAAGAAAACTTCAGGTCTAGGAAAGTCTTTATGCTATGGCCAGCAGAATTATAATTATTCTTCTCATAATATTCAACTCAGGATAATCCAGTTGATGTGCTAAATCTTAAAATTTTTCTGGGTTTACATCGCAACACAAACTTCAGGTTTTTTTATATGTGCATAGTATAACCCGGAGGAGAATGTATGAATGTTTTTAACCACACATTTATTATACCCATTAAATTTAGTCATGAGTAGGTATTCTGTAGCATCCTCATTCTCTGTCTCCAAACGGAAATGATTTTAGACCAATGTCTTTAAAAATTAAGGGAGTACGACTGGACTAAGGGTATAATATGGCATTCTTCAAGTGCCAACTATGTGAGTATCGCTTCCGGTGATAGTCATAATATTTGTAATCCACTTAGTGCGGTATAACTGTCTTCTAGACAAATTTCTTCCTCCACCATTGGATTATATTTTGTTCTATATTGGAAGTATGATTTAACAATGAAACAATTGTTGCATCAAGAAAAAATTGTAAAATATAGAATAATCATAGCACAATAAATCAAATATCTGGGAAATATCAATTTATTCAATTTTTGAATGATAATCGCTCAACAGGAGCATAGACCAATTGTTCATTCAGGAACTAGTGCTAACTGATAATGAGACTTTTAATGAATATGTGGTATCGACTTAGCAAAGTGAAGGGATATTTAGGAGACTAATCGAGGTCTCCATATGAGACATAGGTGCCGTCCTGGGACTCTTCGAACTCAATAATTTCAAGAATCATATCATCACACTTTTCAACATCCGTATCAACAACAGGTTGAATGGTAAAGTATGACTCAATATTATTTCTTCGGGTCTTATTTAGTTTTCCAGTGGATTGCATGTAAAGGTCTACCACATGCTTCGGGATGTGATAGTTGCATGACCAATGGCCAGTGTATCTATACCTAAACAGGAATATTTAGGGTTTGCAGCCTTACTTCTGGAAGGCCCTGACCCATTACCTTTACTTTTCTACTATGAAATGCCTCTTTCCCTATCTGATATGTCATTCTTCCATTTATCCCCTTTATTCTGTTGGCCCTTTCTGCGGCCTTGGCTATTGCTAGCCTGTTGAGCATTTGCATGTGCTTCGGGCATTGCAAAACTCCCATTAGGAAGTACATGATGATTCTTCACCAGGAGTTCATCATACTTTTCTGCTTCTAGTAAAATACATATAAGCTCGAAGTACTTCTGGTACTTGGCGACGATACTGTTACAACAGTATCCTCATATTGGGGTGGAATGTGCACAATATCTTGTCGATCTTTTTGCATTAGTAACTTTCTAGAGCATGCCAACGAGGAATCACAAGAACAAGAACTGGAGCACACACAAAGTAGAGGGCAAAGTTCTCTCGCTTTTTATTAGATTGATCTCTTGTACAAGGGGGTGCCAAATATATAGTAGAAGGTAGCAAGAGATAGATTCGGATTCGCCCACATATAAGAGATAGAGTTCAACCGAATACGGTTAAGAATATCTTATCTTATAAGAATTTGATCCGGTATTGACAGTTGGAGGACAAAATTTAAAAGTTTTTGAGTTAGGGAGAAAATTAGACGTCGAGAAGAATGCAGGACCAAAAGTGAGGTGCTTGATAATCAGAATTTTGAGTGAAGATCCTACCATGACTATGGTTTGACCTATGGTCCTGACTCTTCCAACACAAAAATGAACATATATAGGTCCCAAACCAGCGAACACAAAACAAACTGGTCGTGTGTTAGAGATATTTTCTAGAGGTAATCATAGAGATGATTATATTTCCTTATATTCATAATTTATTATCTTGTTTCTTGAATAATGTCATTATTATTTATTAGCAAGTATGTGACTTATTTGTGAAACTCTATATATGAAATTATGATGATTATACAAAAAGTGATCCCTAGTCGATACACATATGAATAGACTACCATATGTATTAGTTAATGACGATGTTTCGCGGGTCATGCTTATGGAGATATCAAACCAATAATTTGGACACATGTTAGAGAAAATGGAGTTGGATCGACCCACCTTGAGACACTACGAGAGCGTTGCAATCTTTCTTGTTATCTGCTGGTCTCATATACAATGTGTATGCTATATTCTTAGACTTGAGGTTGACGCATATACTCGAGATGTGTAATGACTTACTTAGGGGTTGCCAAACGCTACTCCGTAACTAGGTAGTTATAAAGGTGGCTTTCGAGTTTGTCGTGAATCATGATGCGAGGCATGGTTGATCAAGATGGGATTTGCCCCTTTATACAATGGGAGAGATATCTCTAGGACTCTCGGGTGGTTGGATTCCAGAAATGCATGACCATGCTACTCGCGGTTAAAGAGTTAACTATAGTCAGGGATTCCGAATCACATAATAGGAAAGAGTGGTTGAGCTATCTAAATAAGGATGGCACATACACGCCTTGAGTTTGACTTATATCATGAAGCAAAGGGAAATGCATATAACTAAGCATTGTTAAGGTTCACCTAATGTGATCTATACATATACTCGAGAGTCGGCACGTCCGGCTAGAGACTGCTACCTATTAATGGTTGAGTAAGAGTATTCAGACCATGTCCAAGTATACGTGAACCTATAGGGTCGCTCGTTTAAAGGGTTGGGACTGAATTCGGATGGTGATCCGAATTATGATGGACTTTAAGTTCCTAATAGGTCTTTAATGTAGAGACCCATTGTGGGATGTCTATATAAAGAGAGGGGGTGGTGGCTTTAGGGTTAAGAGACACTATAGTAATTCAGAATTCTCAAAACCCTAGCCGTCACACCTCCTTCGTCCAAAATCGCACTGCCGGCGCTAACACTCCATCATGTAGCATCCCTGGCCCGTACGCTTGGATACCTGAGAGGCGTTGCTACGAAGCTTCAACACTAGGACGATCCATAACCTGTGATGGTGATAAGTACGATTTGCATCCTGTGATGGTCACGAGGAGCTGTTGGAGGAGATGCGACGCTAGTACGACTACAAGCACACCAACACGCTACATCGACTCTATTTCCGTTTCAGGTCTGCGCTTTTAATAGTAATTTCATGATCTATAGCTTGCAGTAGTTCCTTAGTTACACGGTAGAAAATTTTGATTTTGTACTAAAGTAGTCTACCTGTTTCCCTTCATCACGTTCATGCACTGCAGTTATCACCGCATGAGAAGCAATCCATATCAATTATAAAATGTACATCATGATCGAACACATCTAATTAAATTCAACAAATGTGCGTCGTAAACCAAAGCTGTACCATGTACGATCTGCAGCTGATGATGAGCCTAACTAATCAAGTACCAAGAAGTACTGCGAAACACGTCGAGACAACAAGCAACGAGAGCAAGTAGAGAGCCGCCACGGTTGGCAGCGACAGGCCAGTGGCCACCCAGAACGTCATGGTCACCGTGAGCGCCATGGAGAAAGACCACAACGCCACCTCCGCCACTTTGCCCAGTCCGTGAGACGGGCCGGCAGCGACGTCGTCGCACGCCCCCCTCTTGCAGGCTGCCACGCACGACATGACGAAGAAGATGCACAGCGACTCGGCGACGAGAAGCACGAACGTCCTCAGATCATGCACGATCAGGTGGACAGAGAAGAGGAGGCCGATCATGAGCACCACCAGCGAGAGGGCGTGCACTGGCGTGGCGAGCACACGGTGGTCCGCTGGCTTCCTAGACAATTTGTGCAGTGGCACCGGTGAAGGAGGCGGCAATTGTTCCTCCAAGTCGACATCTTCCATGTTTCCCAAGTCTTCCATGGTGCAACAGCACAGGTGTTGGTTGGCTATGGTGCCTAGTCTTTACAAGGCCATTGCTATCCTATATATATTTGTACATCGATTACTAGCTAGTGTTTTGTTGTTATCGTTAGTTGCTATCGGCAGTAGTAATCTCAATTACTTCATTTGTTTCACTATATTTTTTTATGGGCTCTAGAGAATCCGTTTCAATATATTTGTTCATTGAGCGAATTTTGAGTGTAGCTGTTGAAAATTTTCCACTCTCACTACTACAGATTATACCATCACAGACGGTTCGAAACTATCATTACAGATAGTTTTTTGAACCGTCTGTGACCTTGTGTCAGTGATATAATAGCATATCACAAACGGTTTTCAAACCGTCTGTGATATCACCATCACAGACGAGTACAGTTAGAAATCGTCTGTGATACTATAGTATCACATACGGTTTTATACTGAAATCATCTGTGATACATAAACATCACAGACGGTTTCTAAATAGAACCGTCTGTGATCCTCTTTTTTTTCCCTACACCCCTAGCAGAACTTCCATCATTAGTATCTGTTGTTCAAAATTTTCTTCTGCTTACACTACGCCAAAACCTGCAATAGGTGACGGTCTATTTGTGGCGGTTTTTTTCGAACCGCCACAAAGATAATTATCAGTGGCGGTTCTATTTCAAAAATAGCGGGAAAAATATCAGTGGCGGTTCTATCCTCGAACCGCCACTGATAATTAATTATCAGTGGCGGTTCAAGGATAGAACCGCCACTGATAACAAATACATTATCAGTGGCGGTTGGAGGCTAGAACCGTCGCGATAACTAGTTATTAGTGGCGGTGCTATCCTCCAACCGCCATCGATTCTATTGATTATCCGTGGCGGTTCTATCCTCGAATCGCCATCGATAATGATTATCGATGACGGTTCGAGGATAGAACCGCCACAGATAATGTTATCGATGGCGGTTCTAGTTAAAACCGCCACTAATAATATTGCCTATAAATAGGTGGTCGAGAGCAAAGACTGGTCTTCTTCTTCCGAGAGCAAACCAAAACTTCTAAATTTTGATTTCGTTTTCTCCAATTCTTGTGCTTGTACTTCCTCTAGTTGTTCCTTGGTGAGTTATTTTTTCTCCTCTCTTGATTTGTGTTAATCTTGTTGCAATTTAATTTTTAAACCAAGTTTAATTAGGATTTATATGTAGATGAGATGAAAAGTTTAGATTTTGTTTATTTTTATTTAGCTACCATTTTGTAGTTGATGAATTTATTTCCTAGCTAGGTTCATTAGATGATGTTGTGTTCCTTTTATAGATGATGAATTATGATTAAGCATATATTTAATATTAATTGTATTTTAAGTTAATTTGATACATGATGAATTTATTATCTAGCTCCTTTAGATGATAAGTAATTAGATTGGTTTTTTAATTACTATTAATTGGGTTCTATTAGTGTACTGGACATATACATCTTGCATATATATGAATTTATTATCTAGCTCTTTTAGATGATAAGTAATTAGATTAGTTTTTAATTACTATTAATTTAGTTCCATTAGTGTACGGACATATACATCTTGCATATAATAAATTTATTTAATTAAGATTATTGGGTATTAATATAAATGAAATTTTAGTTAATTTGGTAGGTGGGTGCTCATCATTTTTAGATGATGAATTTATTATCTAGCTTCTTTACAGGAAAAGTATTGATTAGTTTTTAATTACTATTAATTTGGTTCCATTAGTGCGGACATATATTAAATTTATTTAATTAAGATTATTGGATATTAATATACATGAAATTTTAGCTAATTTGGTAGGTGGATGCTCATCATTTTTAGATGATGAATTTATTATCTAGCTCATTTAGATGATAAGTAATTAGATTAGTTTTTAATCAATTTTTATATGTTAATTGATTTTAGATGGACCGGAGATGGATGTACAATGCGAACCGTTACAGCCGAGATTACATCGATGGGGTATCTGCTTTTCTAAGAGCCGCTGAGGAGAACAAGCTGCACAAGAAGACGGAGTACATACATTGTCCATGCTAATTTGGTAGGGCAGATATGTTGTCTACTGGGGGTTTATCATTCAAGAGCAGTGAAGACGAAGCAATGACGCAACGAGTTCACGAGTTTCATGCCCAGTCCACCCAAGGATCTTTTCACCCAGACAGGGAGAAAGACGAGCTAACAGCGGCCCTAGGAAACAAAGAGCACCCTGGTCGAACACGAGGCGTCGGGGTCAAGGTTCCATGGAGGAGTGGATTCCCTGAGCACGGAGACTCTTATAGGAGTCGGAAGAGAGCTAAAGATGAGCGGGCTGAGAAGGAAATGGAAATGATGAAGGAAAGGGTTCTGCGAGAAATACAAGGCACCATTGAAGAACAAGTTGAACGACAAGTACAACAAGCCTTGAGTCGATCGCGAGCCCACAACGCTTTCTCCGATCCTACAGTCGTCGCAGCGATTGCGCGCCCACGCCATTGGCGTAAGCGGACAACAACCATTATCCCGTGGACGACATACGAGACCCCACACCTGTCACCAACGTGCGTGATGAACATATTTGTATAGGCGCTACAGGGTAGTCTATCCGTGCCAAGAAGGGGTGTCTGCACAATACCCGATAGCGCCAGTTATGCAAAGGTCCAAGTGGACACGGTATTTGCACGCTTTTTGAGATCGGATCGAAAACCCACCAATGATGAGATAACTACTCTAGGAAGTGCCGTCCACTCATTCATCCAATGGCGCAAGCGTGACATCGTCTTGGACCATGCAGTGCCATCCTCTCCTGCAGTACAATCCTCGCATCCGTCACCAGCACCTGAGAGTGAAACGGGGAAGAAGCAAAATAAGGTAGAAAAGAAATGCATTGAGGACCCCATCAAGATGGCCACTGTTAGTACTCCAAAGCAGAAACCTATAACACCTGGTACTTCAAATGACAAACCTACAACCTCTGATCCCAAAAATTGGCACATTAGACAAGTCAGACACCGGATCGGCGAGGCCAGATCGAGTATGATGTCGTGCGACAAAAAAGTAAGGGCAAGGCGAAGTCTGATGACCAAGATGATCAACAAAGATTGAAATTCGAGGTAGGAAGCCCTTGGTCACCGCTTCAAGTTAAAAAGTCTAACACCCATGATACAAGCGATTACATGCATGGTACTTAGATCGATCCAACCAAGACGTACTCCCAAAGATGATCACCGCAATTTTCCGTGAGGAACATTTTCACCATGAGGGCCATGGCTACTTCTTAATAGAATTCGATAACTTGCACAACTTGTTCTATCACGACGCCTCGACATATCTTTTTGAGATGTGGTCACCGTAAGTGTCTAATATATTAATCTTGGCCTACATTCACGTAATACCGATAAATTTCATGTCTAACTAATTCGTTATATAGATACGAGATGATTGAAGTACGAAGAACCAAGGGCGGTGGGATTCTCGACCGGAACGGTTTGCCAACATGAAATCAAAAGAGTACCAAAGGAGGTCGAGGAGTACGATATAAAGTTTTGATTAAACTACAAGACAAGGAGTTTATACTTTTGCCATACAATTTTAAGTAAGTTGCTCACTAGCTAGTTAAATTACTCGCTTATTTCGTTATTTACTCGATGTAAGGACTAATGGTGGCATCATGCATGTGTATGTAGCTTCCATTGGATTCTCGTAATAATTCATCCGAAAAGAGCAAGATGTCGATCATGGATCCACTAGATAAACCTAAAAAGACTTTGAAGAGATGACACATTTAGTGAATGAGGCGCTCAAAAGATATTGTCAGAAGAGCTCGAGATACCGCCCATACCACAAATCCCTTACAATCCGTACGAAGTTTCCAGTACGCACGAAAGGAATACTCTTATATCATATTTCATAGTAAATAGCTCCTTCGACGACATCTTAGTTCATTCGATTTTTGCAAAGGTCACAAGCGGTTAAAGGAACAAATTTATGTGGGTACTTCGTGTGCCAGTACATGCGCGAAATCTTATCATGCACAATAAAAGACAATGACGTAGAGGTCAGTCATGCTGACATGACACATTGATTCACACCACTCAATTTCTATATTCTCTCTTAATTTTGTTTTTATACTTACATACGCCTCAAGTTGTCTATGGTAGGATCGCTTTCTCAAATCCAAGGCATTCAGGCCAGCTCGCCTACTTCATCATGAAGGAAATAATCAACAAAAATGGCGAGTTTTATGACGAAGACAACAACGATCCAGTCATCCATACTATTGTCCCAAACACATGTCTTCAACCTCCGAAGACCCGTAGGCTTCTAGTTTACCTCCACTAGTTTAGGCTTTTTTACTTCAATTCTGTTTCATTACAAAGTGTAAATAACTCTTTGTTCCTTTCATATGGGAACCCCTTCTTTTGCCAATGTCACTTATTTTGTCAGTGGTTGTGGTAATGTAGCATGTACTTTTGTCTTCTTCAGGAACACACACACATGCGAGTGACACTTATAAATATACTTTCTGAGTGTAGCATGTACTTTCGTCAATGCCACTTCTTTTCTTAGTGGTTGTGCTAGTGTAGCATGTACTTTCTGAGTGAATCTTGCTTTTCTTGCTTATCATGCTGGTTTCTTCTTAGAAATAATTGCTCATCGAGGATCAAGTGCTTCACACACAAAAATAAATCTCAAAACCGAATAACTCTAGCATGGAGAAACTCATGGCTCAAGAATGAAGGACGCACTCTTGATGGGCTTAGTGTCATGGTCATCGATGAAGATAAACATCATGCAAATTTGGCAAGGTCTATGCTCAGAACTCGACTTTTATGGTAAGCGCCATCAATTCCTGCCAAAGAATCCATGTCTTGAGAATCATGCACAAGATGTAGGGAAGCTCTTAGTCACCGCTCAAGTTAAAAAGTCTAACACCCATGATGCAGCGATTACATGCATGGTACATGGATCGATCCAACCAAGACGTACTCCGAATGATGCAGCCAAGGCGTACTCCGAATGATGCATGGTACACCCATGATGCAGCGATTACATGCATGGCACAAGAATATGGCATTATCTACATGCTATCGCAAATCGTGTGAAAAAGCAATTTGTAAGAACAATATCTTTTATAT
This sequence comes from Otatea glauca, assembly GCA_036346275.1. NCBI lineage: Eukaryota > Viridiplantae > Streptophyta > Magnoliopsida > Poales > Poaceae > Otatea > Otatea glauca. The sequence goes on from CM070712.1 coordinate 11,506,228, forward strand.
CCGAGTGGACACATCTTCATGCGTGTCGATGTGCAAATATAATTGCATCTAAGTTTCTTTTAGTCCGATTATCAAAGCAATAAATTAAATGCATGACCTAGGCTACTCCTATCACTATAGCACAACAAGATAAATCAAGAACTAAAATTAGTAAATGGTATGGTGTAAAGTCTGCTATCCCTTGTTCTTGTTTGCAATTATGGATCTTCCATTTTGAAAAATTACGTATTCTCGCATTTGTTTGGTGCTATGTCCATTGAAAGACCAAAATTGTTATTTTTACCACACATGGTGAGATATTTGTTTGATCGACCTCAAGTGGCTTCTTTTGTTTGTGTAGACAATAGATCGAAATGAAATCAAGGGTGACAGGAGATGGACAACCAACACATCCCGCAAAATGTAAGAGAAGGAAGTCGTGTCATCTGTATGACAAGATTATCGACCTCTGTGGTCACGGGATTGGATGCCCATGGCAAAACTCCACACAGAGGTATGTTATGGAAAAACATATTCCTATCTAATTTCTATGTCAAGTAAAAGTATAATTTATTACCCCGATTAGTCCAAATTGTCTTACGTGAAACAATTGAATCATCATCTGTGGCTTGGAAAAGGCAAGTCTACATTGAAGGGATGTACCATGTGATTGCAATTTACAACATTAAGAAAGGAAATTTTGATTGAAGTGAGTGATAACATGAACAGACATTTTAAGAATATCAACTTGGATAGAAGTCGTGCTAGTATCCCCGCTCATCAATCTGAACTAGATAATCCAGATCATGAGCAAGCACCATTCCATGTTAGCACATATGATCCGGATGTAGTCCGGGTTATGTTGGCTACTTGTTCCATTAGATCATTGTCATACCTTAATAAATAGCTTATTTGCAGTGTATATATGGTAATATGTCAAAACTATCATATAAAGGAATGCAATTTTGGGCCTGTGTGCTATAAAACTGTTAGCAAATGCATTACTTTGACTGCTAGCAGTAGTTTCTTAATGTTGTAAATTGCAATCACAGTAGTTTCTTAATGTTGTAAATATCTAGACCTTCCATTTTTAGAGTGGGTTGATCATTTGCTGGTTTGTTACCAGCACCCACAAAGTTAGCTTTGGTTCTTTTTTTGACATGAAGATGGTGATTTCTTTTCTTTTAGACCTCAATAGCTGCCTAAAGAATTTGGGAAGCTAGTTTTAATTTGACCCCTTATGCTACAGATATATTATTTTCATCCGCTGGTCATTGATTATTTATTGTTTTTTCTATAAATTCGAACTTCTATCAGTACCCTTTTTCGAGTATCTCCTTTTCTTAGCAAAGGTTGATTTCATTTTGGCAGCGGTGCACATGGAAGAGTTGAGTGGTTTTCAGTTCCTTGAAGTTGCCAAAGAGTTGTATAAAAACCTTCAAGTGATTAGTAAGTAGATAGAATCTTAACTATTTTGTGTTATCTCCAAGTCTTCTATGCCCTGTTTTTATCTCTCTTGTATGTGACAGTTTTTATAAAATGATTATGCTAATAAATCTTACATTTGAACTAGTGATGTCAACTGAAACAACAATGTACATAAATACTGGCATGGCTAGCGCTGCCTGAGGCTAGCCACAAATGCCATTTTTTTTTTTGTATGGGATTATCGTGGCGGTTTTAGCCAAAAACCGCTACTGACGTAATATCAGTGACGGTTCTATCAAAAAAACCGCCACTGATAATAGTCCTATCAGTGGCGGTTTTATATACAACCGCCACTGATAGTTTTATTAGTGGTAGTTCGAGCCAAAAACCGCCACTAATCATCCAAGTATCAGTGGCGGTTTTTGGGATAGAACCGCTACTGATATTTGAGTATCAGTGGCGGTTCTATTAAAAAACCGCCACTGATAGGACTATTATTAGTGGCGGTTTTGGCTCGAACCGCCATCGATACCGAATATCGATGGTCGTTCTAGCCAAAAACCGCCACGAGATAGTATTATTTGTGGCGGTTCTAGAACCGCCACTGATAATCCTCGATTATCAGTGGCACTAAATCTGTGACGGTTCAAAAACCGCTACTGATGGCAGTTATGAACCGCCACTGATGGCCTTTTTCAAGGTAGTGTTAGGTAATTCTACAACGACTTTTATAAGGCACAACCAGTTATAGATTTAGTAATTGAATATCTAAACTTTCTAGATGCATCGAGGCAATAGCTTGTCTGATCAAGATCATCTTAAAATATGAAGTTTTGTAACATTTTCATCTCTTTCTTATTATAATATTGATGGATGCTAAGGTAAAATCCCATTTCATTCCACAGTTTGTCAAGAACGTTGTCATGCTCTGATTTATCGCTTCCACTTCATCCTCATCCCCGAACGAGAATACCATAGGGAGCCATGCTTATTGAATTAACGATAATTTAATCAAATCCATACGATGACTTAATCAACTCTATAATTCAAGAAGCATGGCTGCTTATGGTATTCTCGGGATATGAGGATAAAGTGATAACGTTAAATCAGCGCATGACACCTTTCAAGATGAACTGTGGAATAAAATAGATTTTACCTTAGAATTCATCAATATTATAATAAGAAATGAGATGAAAGTGCTACAAAACTTCATATTTTAAGATGATCCTAATCAGACGAGCTGTTGCCTCGATGCATCTAGGAAGTTTAGATATTCAATTACTAAATCTATAACTGGTTGTGCCTTATAAATATCGTTGCAGAAATACCTAAGTAGAAGAAAATTTCGAAAAACAGATACTAATGATGGAAGTTCTGCTGGGGGTGTAGGGAAAAAAAGAGGATCATAGACGGTAGCGTGCTGGAGAATTGGATTACGTAAGAAAGATAGAAAAAGTAGCCCTTCAGTTGTTCGATCTTTTTCTGTTAACTTATAATAGGTTTTCATGTCGTCTATTTTTACAATGTAGATTATTAAGATGCCTATTCTAACAGCTTGTAAGTGTTATTTTTGATAAATGCCACGACTAGTTACATTTTAAACCTAATGAGTACTCCAAAATCATCAAATATTCTTTCAATTTATTTTATGCCGTGTAGTCTAAACATTATTGGTTGAAAGGCAAGTACTTCCATATCCTTACAATTGCTTCATACACACACGTGTATATGTGGTGCCTTCAAATAGAAATATTTGTAAAATAGTACACAAAAATGGCTACTCCATGATCTTTCCTTCAAAATTTGGCACTGGATAATGCTAACCAATATATATAAGTCAACAGCTACAAAAGTAAGTGAAATATACTGCTAAATAACTACCTTCTTCCACAAGACAACATTCTTTCTCTCTTGGAGAACCAGTAGATGATCCCGCAGCTAAGAGGTGACCACCCAAGGCTCACATTCGGGGTTGCCAATGTTCTGATTTGATGCATATGTAATCCATCCAAAATTCCATATAATATCATCATGTATTCTTCAACTAGAGATGCTAGCAATCAATGCACTATATTACTAAAAATCCATGCAAATGTGATACCCAAGCATGAATGTTGTCTTACCCGTTCTAATAATGCAAATTGATTGAACAATATCAAGCAAATGTGGTTTCTACGAGTCACATCTGAACTAATGTATGGACATACTGTCTATATCACACGCATTTATATTGTCTATATCTTTGAGTTTGTTATAATTATGGCAACTAACTATATTTTTAATTGCTATTGTGTCTGCAACATGATATTTATAATCTGCAACATGATTAGAATCAATGTATTCAAGAACAAGTGTAGCAATTGACACTGGTTCACAATCACAAGCATGCCCTAGGTAGTATCGATGCTTAACAACAAAACCACATGATGATACTTCACAATCATAACCATTGATCTATTAACACAAGGATACAGGGTACTCACCGAGGAGGAGTTCGGCGGGGAGGAGTAGCCGACGGGGAGGAGGATGCTCGCAGCCGGGATGGTCGTTGTCGCCTCCACAGCCACGGGCTCGAGGGCGACCGATGCGTGTAGCCGCCAGATATGGGAGGTCGAGGGCGCGAGGGGAGATGCCGATTGGGGACGCGCCAAGGCCGGGGGCGTCGACGAGGTCAGGGGGAGGTGCTGCAGTGGGGGACGAAGCGTCGGCGATAGATGAAGCGTCGGCTAGGGTTTTGAGCGCGTAGTTGGTAATAGAACGATCTGCGCGAAGGAGGTAGCCTGGGAGGAGGATGCTAGGGAGGATTTCGCCGGGGAGGAGGTCGCCTAGGAGGAGGAACACCGGGGAGCTAGGGTTTGAGGGAGACGAAACGCATGGGTCTACGCTACGAAGCTCTATCGGTATGTTTATATAGTGGTCTGAGGTTATTTGACAGACGGTTCTTAGTTAGAATCGTATGTGATGTGAACTTATCACAGACGGTTCGTATTTAAAACCGTCTGTGATATTGATGTATATCACTGACGGTTGATAAAGAGTACCATCAGTGATGTTCTTTATCAGAGGCAGTTTGTCCTAATCGTCTGTGTTGAGACGTCTAATATAACTCTTTCTGTATTAGTGTCTCTACCTTTGCTTAAATGCTTTGAAAGAGGTTAAGTGGTTGTATTATGTCATTTAATAGGGTATGTATGATCGTTTCTTAGTAACTATTTCTTAGTGCTTCTTTAGTCTATACGCACGTACGGTACGCTATGGACAAATACAAATAAACAGATGGAGCAGATGATTAAGGAAGAAACAGAAGGATAAGCAACGCAAAGTATAGTACAATTAAGTATCGAGCGTCAAATTTAATAGACGGAAGTACCAACGTCCACCGGGATTTGGACTAGCTGATGTGTTCTTCCATTTCGAGACATTAAATTGTGGCCGTGACGGACTAAACTATGCTAAGTTGCTAGTGTATCCCTATATTTTGTGCACAGAAGGGAAAAGAACAACATAAAGTACAACACAGGCGCAACATAAATTAGTACAAGGCTTAGAATTAAAGAGACTACACAGATGTCATGTACTATAACAGTTCCCTGGGTGAAGGGCTGCAGGCATGGCCAAAAACTCGTGTGCTCGTTTCTGAAGTTGTTCCTATCTGGTCATCTATACGCCAAGCAGGACAGGACCATTAATATCCTAATTGTTTATGTCTGGGCCCTGTTTACGTTGAACTAGTTTAACAGGTCTTGTCAGATCCTTTTATACTGTTCCAAAAGGAATGGTGCATGTATGCCTGTAGTTACATATGGGGGCGAAATCTTTTATACTACTTTACAAATTCTCCAAGCCCAATTGGAGATGCATATAGGAATTTCAAAGAAAAATAAAATGTCTCTTGTCCTATAGAATTCTTGTGGCAATATTGTGTGCCAAATGGCTCTAAAGGAAAAACATGCAAAAAAAAATTGCGAGACACGGTTTCATTTGGGTAACTAGTTGATGGGACGAGGTTAAATAGGATAGGATGGTTGTATACTATTTTATTCTATTGTTTTGGATGAATAGAATGATTCTCACTATCCAAAATGGAATAGTTCCATTCAAGTACCAAAACATATGGGTGACTTTTTTCTTTAACCATTTTATATATGTACCACTTAGTACAAGCAACCAAATAGATCGTAAATGAGGATAGTTGCATCTATGTGCAGATTTATTTGCCTCTTAGGCTCTTAGCTACCAACTTGCAGTGTGCTTCCTTGGGTTAGGGCTCAAGGGTTGATCAATCAGCCGGGATCAGGGATACAAATTTCGCCAAAATTTTGGATTTCGGGCCAACACGAAATCCAAACTACCTACCGGATAAAAAAATTTGAATTTTTTTTGAAATTGCTACGGTACCCAAAATTTCATTTTTCCAACGAAATTTCTTGCTTTTTGGCCGGTTTTCAAACTTTTAGGGCCGGATTTGGTCCAATAACCCTTAAGAAAGTCATCTTCTATGAAAATTTGTTAAAAAAACTGAATTTTTGAGACATTTTAAAATTTTGGCAGAAACACTGTTAGATTTTTTATAAAATTGTACAAGGTTGATAATGATCTAAAAAATTTATGGTACTATCTCTATTAGTGTAGAATCATACAAAAAAATTCAAAAAAATTTAACTTTATTTTTTATCTTTAAAAAATCAAAAATTGCATAAACATAATTGAGACAGTAATCTTGTCAGAATTTTATAAATTTTGTCGAGTGTGATCATGATCTAAAATTTTTATGAGTGATTAAGAATTGCCTCAGTACCATTCTATAAATTTTTAAAAAATTTAAACTTTTTTTTGGTCAATAAAATCTATGTAAGCATTGACTTCATTTGTTATATTATATTTCAAAACTCAAAAAGTGAAAGAACATAAATGGTACTGTGCGTTGTAAGAATTTTATAAATTCACTGGAGTGTGATCATGATTCAAAATATTTATGAGATCTTAATAATTTCCTTATCACCGTTCTGTAAAAGTTTCAAAAATTTAAACCTTTTTTTATAGCTAAAGCAAATCTATGTATTGATCATTAGGCTTTTATCAGGATGTAACACTGTCAGAATTTTTAAACATTATTTAATTATGATCATCATCTAAAATTTTATATAAATATTAATGTTATATTAGGAACATTCACAAAATTTTTAAAAATTTTCTAAGGTGGTTTGTACAATTTTTCATTTTGTTCAAGTTTGCCGGTCAGCCTTTAACAGGATAATTGCACTTTTCGAATTTTTAAAACTTCATGAAGCTTGATCATCATCTGAAAATTTTATGAGAATATTAGTGATGCATCATAACCATGCACAAAAAATTTAAAAATTTTCTAACGTGGTTTGAACCAGTTTTTATTCGATTCAAACTTGTCGGTCAGCGTTTTATCATGATAGTTGCAATTTTTGAATTTTTAAAAGTTCCTCAGACTTGATAATCATCTGACATTTTTATGAGAATATCAATGATATGCCAGGAACCTTCACAAAAAAATTAAAATTTTTATACATCGTTTGAACAATTTTTTGTTCAGTTCAAATTTGCCAAAATTTCGGATATTTCAACGAAATTCGGTTAAAAAATTCCGGATTTGAATTTTGTTTTCTGAATTTTATCCGAATTTTGTCCGAAATAATGAGGTTTTACTGAAATTTCGGATTTCGGTCATTGACGAAATTTGATCTGAAACGAAATTTGAATGCCTGGCCGGGATACTCGTCCTCGTATTTCGATAAAATGTTCTGAAGATAAGGACGAAGAAGTGGAAGACTTCCTCGCCAAAACAAAAAATGACGAATAGGCTGACTAGATACTTTTACTTTATCAATTCTTTCTTCCTAAATTTACAACCAAGCCCTCATTTCTATAAAGGAGTTCTAAAACAATTGTTTACTTAACAGAAAAGATTAACTTTGTGACTATGACTAACAATAGCATTTGAAATATGGATGCCGTCCATACCCATTTGAGCTCATTTTGCCCAAACCCAATAAAAATCGGGTATGCCGCATGGACACTGCCTACCCAATGGGTAAGAGAAGATCAAAGGAAGAAGCTACATGTGACCCATTATGCTCAACTTCGTCTGAGCTAAGGAAAACAGCGACAACCACAATTAAAAACTTTCACCATTTAATACATGGTGCATTATTCATATGGTGCATATACAGTGCTTTCTTAAGTCTAGCTACTGTGAATACTGCATTGTCCGCGTATTTATTCCATAAGTATCCAGTGTCTCGCTCCCGACAGCTTGCTACTTCGCGATCTAGTCACTAGCTTCCCCGCAGTCATAACCCTCATCAGCAACATCATAGTAGGGGCCAGCATCGTTATAAGTACTAGTCTCTAGCTCACCATAATTAGCATACATCACAGTTTCTTGAAAATAATAAATAAAACAAGTCTGAGTACAAAAGTACACGGCGAGCCACAAAAAGTTGATGCATGTTAATTGTAGTGTATACCTCGGTCACCATGATGTTTTTCCAAAGTAATATATATCCAAAATAACATAGAAACCAAATACCATTACCTTTTTTGTTGGAAAAATCCTTGTTTTAATTTAAAAATCTAGTGGTTGTAGTGCGATATGGGATCTTATAACCTGTGTTAGAATGATACCCACATGACATACATTCAAACCCAGAAGTTAGGAGTGATATCACATTTTAATCTCATCATATGCGTATTATTTTGCCCATGGAATCACCTGGCTTATAAATTAAGCCAAGGAACCAAAACCTTTAGCCAACCCATACAAAAGGCTGGCTGTTTGAGATCCCTACCTGACAGTATCTCCCTAGGGCGACTACTGTGTTTGGTGCAATCACCTCCTCACGTGTGGCACACACAACTACTTGACTGGTTAATAAGTTTAGCATGTCCCATCTAGGTCTATAGTCAGTATGGTTTGCACCTCTTTTAAAGCCATCACTAGTTTGTTGTGTCCTTGAGTACTATCCTTATGTAGAGGAGTCATGACTTCCACAACAAAACCCTACTAGGTTATTCCTATCTTGAACTCTACTCACCAAATATTCCCTTCATAACCCTGCCTGGGCCAAGAACAAATAATAGTACTTAATACCCACGGTGGATCTCCCCAATCCACTTAATTCTTTTATTTGTTATTAGAAATTGAAAGACCATGTAGAGGTCCAAGTGTGTGATGAGTAATTCACTGTATTCGAGCTTTTGGTGCTCAAGGTTGAATTTGATTTGAGTCTATCCTGGTCGAATACCAGTGGTCAGACCTCGAGTGGTCGGTTCTTTGGCTGGTCGAAGACCAATGGTCGAGTGATTCGAGTAGAGTGAGAATTGAGAAGTATCGAGTAGGAATGCTGCAAGGTCGAGCGGCAGGTTAGGTCGATTACTACCAAGTTCTGGTCAGGCTGAAATTGGGATAATTCTGTGGTGTTCGGTTTTTGAGCCATAACTTTCACACCCGAGCTCCAAATTACTGTACCCTATTGAAAGCTGAGGACATAAGCTTCAATTCTTTCTATAGTGAACCTTTCAAATTCGGTTGTTTTCAAACTTTAATCTATGCGACAACTCTGCTGCCTTAGGAACACTGAATTAGGGTTTCTTGGATCGTTCTAAGATTAAGCTTGTTCCTTTGAGTTCAATAGCATCTATAAAGCATAAAATCCCAAAAATATTAATAGACCTACCATTGGGAACCAATCATCCCTTGTGAATACTTTGATACTATTTGAGACTAGCTTGTTGATATTGCTTAGGGCTGCTCTACTTGGTACATTGCATATTCTTGAATTATCACATCATACTGTCTTGTGACATCGAGTTAGGGATTTCAAAACTTTATTCATACTAGTGTTTGCCGAAAGTCACCAAAAGAAAAGAAAAGAGAAAGAAAGAGCCAAAAGGCCAAAAAAAAGAAAACAAAATAGTGGTTGGCAGCACTACATTGAGCAAAACCCTAATTTGTGTTCATTATTTTCAGATTGTGTAATTGTATTAATTAGTAAGCAATCTTGTGCCATTTTACCTTTTGTGAAGCAATTAGCTAGTGTCTCTCCATAACTTATGCAACATGAGCTTTGGTGCTAAAATTATTCTTATTTAGCTCATTCCATTGGTTGCATTAAGTTCCATCATCTTGCGTGTGTTTTGTCTTAAAATTCGCTTATATCCTTGTGATCTGCAACTAGGGCTTGTGAATTCTAGTTTGGGTCATTACTTATCATTACAATAACTAGAATTATCAAATTGCATAGAAAATATATATTGTCTGTCCAAGCTTCACCTTCTACAAGCCAAATAGGTACTTGTAACATCCCAACATTTGCCTAAATATTATTTTATTAATTTTAGTGCATTTTATTATTTCTGGGAGTTATTTGGATTTTTTTTCCGGATTTTATTGGAATTTATTAAATATAATTATATGGGCATTTTATTGAAAAGTATTAAAATAATGATAAAGTTTATATAAAGTTTGGCTAAAAATATTTTATTTGAGTTCAAAATGTCACAAAGTATTTTTGAGAATTTTCTTGGATTTTTCCTGATGTTTTATTACTTAAAACTAATTAAATGAATTTCTGTAATTATTTTAAAAGAAAAATGCGAGGAAATCATTAATCAGTGTCGGGCCACAGCCTAACACTATGCGCATGCGGCGCAGCGTTATGCGGCCCATTTGGCCCGTCTTCTGGAAGTTCAATCAGCGCCGTTGGATGCTAGATCGGATGGTCGAGATTGATTAGAAACCCTAGGTTTAACTGCCTTTGGATCAAGTTCGTGTGGATGGAGGAGATTGCACCACGTTGACGGAGTGTGCGAACCGTCCGTTTGTTGGCAAGTGTTTGGCCCGGATTCTGCCGCGTCGCGCCCCACCGCCGTCTTCATCCCGGACTCGATTTTCGCCGCCGTGTAGGACTTGGAGTTCGTGTAGGGCTCGAATCCCAGCGCTATAAATACCGCGCGTGCTAAGCCCGAGGTTCCCTGTTGAACGCCGCGTCTGCTAGTCCAAGAATCATCGTAGAAGTCGCCATCTTCGGGGCACGGGAGCTCGCCGGAGTAGGAGGCCGAAGCCGCTGCGGTTTTTGCACAAGAACGTCGTCGTCGAGCCGTTAGCTACCTCATTGTGTGCGGGTTCAAAGTCGTCATGAAGAAGCGCGTCATATCTACTGCTTGAGATCGCCGGGATCATGCCAGAACGCCATTGGGAAGGTCTTCATTTTTGCTGCCGGTGAAGCCTCGCCGATGTGCCGTCATCGCCGGTTAAAGCTTTGCTGGCCGTCGAATCAGGAGCGAACGTCTGGGATCAAGACACGTCGCCGCGTTAGTAGTGAATCGAACCGTCAAGGTGAACCATTAGATTAGATCGATTGGTCGAGGTGTCGCCACATTGCGCGTGATCTGGAGCCAAACCGCTCGCTGTAGCCAATCGCGCCTCGCCGCGTGGCGGGCTCGAGCACCGAGGAGTCATGGACCGGGTCCACGGTGGACCAAATCCAAACCGAGGAGTCATATGATTGGTTCGGGCAGAGCTGACGTCATCATGGCGCAGTAATTCGGTTTTTCAGAATAAAAATAAATTGGCAAAATCAGATTTTCTATTTTCAGTATTTTCAGTATTTATTTCAATCTTTGAAAGGCTATAACTTTTGCATTTTAACTCGGATTGAGGTGATTCAAATTTCTAAAAATTTGTAAAATTGAGATATATTTAATGGTCAATTTTATTTGATTTTTTGAGTTATTTTCTCTCTATTTTGGTATTTATTTGCTTTTCTCCTTCGGTACGCGTAGACGTTGAATTGTGTGATGCTATGGAGGAGGATTCGTTGACCCAAGATCAAGTTCCAGAGCAAGGCCAGAACCTATTCAAAGGCAAGTTATGCTTTGATCATGTTGAACCCATGTTCATACAAATGCTATATTGTTTTACCTATTGCATATTATTTCAAGTATACAATTGTTTCAATTAAATTGGGACTTAGATATTATACCAAATTGATCTATACCCTACCTTGTCATTTGTATGCCATGATCTAATTGTCACCCTAGGATGGTTAACTGATAGTTGGTTAATATTGATAATCAACATGGGCTGGTTAGACAGTCGTAGATTGCTTAGCCGTGCCACGTCATCACATGTACTTGAATCATCAATGTTTAATCTTGATTAATGTAATATGGAACAATGATGTGAACGTGTGTGTCATGTGAGATCATGCAATGAGATTGAGTTGTAGTGGCGAGTTATGTCACGCAACGATGTTGAAGTTGTTGATGGCACATGGTGCTTGGTAATCAACTGGGATGGTAATCACTTAGATCGGGGCAAGTGACAAGGGGCGAGTATGCCAAGGTGGGCCCGATGGGCAGAGGGTATGTGGATGTCTTGCCCTGATCACTCTAAGGACTTAACCTTGCAAGCCTTTGACCTGAGTCAATCATGCAACCACATGTCTGGTATGGGACAGCCTAGCTGATTAATTTGCAATTTCTTAACTTTGGTACTATCTTAGTCAGTGTGAGTTCCCGAATTATGGAATAATTCACATGGCGCAAGAGGGGGGCCCTGGACGTGGTAACCAGTCCCACAAGTGTTGAAAGTTTAGCGGGTGGTACCGGGTTAAGCCAGAGCATTGTAAAGGCTTTGTCGTGATTTCTCTGTCGGCACACCAAAGGAAGTGTGCTAATGGCCAGGCGCAAAGAGAATATCATGTCGTGTGGGTAAAGTGCATAACCTCTGCAGAGTGTAAACCTATTCGAATAGCCGTGCTCACTGTATTGAGCAATGCTCGGGAATTACAGTTAAGGGTTAGTTTAATTAAATGGAAAACTTGGTTGGGATGGTGGGATTGTCATATGGAAGGTTGGAACTTGACTTAGGATTGGAAACTTGGTTTACTTGAGAAATGCTGAATCTATCTATTACTGTGATTTGTTTTACAGTCTTTACAATCTATTTATTGTATTGTTCATAAATGCTGCTTATTGCAAAATAGCCATAATAGCCTACCTTTGGAATAAGCCTTGCATATAGTTACATAGAATTGCATTCTGTGCGCAACTTGTTGAGTGCTTTAAGTACTCACCCTTGCCAACAATAACATCACCAGTGAGAAGTCTACACCAGCTTTGGAGGAGGTGTTCCAGGAGGAGACAAGTATTTAGGGGCGAGCCTTGTCAGTTGCCTGTGGTATACTGAAGGGTTGTCTACGTTTTCATTCCGCTGCAGTTTAATTTGTTATTCAGCTTTCCGAGGCTTGGTCATGTAAGTTGATCATAAGGTCATCCAACTAGTATTATTTAATATATGATGTCTTTTATTGTATTTCCGTTGTGTATGATTGTGATATTTACTGATATTGAGCCTGTGTGCACTAGCGTGATCCTGGACTAGTGCGGTATACACAGAGTTCCAGATTTGCATATTCGGGTCCCGATAGATGTGGTATCAGAGCCATACTGACTATAGGCCTTGACCCTAAATAGTCTGGTCGTCTCCATAGGACCTTCAAAATTATTTTCTTAAGGAAAGAATTAACTTGGAAGAATAATATGTTCTTGACTTATCTTATTCTTCTATTCCTTCCCTGCCAAAGTTTCTCTCTTTTCCCCTGCTGAATTTCTCTCTCTCTCTCCCTTGCTGGATCAAGTTAAAAATCTTATCTGAGTTGTCTTAGTAGTTGACGATATACCACACCATAGGAGCAAGCATCAAGCGCTTGCTGTCAACCCTGAAGATCATGAAGGAAGGTATCATCGAGCTCAAGGAAGGAGTAGATCGATGAAATGTTCTAGAAGCTAGAAGACCTATGCTTCGAGTAGCTAGTTGAGACTCATGTGTGGGAGTCGCGTCTGCTTAAGATAGAAGTGTTACCCCTGTAGGCGGTAGTTTTGTGTGTATAGGTTGAATTGGTTCTTCCTTGATTGCTGACTGTGCAGTATGTGTTGAAGAGCTTTTAGGCTTATATAAACAACCATACCAAGTTATTAATATTGTTTGCTTAAGTTATTTGGTTAAACCTATCTCCCCTGCTTTAGGATCCCTGCTTCTTACCTATGCTATTTCCCTTTTCCCTAATCCGGTGAAGCAATCAACAGAGGGTTCAGACTTGAGGAAACAACAGAATCAGTAAAGGTGAAAATCAAGCCAGTAAGAATCTCAATAATAGATTAGTTCTTCAACCGTCAGTACAGATAGATATGCGGAGTTTCAAAGAGTTCTTGACTACTTAGACTCAGTTGATGCATGCAATGATGAAGCAGATGCAGAATATGACTGACCAAGCCAATGTCAACAAAGTGTTCCAAGCTGCTACCAACAATTTCCGTTCCTACTCAAGGTTATCAGAATTTATAAAGACTTGTTCGCCGGCGTTTTCAGGAAGTGTGTTACCTTCAGAAGCGGATAATTGACTCAAGACCATCGAGAGGAAGCTGCTCATTGCTCAGTGTAAAGGTGATGAGAAAGTCATGTATGCTCTTATCAGTTACAAGGAATTGCTGCTGAATGGTGGAAGAAATATTGTGTAGTTCATGGAGCCCCGCGGAATATCACTTGGAATGAATTTGTTGTTGCTTTTCGTAATCTCTTTGCCTAACCTGGAGACAGTATGGTCACGGTAAATACGGAGCATAATACTACCCCTGCACCTTGTTCGACATATAAGCGTTGCTCTCTGAAGTGTTGTCAACCAAACAAGTCAAAAGATCGTGCGTGCAATCGCTGTGTAGAAATAGGACATACCGCTGACGAGCATGCGATTAACTGCTCCAGCTGTGAAGGAAGTCATTCACTTGGAGAGTGTCCTATGGGCAACATCACATGTTACCTGTGTGAAGGTCGAGATCATAGTCTAGCTCAATGTCCCTTGGATTCAATAGTTACTGCTGTAACCCAGCATCAGCAAAAGAATCTTCGAGCCATAGTTGCTCAAGAGTTGTCAAGAAGAGGTGGAACGTCAGCTGCAAAAGTGGTGCCGCTCAAAGAGCTAAAGACACAATACCTTAATCCTGTTGGCCCTCATGAAGAAAGAAGTAATTGGCAATCACCAACAGCATGTTTCCTGTGTGATGAAGAAGGTCATTGGGCTAGGGAATGCCCTATGAAGCAACCAGCTCTGACGCAACAAGAAGACAACAATGTACATGTAGCTGCACAATAGAAAAACGGGTGTGTTACAACTATCACAAGGAAGGCCATTATGCTAATCGATGCCCACAGAAAAGACAATCATTGTCTGCGGCCATGGATGTTCCAGAAGTATACTAAGGGTTGTCTACATTTTCATTCCGCTGCAATTTAATTTGTTATTCAGCCTTGCGAGGCTTGGTCATGTAAGTTGACCATAAGGTCATCCAACTAGTATTATTTAATATATGATGTCTTTTATTGTATTTCCGTTGTGTATGATTGTGATATTTACTAATGTTGAGCCTGTGTGCACTAGCGTGATCCTGGACTAGTGCGGTATACACAGAGGGTCCGGATTTGCATATTCAGGTCCCGACAGTACCGTTCTCCTTGCAATTGCTTTGCCAAGCTTGAGTGTGTTTATCACGAACCAGCTGCCGGTTACCACCTTTTTGCTTAGTAAGAATTAGTAAGAACTTGGTAAAAGCTTGAGTGTGAGAGACTTTGTGATTTGTTTCTTGTCTTCACTAACAATGGCAGGTTCTCAATGTTGTAGTGCTTGGACCAACAGCATCCTAGAAGAAGAGGTAGTTCACACTCCGAGATACGAAAAACGTACGAGCACAACTTCACCACCACGGGAGGTACGACGACATAGCACACGTAACAAAAGTAAGTTGACCGTACCTATTTTTAGTGGTAAATATGATCCTGAAGGTTATCTTACTTAGGAATTAGCTGTAGTACAATCATTTGATAAAAATGGAATTCCTTAGCATGATAAGGTTAGGGTTGTTACTAGTGGATTTACTGATTTTGCTGCTCTTTGGTGGAATGATTATATGCGTTAAATTCAGGACATCCCTAGCACATGGATTAAATTGAAAAAAAATTATGAGAGCTAGATTTGTTCCTTCATATGTTGCTCGCCAATTATGGAATGAATTACAACATCTAAAACAAGTTAGTAAAACTGTGGACGAGTACTACCAATAATTTCAGCGTAGATCTTTGCGTTGTGGGTTAAAAGATACCGAAAAGACTAGGATGAACAGCTTTTATTGTGGACTAGGTTTTGATATTCAGATCATGATATCTTGTAAATAATTCAATTCTATATTATGCTTGCTTAATCTTTCATGTAAAACTGAAAGAAAAATACAGAGAAGACTATCAACCACAGTTCAAGTTCCTACAGAGTTAAATGCTAATCCTATTGCATGCACTGCACCAAACCTTAATGAGAGCAAACACCCAGAGCATGCGAAAGAAATACCAAAAAATTCGAGTGAAGTAGAGGATAGCACATGTGAGGATGATTGTATTAACGTAATCCAATCTACTTCTGTTATTTCTGTTGTTGCTGTTCCATGTGATATGCAGGTTACTTCTGAAGAAGGGGAGCTAAAAGTTGAAAACCCTGCATAATCAATTGAAAGTTTTGAGGTACCTACTTCTTCTGAGGAGGATGCTAATGACTATAGTACATATCTGATTTTATAGGAAGAAAGAGAGTAAATTTGTGAGTATATTTCTGCTGTACTTAATTCTAGTGAGTTACCATCTTGTGCCACAATTGTAGAACCATGTGATGAATTGCATGCTTATAATTTTGATCATGTGGTGCTGATTACCCATAAGGAAGTGATAGATAGAATATCTCCTGCCACTGTATTGTGCTATACATGTTAAATGAGCCTGTTAACTTGAATTGTGATATGGATAAGATTTCTGAAATTTCATCTCTTAAGTCTTTATCTAGCACATATGCCTACTATTTTGAATTCAATTTATTTGGGGATTATGGCATAGATGGCAAGTTTCTTGTTTACAGAATATGCATAACTTGTGATAATGTTGTTGAATTGAAGCTTGCTGTTTTGGGCAATCCTAGTTGTATGCAACATCTTGCTTCATGTGTGGAACCATCAAATTTTTCTGACATGTGTGATACCCATAGCTTGCTACCTCATTGTTTGAATTTTAGTACATTGACTTGTATTACAAATCAGCATGTCGTAGTTGAAGAGTGGAAGCCTATTAAAATTGAGTCACCATTGTTAGAATGGTTTGATATTGCTTGTTTACAATCTGATCATATGAATGAGCTATGCTTGTTTCCAAAACTTGTAGTTTTGCCCATCTATGTTATTCAACGAGGCGTACAAAATATGAGTATTCTTAATCCAAGAACAGGGATAGATATGTGCTTTACTTATATTTGCAAATTAAGTTGCAAACTGAATCATATTAATATTTTTGTTATATGCTTCACTTATAATCACAAATTGAGTTGCAAAATTGTGAGGAAAGGCGCTTTGCTTACATTTGATCTCCTCATTTGCTGTTATGCAAATAGTATTACACGAACCCAAAAGAACAATGAAATATGGGATATATATACATGTATGTTGCATACAAGTTGTTCTTTTTGTTGCTTGTTTCTTCTCCAGCTTGTTCAAAACCGAGGATGGTTTTCTTTCAAGGAGTTGAGGAAGCATCCAGGAGTGCTAGCTTTCATCATACCGTTATATGCTAGAAAGAAGTGTTGAGCTATGTGGATAATTATAAGGTGAATCCTTTGAATATTTTTCTTGTATTCAAAATATGTAAAGAGGCGGAGCTACTATTTTATTTAATTGAATGCAGGACCTATATGAGGATGTTTTGTGTTGAGGACAAGCTAAAAGGTGAGCTTGAGTCGAGACAACTCAAATTCAAGAAGAGGAGGATGATGAGGACATCACTACTACGGATACAACCACACCTGGTTGGACAAACTTCAACATGTCATCCTTGGGCTAAGAAAAAAGAGATATCAAATCCATCACATTTTGCAATCTAATTTGGCCTCCAGATACCAACCTAAAGTAAAACGAGCATATCTTTTGCATACGGTGTCCAATTGGAGAGTTCTTGCACTTGGTATACTTCGAGATCTTTCCAACAGATTTGACCCTACCCAAAAATTCCTTCGGAGTACTCCGCAATCAACAAAACAATTTTTGTGATTGAAGGTTGGAATAAGTTCCTGACATCCTTAAGATCACATCTACCAAGTTTCACAAGTTTTTGTCCAGCCGATCAAATGATTCCTTAAGATTTGCTTTTGAGTCGTGCTGTTTTCAGACTCTGTTCTTGCTGCTGTTCTTGAGTCCGGTGCTACCAGTCTCCCTGTGGTAGCACCACCCATACAGAGCAGTTACTACTTCTCATTTGCTCCTTTTGGATTGATTTGTTTGTGGGCTTGGTTCAATCATTTTTGAGTGGGGGAAATTTGAGATTTGGGATCATTCACCCCCCCTCTAATCGCCATTTCGATCCTCTAGAAAGTTGATTTTTGGTTGCCTTCCAATATTTTGAAATCCTCTCACTGTAACAACCCGGCACTCTATATCCCCTGAATGTTATTATCATAAGCATTTCTAACAAATAAATAGGCAAACACCACAATAAATTTTAGCAACATCATAAGCTTTCTAATTATTCACTAAACACCAACTAAAGGATAGTCATAAGGAAAGATGGTTTAAGGTAATAACACCAAATCTAAACTTATTTGTATCATGACAAAAATATAAACCACAAGTTTTAATTATCAAGACATAGCCGAACGCCACCACCTTACTTAACCACAGTATAACCATTAAACATCACACAAGATTGGTTATACTAAAATTATCCCATGACTGAATCTGTCTAATTAAACCAATGAGTTAAGCATGATAAAAAACTAAACATCATTATGAGGATAGTGTGGTAACATTCGTCGTGAATGTGCTACTACCCCTTTCCATGCATGCCGGCCTCATTGTACCTAAAACATTAAATAAACAAGCGTGAGTCCAAGACTCAGCAAAGTATATCATAGAACAATATAATAACCATTTGACACATTTAAAACAATAACATAATCATCTTTCTTATTTAAAATCTGCAAGTACATAAAACAGTAATAACATATCCATTTATCAAATTCCATTCTTTGATCATCTTTGGATGAGTTAACGACTCAATGACTTAACCCATTATCATATTGGTCATTAATCACCATTAGCAATGCAATGCAATATGCTTTCATGCTCAAATGCATCTCTTTCTCTTTTTGCTTATACCGGTATAGCTGAGTGCACACCCATCGATATCACACTCTCATTCCCTTCCATCCCAGTGGAGGGCCCTACAAAGTAGGTCTTACTCCCATCCAAATCTCGTAGAGGGGCCTACTCTAGTGGGACTTTTGTGCCCACAACAAGTATCCCGGCTTAAGATGATCACTCTACCGTAGTAGGAAGTGTGTTAAGGACTTAAGATGATCACTCTGCTGACACACCAACGGAAGTGTGTTAATCCAGAGGTAAAAAGGGAATGATCATGTCGTGTGAGTAAAGTGCATAACCTCTGTAGAGTGTAAAATCTATTCGGATAGCCATGCTCGCGGTATTGAGCAATGCTTAGGGATTACATTCAAGGGTTAAATTTTATAAAATGAAATCTCAGATGGGAAGGTTGGATGTTAATGGAAAGTTTGGAATTTGATTTAGGGTTGGATGAGAAATACTTGAAAGTCATTATATATTGTTATTTGTTTTACTGTTTTTCAATCTACTTATTGTATTCAACTATAAATGCTGCTTTTCTGCTAAATAGCCATATCCGCCAATCATTTGGAATAAGCTTTGCATATAGTTATGGTAGAATTGCATTCTGTGCACAACTTGTTGAGTGCTTTAAGTACTCACCCTTGCCAACAACTAAATCACCAGTTGAGATGGAGTCTACATCAATTCTTGAAGAGGAGTACCAGAGGGAGACGAATGTTTAGGTTGTGAGCCTTGTCAGTTGCCTGTCGTATATTGAGGGATCATCTACGTTTTCATTCTGCTGCAGTTTAATTTGCTATTTACACTTTAACCTTGAGAGGCATAGTCATGTAAGTTGACTACAAGGTCTTTCAACAGGTATTATTCAATATATGAAGTTTTTTATTATGTTTTCATTATGTATGATTGTGATATTAATCTATAATAAGCCCGTGTGCACTAGCATGACCCTGGACTAATGCGATATACACAGAGGGTTCGGATTTGCATATTCGGGTCTCAACACCACACTGATGTGCGCATGCTTGCTCATTAACTGGCAGGCCCGATCCATCACTCGTTGGCTTCACTTGCATGCACAACCGCTGACAGTGAGCCCGGCCTACCAGTCGGTGCGGGCTGGATTTAAACACGAATGCACCAAAACGTAAAAGACGCTATCAATCGGCGAAAGCATATTCTCTGATTTTAAATCTATTTTTTCAAAATAGAATAGATTCAAATTACCATAACTTTTGAAATATAACTCTAAATGAATTGAAACAAATTTATAAATTCATCTAAAATCATGTAGTTTCTAAATATGCAAAAATATTTTAAATTTGACCTCTGGATAATTTTTCAATTTAAATTGAAAGAGAGGCTTAAAATATGCTATATACAATATTTTTACAAATGAACTCAGAATTAAATTAAACTAGTTTTGTTGAAATCCTTAGGCCATAAGCCACTCAAATATGCAAAAAAGTAAATGAATTTTTGCAAATGAACTCAGAATTAAATTAAACTTGTTTTAGGCCTTTTTCGAACAAAAATTATTTCCAATATGTTGAATGTTTGAATATACATAACTTATGCAAAAAGCTCCAAATTGAGTATAATCAATTTCTATATGTCATTAAGATGGTAAATTACCCAGATATGCAAAAATCCTTAGGGTAAACTGTTGAGTTTATACATATATACCATATGGTGATTAAAAGGCTTATTATTAATCTACATAATTTTATCCTCTTGAATTCAAAAATATACATATGAATATATGTAATTATAGCCTCTTGAATTCGTAAAATAAGGATAAGTCATCTATATAAAACAAGAAAACTTATTATAAAAGGCTACATAAAACGCATGTACACAAAATCATTTACCCTAACCGTAAAAACCACACCTGTGTTCTATAGCAAGTTTTTATTTGGATTTTCTATCTATATACTTTTTTCCCTTATCAAAGTTTACAATTTGTTGCATATTTCCTGTTGGACGACAGGTAGATTCCGATGTATTCGAGTTTGCTAACGACAACCTCACCAACGTTCCAGACTATGTACCCGACAGAGATAAGCAAGGCAAGCACCCCCTTGACCATTTTGATCCTACTATTTCAATTACTTTATATTTCTTTTGTTAAACTATTATGCAAGCGCGTACTTTCCATAAAAACGCTATATTGGAATATGAAGGAACGAAATGGCAATTAGAGGGGGTGAATGACCCCAAATAAAATTTTCCCCACTCAAAATAATCCAAACAAGCCCACAGATAATATAATCAAAAGGAGCAAATCAAATGGTGAAAGTTTTCCTGCAAGTCCGGTATGACCGTACAAAGGACGGTATGACCAGGCTCAAGAACAGCAGGAAGAATAGAGCCAAGAACAGCATGAACTCAAAAGCTAATTCGAGGAATCTTTTGATTAGCTGAACAAAAACTCACAAAACTTGGTAGATGTGATGCTAAGGATGTGAGGAACTTATTTCAACCTTCAATCGCAAGGATTGACGTCAAAGTTCCAACCTTTTTCACTTTGAAGGAAGAATACACCAAGTTGGAGTAAAATTTGAGAACTTGATTTTGGAACTACTCGTGGGGTTTTAATGATCAAGATGATCTTGGATAACCTCCCACATGACACAGCAAGCAAGAACACAAGTCCAAAGCCCCTCAAACACGATCTAGAAGAATGATTCACTTAAGCACACAAAATCAGTTTCTTGCAATAAAGAACATAAGATTTGCCTCGATGATTTGGATATGGTTTGAAGAAGACTCATCCATCAATCATGCATCCTCAGCACAAGATCCACAAGCATTTAGAAGGAGGGAAGGCAAATCCAAATGTGCAAGAAGTAAATTGCAAGAATGTAAATTGCGGAATTTGAATGCGTAAAGTAAATTCAAGTATAAGAGAAAATGATTTTCATTCCTGGAAGGGAGATTTACAAAGCCTCTGTAACATCCCGAAAAATAAAGTAATATAAAATAATTATTTTAAATTTGAAAATATTTATTTATGAGTTTTATTGGCTTTATTGGTTCTTATTTGAATTTTCTTGGATTTTTGCATTGTATGGAAATCCAACAAATAGAATTAGTAAATGGAAAATGGTAAAAAGGTAAAAGTAAAAAGTTAGAAAAACTACCATGGAGCCCTAGCCATTCTGGTAAATCAGTAAAGTCAGCAAATAATACTTTTATGCACAGGAATATGAATAAATGAGTTAAATGACCACACTTTTGACTAAAAATAGTAGAAGTCAGAATTTCTAGAAATTATTAGAAGTTTATCTGGAGCAATAAAAATTAAAAAAACACCCTCAATGCATAATCTGCTACTGATAAAATTATCATAAAATAATAATGTAATTTAAAGCCTTTTAAAATTCAAAAATAGAGGCTTGAAAAATCTGCAAAATAGAATGTTAGAATTATTATAAAATAAATACATAATATTTTAACTTTAAAATTTTATGGGAATATCCACAACCCAAACTAAACTCTCAGAAAAAGTTTTGAAAATAATTAATACAATTTACACCCTTAAATAGATAAAAATCCGAAATGAGAATTTTGGATGATGCACAGTGTCAGAACTTTTATAAATTAACCATAGGGTATTTTAGTCTCAAATTTTTACAGAAGATTACCAACTCCCAGGAGACTCTAGTAAATTTTTTTAGAAAATATGTAGGTGGTTTGATGGACGAGTTAATGCTGGAACTGAGCTGTTCGAGCTGAAGTCTATTCCTTTGACACCTTGTTTCGCTGCCATGTGGGTCCCAGTCACAGTGACCACGAGAACTCGCTGGAAGCGTGGAGAAGCCCTCTTTTCATTGCCCAGTGGTCCCTGGTCCCGCTGTCAGCCGCTAGCTTCATTCTCCCCTTATCTCTTCCTTTCTCTCCCGGCTGAGTCGAGCTGTGCTCACACGCGCTCGTTCCTTGCCGCCCTGTGCCGCAACAACTCCATCACCCGAGTGAGCGATTGCTGTCACGATTGTCCTCAGTCTCTTCCACTCCGTGCCGTCACAGTTAAGCCTTGCGCCACCTCGCCACTTGAGCACAGCGCCGGCTGCGAGACACTTCTCTGGAGAAAGCCGTAACCGTCGCCCTTCTCTAGCTACGAAACCAGCTAAACCCGAGCCACTTACATATTCACCTGATTTAGCATCGCATTGAGACCCTTCTCCTCTCCTTTGAACCTCTTTGCCTTAGCCGTTCACTGAACCAAGCACAGAAGTCCAGAAGCTCCCTTTCCCTGCCGTTGTCGCCATAGCGCAGAAATGGGGAGAAAGCAATTCAAGCCAACCCGGTGAGAAGATTTTGAATTAATTGAGTCTAAAGCACTCTAGTGCATCCCAGATCACCCACCAACCTTCGTTCTCATGTCTTGTTACCTGTAGCACCGCCGCAACCCTCTTCTTCTTCCCTAGCTCAGGTGCTCGGTGGCAGCTCAAGTTGGTGCTTCTCCGGTTGAAGTAACCGCCAAAACGGAACCCAGGTGTCACGCTGATACTCAAATTGTTACCCATTCAATCCCTCACCTCATTGTTTCTGCTCCCAGCTGGCCCGCCATTAGCGCCGCCCTGAGCTCACGGTGGCGCGCTGCTCTGGCCATCAACACTGGCGTTGAGACCCATTGGTAGACGCGCCTCAGTGCACTGATGCTCACCGTGCCCTCCCCTTCGCCGGAGATTCGCCGGAACGCCGGCGCCGCCATGCCCTAGCCGCCTCCCCTACCTTGTCTCGCTGACTTCTGGGTCCCAGTCGTCAATGGCGCAAGATGAAGTCAGTTCAACCGGTAATACGCCACCTGTGTACAGAAAGCGCCTTTTTCAATTTTTCCATGATTTAGTATACCCGAGATAATTCAATCACTTGTAACTTTTGCATTGTAACTCCAAAATTAGTGAAATGAATTTCTATATTCATGTAAAATCAAGTACCTTCAGAATATGTAATAATAGTTTGAAAATGATCTCTGGATGAATTTGAAATTCAAATTTGAATAAGAGGCCTAAAGATATGCTACATATTAAAATGTTGTAAACAAACTCAAAAGGGAATGAAACCAATTTTATTAGAATCTTTATACTTCCAGTAACTCAAATATATAAAAATAATTAGATTTTAACTTTGTTTGAATCAATTTCCTTTAAAGGTTATTCTCAATTGAATAAATAATCAAAAATGAATAATTGTATAAAGGGAATTCTAAAATAAATAAAAATTGATTTATAAACACTTATATGTCAGTAGGCTACTTTAATATGCTGAAATGATTAAGGTATAAACTTGCTTTAGATTTGATGTATGAATAATAAAAGGGTCAAATGAAAAGGATATATGAAGATAAATGTGTGCATATAATAATTAGTAGCAATATATGTATATGCACATGAAAAGTATCTAATAGGTATACCAAGATATGAATTGGTATAATGATGAGTGATTTGCCACTGTTATAATGTTTTAATGAAATGTCATATATATATATATATATATATATAAGTGTAATTTGCATCCAGACATAAGCCTTGTATATGTAGAAAAGAGTGGGTACATGCATAATTAATGAAAAGCAAAGTCATGAAAAGAAATTGGGTTCTAAAAACTTAATGTGATCAAACTAAATGATTCAACAAGAATCATTATAACAAAGTTATAAATAACACTTAACCAAATAATTGAATTTCCAATACTTGTATAATTCGAATAGTTATAACTTTCACAAATGAACTTCAAATTTGACAAGATTAAATCCTAGAATCTTGAAAAGTAATATCCTTCTTGGTTATGCAAAAGTACTTCATGTTTATACAAATTTGGGCTAAGTATGTATTAGGCCCTAATGATCGTTTATATGGAAAACATTTCGGATAAAATCCAAACATCACGAAACTAACTTTAAAACGCTCTTATAGTCATCTCAGGTTTATACCTGATAAATGGATAGATTATCTTATAAGGTGTAATCGCAAACTTAAATTGGAAATCGAACCTTTATCATGTAAAGTTAGAAACACTTAAGCATTTTCAACAACCCGTAGAATATCTCGTCTAAATGCTAATATTAGGAAGATTCATTTGGAAATGATATTTAAGATATAAACTACCATAATCTAGAAAGATATTTTATTTACAACTTGCTTTTCAACCAAATCCTGCTAGTTGAATACCCTTAAGTATTATGGTTATTGTAACCCTTAATATCATATAAGCTTTTTCAACAATGAATATAATGTCTCGTCTAAACACTAAAAAGTGTGAGATCAGCTTAGAAATGTTCTTCAAAGTATATTCTATCCTTTTCCGAAGAAATAATCTTGTTTCATCGTGTTTTGCATATAAATCCTTTTAGCCAAATAACCTTAAGTAATATGATTTTTGAACTTCATATTGTGAATAAGCGAACTCGGAAACAATGAAGAAATCTGTAATTAATATATTTGTATCACCAGAACCTTCTTGGAAACCATAAATAAATCCAGTAACCTAGCTTAATAGATCAAACATATTCAAGACTTCTTCTTATGCAAAGTCAATTAGGAATTTAAATGCTATTTGTATAATCCTTTAACTAATGTCTTAATTCTATTAATCAAAATAATTTTAGCATCTATAATTCGAAGTTATAAATGTAAGAAATCATAATTTTTAGCCTCTTGAATTCGTAATTCAAGAATAGATAATCTTTAAGAGAAACCGTGTTTGTTCTCCACAAAAGTCATTATCTATGTGTTTGTGTAGTTATCTATATCATGAGGTCTTGAAATCTTTAATCCAAACCCTAATATATTCCTATTTTCTGCAATGAATCTTTATTTGGTTTTTTGTTTGTTTTCTTTTTGCCCTTATTAAAGTTGGATATTTGCTTTATTTCCGTTGAACGACGTGTAGAACCCGATGTCGCCGTTTCCGTCGTCGACTTCATCTATTGCGACCTCGTCTTCACCGTAAGCAATGATTAAGCAAGGCAAGCACACCTTTGACCATCTTGATCCCAGTATTTGATTTGCATTGTGTTTACTAAAATATTTCATGCATGCGTTTACTTTCTGTAAATTCGCTATTTTGTGGTACTGGTAGTTATACCTGTTGTCTCATGAAACCTTCTTGATAAGTATGGACATGTGAACCTTGATAACCATAGATTAAGCTTAGACATTATTTAATGTTATCATGGGTATATACGATTTCATAATTATCCATGCTTAGCCATGCTTTAAAACTTTTGAGGTAGATGATCAGATCAAAAAAAATTTCTTAAAAAATGGAAAATGTTGGTTATGACACTGTTGGTTATGGGTATTTTGATTAAAAATCCAAAATAAAACTATGGTTTGACGCGGGCGAATAATGGCGATAGCCGGATGTGCAAAGGGAAATGCACGTAGTGTAGGGTGGAGTATCGCCCGTGTCGGATTAAGGACCGAGCAATGGGACGGTAGATCCAAGAATTCTGTACAACCATGAGGGCTGGTATGGGACAGTCTTAGCCTATTAAGTTATTTAGATGTGACTTTGCATCTACGGAAGGCGGGAGTTAGCACAGGCATTTCGATCAGGTCTGCTTGTAGGGCTTTCTACATACCAATGCAACGGTGTACGCCTTGCCATGGACAGAGACGTGGTGTTGGGTGTCATAAATGTGTATCCACGACTTGGGTTAACGTCCCGAGCTGGTGTAAAGCCACGTCTAGATAATGTAACGGCTCTGTATGATCTCCTTGCCGACACACCAAAGGAAGTGTGTTAATTGATCTAGCGAAAAGGTTGATCATTCCTTGTGGGTAAAGTTGTACACCTCTGCAGAGTGTAAGATCTAATCGATTAGCCGCATCCACGGTCAAGGACACTTGGTGACGTTATTCCATGCTAGAGTCTTTGGTACTTTCTAAAATGAGTTTGGTTGGAGCTTGTTTTAGCAGTTGTTGCTTTATGTAAAAGGGCCGACATTGTTGGATTCCATTTCTGGATTATTCGATGCTCACAAAGGGTTGTGAGTATTACTTATGCTTTACTTATTTCATATCAGTCAACTTGCTCTTACAAATTCCGTTTAAAAATAACTTGATTTACAATATCAGTTCTGCTTTATGCAAATTAACTGTAGTAGCCTCCTTTGAAATGGCCTACATATATTAGGTTTTGCTCAAGTCTTACTGAGTACGTAAAGTACTCACCCTTGCTTAATTATTATTTTAGGTGGAAGTTAGCGAGGCTTCGAGTCTCTTTTCATCGCAGGTTGCGGGATCTTCTTCGTCGTGTTCTATCTGGAGTTTATGCCTTGTCAGTTGCCTGCGGGTCGGATGGGCAAACTACAAGATATTGCTTCTTTTGCTGCTTTATTCTTTGAGTTGTAGCATTTCCTTTATGTAATAGTTTTCGCTTCAATCTATGTGAGGTATGGTGTGATTCCAATTGTTGTAAACATGTGAGTGCTAACTACTGATCTAGGGAATAGCACAGTAATCATATGGAGGTTCCTGTTCATCAGAATGGGATCTCACAGCCTCACAACAAAGTGGGGAAAAGCTCAAAGGAGCTAAAACCTTCAAGAGGAGGAAGGCTACACCTCCCCCACTATTTATACTACTCTTGAGTCACCCTCTACCCTTGGATGAGTTCCTTCTACCCTAAGGATCACCATCAAGGGCTAGGGATGACTGCCAGATATAGCTATACTAACTAGGTCTGCTACTCTATCACCTAGACCACGATCTGATGGTCCTCCTTGATCTGAGCAGCTCCTAGTTAGCATCTCAGCCATTCCTCGTCTTCTAGGCTCGCAGCGACTCCGTCTCCGATCATCTTCCAGCGATCCTTGACCGCCTGGACCTCCGATGCACCTCGCCTAGTCCAGGTCATCCTTCGTCTCACCATGATCTAGCACCGTCATCCTGTAACCATTGAAGACAAGGAAAATCCATCACATAGCAATGTCGAACAAGGATATACATTCATCACCCATTTGCATCACTCAACAAGCCGACACTACTGACCACTGAATCGACTTCATCGAGTTGACACAATTGAGTAGGTTCCTCGCTCGAGTAGGCACTCGACCACCGAATCAACCGCATCGAACCATCGAGTAGATTTCACACTCGAGTAGTAACTTGACTATCGACGAAATGCTGGACTTGCTCGACACAAAAACATCAGCTCTATCAATCACTATGTCGAGGCTATCGACCACATGTCTAATTCAATCAATGACGGCACCATGTCGATAAAACGATATCGATTAACAATTGGTTAGACTAAGAATTCGAGTTGAGCTGACTGTAGAGTGTTCGACCCAGCAACATTTCTACTCGATACTTAGGTACTACCAATCTACTCGAATCATTCGACTACTAGCCTGCAGGACGATACTCGGACCGCTCGAGACAAACACAACTCAAATTTTTTCAATTTGAAAATCCAATTCAAATCAAACTCAAACCAGAGCATACCAAGCTCAAATTTAGTCAAATACTCATCACAAGACATGTGTAGACTTCCACATGGTCTTTCAATCTCCCTATTGATGAGTATATTGACAAATAACACAAAAGGCATAAATTTTAGTTTGAAAAAGAAGAAAGAAGGCAATTTGAATTGCAAAGCGAAACTTGATGCAGAGAAAAAGAACATAAGATCATGACCAAGTTGACAAGTCTTCCATAAAAGCTCTAAATATACTTATGATCCTAAACATTAGCAAGATTTCACAAAGATCATAAGAGATGAAAATGATGCCTTTTCTACAATTTCTCCCCCTTTTGGCATTATAGACATCAAGATAGCAAATTCTCCCCCTTTACACATGTATGCATGAAATGCATTCTAAAAGAGCTTTGAAGATTATCCAAGTGACCATATAGAAAAATAATGACACCAAGCTACTCAGGTTCAGATTATGCTAAACAAAGACATGTCCAAGTGCAAATATCAATTTTGCTAGCAAGCACAAAGAAGACGATGTCATTTTTGCATGATTTAACAAGTGCAACACTAAGCATAGTTTCTAAACTAGAAGCACAACCATACAATGGATCAAATAGAGAACCTAGAGTTCAACCTACTCAACACTTTAGGAAATCCAGAAGTGCATACAAGGTCCTTCGAGCTCAAATATCTTTAATGCAAATTTTTGCTTTAAAACTTCAAATAACATAGTGGGGTGCAAATGTGTAACATTATTTGCATTCTTTACCCCACTTATTTTTTTATATTTGCACTTTTATGTGAGATTGACTCAAGCCATAGTCGACCATCTCAAAAGAGCTCTTAAGAGGATGGTCTTGGTCATACACAATACATTCCAAGTTCATCCCATGTGCAACGGGAAGTAGTCCTTGTGAATGTAAGGTGTTGAGATCAATTTGCACAACATGAGTCAATTTTTGTTTTCATTTTAGCACACAGATCTGTGAGCAAATGAAGGACTCGAGTATGGATCTACCTAGCTTCACTCAAGTTGCTATAGGGACTCTAGTAGAAAACCAAAATTTCACAAATGATGGCATGTTCACATAGAGAGGAAACATAGTAGGTAAAAGCAACATGTTTCATCAAGTTTTCATTTAAAGCATATTTTTCAAATTTTAACAAGCTTAGCAAGATGAATCTAAATGAACTTGAACATATCTAAGCTAGCATTTTTCTTCATGAAAGTAGCAGGGTGCATAGCATGATTAGAAGTTCATTTTCATAATAGACAAAGCTCATAAAATAGAAAATGAAGTCTATATGCAATGTATGAAGCAGATTCTCAAACTCCCCCTCAACAAGTGAATCAATGTTAAGCATGCATCTAGTTCAAGTTGAGTTATTAGCAGAATTAAGCTCGAAGAGGGGTCCAAATGAACTCAATTGAAACCAGAAACATAGGATGAAGAGAAGAAGTCGAGAAACTGCAAACTGGGTGCCTATAGTGCATAGAAAAGATAGAAGAGAACACTATGGCACAGAAACACCCATAAGATGCAGAGGAAAAGAAAAGCTGGAAGAAAATATATATAATACATAATATACAGACTAGCTCCCCCTCACAATAAGCCGTAGGGACACACCATTCCATGCTCACTTCTTAGGACAACAAACCTGAAGCAATCCAAAGGCTTGGTAAAGATATCGGCTAACTGATGGTCACTCTCTACAAACTGAAGCATGATATCACCCTTCACCACATGGTCTCTAAGGAAGTAATATCTAATATCAATGTGCTTGGTCCTAGAATGCTGCACTGGTTTCTTCGCAATGCAAATAGCAGAAGTGTTATCACAAAAAAGTGGAACACTATCTATCGCTAACCCAAAGTCCTACAAGGTCGATCTCATCCAAAGCACGTAACTACAGCAACTAGCTGCAGCAATGTACTCGGCCTCAGCGGTGGACTGTGCAATTCCAGATTGCTTCCTAAATGACCAAGAAACAAGAGAAGTGCCAATGAATTGGCAAGTGCCAGAACTGCTTTTCCTATCTATCCTACAGCTAGCAAAGTCTGCATCGAAAAAGGCTCAAAGGGGCAGACAAGAAGAAGAAGAGTACCAAATACCATAATCAATAGTAGCTCGAAGGTACCTGAAGATGCGCTTCACCGCCTGGAGGTGAGAGGCGTGAGGAGAAGCCTGAAATCGAGCGCACAAATACACAGCAAAATGTATATCTGATCTCGAGGCAGTGAGGTACAGGAGGGAGCCGATCATGCTCCAAAACTCCTTCTGATCAAGTGGCTCACCATTTTCATCAGGCTCGAGAATAGCAGTGGTGGCCATAGGAGTCATCATCGGCTTCCCATCAGACATGTCGAAGCGCCTTAGGAGGTCTCGAATGTACTTACCTTGATGCAAGAAAGAGCCCTCCCGAGTCTGCTTGATTTGGATGCTGAGGAAGTAGCTCAACTCGACCATCATACTCATTTCAAATTCTGTGCTCATCACTTTTGAAAACTAAGACACAAGAGAATGCGAAGAGCCACCAAAGATAATATCATCTGCATAAATCTGGATGATGAGCAAATCAGAATCTTGGTGTCTGATGAACAGAGTTTTGTTTACTATACCCATTTTGAAACCTTGACTAAGAAGATAGTACTTAAACCTCTCATAACAAACTCTAGGAGCCTGCTTAAGTTCATATAATGCTTTGGAAAGCTTGAAGACATGGTTTGGGTAATTGGGGATCTCAAATCCTGGAGGCTGCCTGACATACACCTCTTCCTCAATATATCCATTGAGAAATGCACTCTTGACATCCATTTGATAATGCTTGAAGCCCTTAGATGCTAAGAATGCAAGCAGGATCCTAATAGCCCCTAGTCTGGCTACAGGGGCAAAGGTCTCAAAGTCAAGACCCTCAACCTGAGAAAAGTCCTATGCAACTAGCCTAGTCATGTTTCTTATGACAACCCCATCCTCACTCTACTAGTTCTTGAACACCCACTTAGTCCCAATGACATTATGGCCATATGGAGGCTCGACAAGCTGCCATACCTTGTTCCTCTCAATGTTCTAGAGTTCCTCATGCGTAGCATTAATTCATGATTCATCGCATAATGCATGAGAAACATTCTTCAGCTTAAAAGAGGCAACAAAGGCAGAGTGGAGGTAGAAAGAGGACAAACCTAATTTTGAGTAACCCGTTCAAATAGACCACCAATGATCTGATCAGTTGGTTGATGTCTCCGAATATGGTGAGGAGGTTCAGAAGCAGAAGTGGCCTCTACCTCATGCACAGAAGAGGTAGGAACAGAGCCACTCACTGAAGGAGAGTCTGAAGATAAGAGCTGTGGTCTCCCTGAGGTGCAAAAATAGAAACAGGAGGCACCTCAGGTGTAGAGGGGACTGGATCAGGTGGAACACCATCATCTCCATCATCCTCATCCTCTAGAAAGATGGTCTTGGAGAGGGAAGAAGAGATCATATAATAATCTGAATCCTCATGGCTTAACACAAATTTAGAAACTGAGTTTACCTCATTTGGACCTTCCTAGCAAAAGATATAAGAAGATGAATAAAATGAGGCAAAAAGGAAAATGAATTGCAAATTATGGGATTTTAACCCTAGACCTCTTGGTTTTGGTGACATGTCTCTACAACAGGCTGCATGCCTTATTGTGACAAAGTTGCGTGCAAAAATATTTATGCTTTACCTTCTCTTGCCCTAGAAGCCCGAAGCAACTTGCCGAGTTGGAGACGCTGTGGACGACAGCACCTGCGGCGGTGCAGCAATGGCGCTTGGCCTAGCTAGCGGACAAGATGGGGGAGTCAAGCTAGGGACCGGAGGTGAGATTCTCAGCGGGATGAGTTGTCTAAAGAGTTCACCGCCGTTGAGACTTGCTTGCGCGTGGCTCGCTGCCTTGCTCTAGAGCTTCGGAGCGACAGCAAACTGAGCGAGCAGGGTTGGCAGGCAGCTCAGTCGACCGGTTTGAGCTGCAAAAGAGGCAAGGAACGAGATTGAGAGGCTAAGTGGAAGCTTAGTGCGCGCGGGATCGAGAAAACGAGCTCACCACGGAGATTTGGTTCGGGAATGTGCTGCTGTTCCTGTCGTGCCCTCGGCGAGTTTTTGCTCACGATGGGCTCGAAGCATGCGCAGGAAAGAGCGAGCTGAAGTGGTAGGTGGACGAGACAGGCGACCTTAAGTGTGGCATAGTGAAGCAGGTGGGCTTCAGCGTTGGCATGCGGCGATGCGATAGAACGAGAAGCACGGGGCTCGATCGAGGTTCACTGTCAGCGCAGAACGGCACAGAGGGAGAGCAGGAGAGAGAAGGAAGAAGGAGAGGGAAGGAGGAGAGTGAGGCTTGGAGAGAGGCTGGCCAGTGGGGCCATAGGCGGCGTCGGGGCCACTGCCAGTGGCTGCTGGTTGCCTCACTGTGCATGCGATGAACTGACACAATCCGACAGTGATATATACATATCACTACCGGTTTTCTTTAAGAACCTGCAGTGACAAGCCGTGCGCCAAATATTTTTATTGCATATTTTTTGTGCAATATATATATTTTTATACAATTGTTTATATAGTGTCCATATATAGTATATAAAGCATCGTTCAAATCATAATTCAAATATATCCATATATATAAAGCATCATTAAAATCATAATTCAAATATATTAAATTAAGCATCACAATATTTTGTTTTTACAATGATTTGTTTACAAATGTAGTTCGACTACATCTCATCTCATTCACTTTGATTTTGCACTGGCATGTAGAAGGAGTCGAAGTAGGCATGTCACGGGTCTAGGTCGAAGGAATGAGGGCGATGAGGCTACTCGTGGAACTCGCCGTTTGGATTGATGACATCATCATGAATGAATCCGGTGATCTGTTCTTGAATTGTTATAATTTCTGTCAGTAATAACTTGTTGGTTCTTAGTTTGGAGAGCTATTATTGAAGAAAAGATAAAGTTAATTAATGATGATATATGTTAAATGAAAAAAGTAGGCATCAATGTGTAATTATGTACGACGGCTCCGTTATAGCCCACAGTCTCCGTGACAATTGAATGTAAATTTGTACATACATAGAATGCACATAAATTGTTTCCCGGGTCCTGCCTCATACATGGAAAGTCAGTTACTATTTCAAAATGTTTCCTGTAGGGACGATGCTGAACACTTTCCTTGCAGTATCGTGCGAATGCCCTATGAATAATTCTGAATAGTAAGTAAACTTAAATGCAGTAGAATGGAATATTGCTAGAGAAATAACGCAATGATCGTGTTTACCTGTTCAGCATATTCCAAAAGTCTTGATATAGATTAGTTGGTTTTCTCCTGGAGTCCAAGACAAAAATCCTGCTAGCATCTAACTAGATGACAAGGAGGACCCAGTGAAACCTGCACATATATGTCAACGTAGTCAATTACTCCAACATCGTATGTGTTACACAAAAATAGTAAAACGATATTAGAAGTAGGGAAATACATACTTAAAGTTATAGGGTAAAAGTATGGAGGTTTTGTATTGCAGCTTCAAAAAAGTATTAAATAAATAGTGAAGTATTAAATAAATAGTCTTCATTGTACTGTGGATTGTCCCTCACAAGCTTGTCGTTGACAAGCCCCGGATCTAGGAATGCTAGATTGTCATTGCCATTTCTTCTACATGTCTGTATCTCCATTTTACATAAGAAAGAAGTCAGACATGCAATTAAACAGTACAAGAATGCACAATAATATACGTAAAGACTTACAAAGTCCACATTCTAAGTATATTCACGTCCAGGGCATCTTGCTGGTACAACATATACAACTCCTCGAAATTCACCCAGAAGATGTTATCCCCATTGTGAAAATCTTGCATACCATCGTTGGACTGCTGCATGTACCACTGATGGACGCGCCGCAGTTGTGTTGTTAGGTGGTCGAAACGAGCTGGTTCAACCAACGGTTTCCCCATAAAGAACTTCCACCTTAGACCTTGCTCTTGAGCATCTCGTTGAGCAGCATTTGCTTGAGCATCTAACCTCAACGCGTCGGCACTAGCCGCCTTCAAGTATTGCTTTCTAGATATGCGCTCGTAGTCCGACATTTTGCAAGGTTTAGAAGCTTGCCCCGTCTTTTGCACTTTTGCCATACTCAAGAAAAACTTTTGCTCGTTAGCATCAACTTTAGTCTTCTCATGGTGATGGCATCTTTTTAAAGTGAGATGTTACGCTGGCGCTTACATGCTTTTTTTGTTCTTCTTCAGTCATCTTAGCAGGTAATTTCTTCTGGGATTGTCCTTACTTCACAGATGATTGAGATTTCTTCGAGGACGGTGTTGACTTTCGAGATGGTGCTCGTGTTCAATTCTTTTTAGATTTCGGCAGAGGAGTCGGACTTTTTTTGGTTGGTGCCGGCGGAGGAGTTGGACTTTGTCTGTGTGGTAGCGACCAGGGCGGGAGGTCTCTGTGTGGAGAGTGCGGTTGATCATCATCTTCGTCGTCCTCATCATCGGAGCCAAACTTAATCAAGCTCTTGTGCCACGCGAGGAAGCTATGCACGTTTTCTCCTAGTTTTTTGTTTCTGTCCACGCCAGGGATCTCTACCTCCATTTTACGGTATTGGCGGACTAAACTATCCACTTCGACCCTGGCTAAAATCCTTGCTGTACGGGGTAACAGTGCAAAACCTGCGACTCCTGGCATGGCCAAGCCTTGCCCTCAACCACCTTGATGGTAATGCCATGTGCGGACAAATGTAGCTTGCACGGTGTCGGTCTTTGATGTCATCCACAGGAAAATGGAGTCCATGCTCTTTGGGAATCCCTGTGGATGCGCAGCTGCTCTTACGAGCACTAGGACTGATGAGCTCAGGGCTTTCACCGGGTGGCGGTCGTGAGCTGAGAGCTTTCTGTACTACTTGCTCCACAGCCTTATCTAGTTCCTCTCTCTGTTCCTATAACGCTCTCGCCACAACATCTTTTATTTTACGGTCCAGTTGATCTTCTCTTAATCTCTTTGGACGCTTGTATAACCATGCGTCTACTGGGAAGGCTTCTTTCCACAGCACCAAACCAACTCCTCGAGTGCGACCTGGATGCTCCTTGTTAGCCAGGGCTATGGTTAGCTCGTCATTCTCCCTTCGTGGCCTGAAAGATCCTTGGGAAGACTGCATGTGAGCATCTGTGATTCTGCATGACACTTCCTGCTCTCTATCGCTTCTAAAGCTTAAGCTGCCATCATCCGAGATAGAAGCACCCCTCCTAAGCAACTAGTGCTTCGATCGTTCGCTCAAGGCGGCCGTCGCAGGAATGACACCCTTGCGGGTTAGTTCTTCTTCAGACCGATCCCATGCTGATATTTTCTTCACGTACCCTCCTGTTCCTTTGACTTACTATCTGCACTTCTTCAGACCTCTTGTACGCCACAAAGTCCTCCCAAAACTCTCTTAACTTTGGGTACGTGTCAAAATTCGGCGTTTCATTCTTCTTCACATAGTTCTTATTTAGTGTCGTCTTCCAATTCTTCCACGCTGTGCGCATGATTCTTAGTGCATGTTTCTTTGCAACCTGCTCGGTCCATTGGGGGAACTGGAACACTTGTTTTAGCTTGTCCCACAATGATTTCTTCAGGTCATTAAGAACCACCCATGGATCACCTTGGCGGCCAATCCATGATCTGTAGCTGATGGGCACATCATCCCTAGCAAGAACCCCCCATGCTGTCCTGTACGGCCCCAACGATTTTTCGGGTAGAGTAGGTTCCTCGACTGCCGAGCTCCACTATGTTAAAAAGTCTCTTAGGCATCTTGTTTGGACCACGACTTGTGCGCTGCCTTCGTAGATCAGACGTCTGAGCCTGCAATTTGATCTTCTTATTAGTCGTCTGGGCCTACATTGTTTTGGGAACCACAATGTACTAATACTTTACCTCGCCTACGTTAGTGACGTCTAGTTGTCTATGGCAGGATCCTGCAAGTTCAGGTAGGACGTTGGGCTATGGTTCGGGCTACCCGTTCCTCCTTCGTCCATATTTGAGGGCCCAACTCCCTCTGGCACTTGTCGTCAGAGGACATTCCTAGCAAGTTTATCGGAATTTCAAATTAACAAGTTCAGTTTTGAAAGACACCTACAAATGAAGATAGACATAACGAATGAACATAGATGTAAAAGCATTTGAGCCTACGTATAGCCGTGTTGCTGGCTATACTATTCTTCTGCTCATGATGCCGAACTTATCAATTCAAATAAATAAAATTAATACACATATTTGAAAGTCACATACACTAAGTTTGGATTGATAAGAGGAAAACATTCATGGTAAGCAAGTTGTAATTTAGATATTTTTCTATAATTTGGTTGTCTATATACTAAAGTGCAGTTTGTGAATATTTAGGGTTTTTGTTGTGATTGGATTCAGATGCAAAACAAGTTCTCATTAGAATCTTTTTCCAGATCATGGTAGTATATATATCAAGTAATGTTTTTGGGCTATTCCCTCGTTATTTTGTATTAATACAGGATATTTTATGGGCCGCCTAAAAAGCCTAAATGACCATGCTACTAATACGTTTGCAGTCCAGTTTTCTTTTTATGATTGTGGCTACAGCGTATAAGATATTCTAACCATTTTTCAGGCATAAGTAGGGGATATCCCTACGAGTGTTTTAAAGTTAGTCCCGTGATATTTTGCACTTATTGGATATTATTTTCATATAGATTATCATTAAGGCTTAAACTTAGAGGCAGTAGCAGTTCGACCTAAGTCATTTTCTCTTCTGCCTTTCTCAATTTCAATATCACCACAAATTGTAAAATTAAAATACGGCTAATATTTATTAAAAGAGGGAGTACTCAATAATAATGTACATAAATTTCGTGCTGTCAATTCAACGACAAATAGATAACAATTCCCGAACTTATCAATTCGAAGAAATAAAATTAATACACATATTTGAAAGACACATACACATCTTTAAAGAACATGTACATATATATATATTTTTTATCTTTATACACATACATCTTTGAAAGACACATACATATACATCTTTTTTTTTAATCTGCATACTCCAGAATAATTTGACCATGAATACAAATATACACATACACAGGATATATACACATATATCTTTGAAGGACACATACACATATACATCTTTTTTTGAATCTGCATACTCCAGAATAATTTGACCATGAACACAAATATACACATACACATACATAGGATATATACACATACATCTTTGAAGGACACATACACATATACATCTTTTTTTTGAATCTACATGCTCCAGAATAATTTGACCATGAACACAAATATACACATACACATACACATACACAGGATATATACACATACGCAGGAGATCTACACATACATATATAATTTTTTTTTTCTGAATCTGCATCTATTTCTCAACGAATAAAAAACTTATGAGTACAACCTCAGTCACACTTGGTAAATATTACCATCAAGCTCGGAAAATAAAATAATTAGATGTCAGTTGTTCTTATTGATATTCTAGCCAACTTTTTTGTCTGTGAATCCTAGCTGGACATTCATCTTATTCTTATATAAATTGTAAGTAAAGAAAACAAAACATGTGCATATTAGGCTCTTTTAGCAAAAACCTACGCTGTATAATTTGTACAAAAAGATTTGAGGCCAAGAATCAGCACTACTGACACAGCACTGTTTACCTGAACAAATACCTAGATCATCAAGCCAACAAGAAAAACATTCAACGTTTTGCATACACATATAGACATCAACATTTTGCATACACACACAAATTCAAGTACGTACATAAGAATATATATGCTCACACACACACATTCAACATTTTGCATACACACAGGCTGGAGAGAATTTGGTACAATGTTTACTTGCTTTTTTTCAAACAAAAACAACGAGATTCTGTAAAGATATTCTCGGTACAGGAGCATTATGCAGCAGGCTGGAGAGAATCGGGAACCCTCCGTTATGTGTGTATAACATCATATTCTTCAGCGCCCTTATATAGAGAGAAATGTTGCAAGTATAGTGTATAACTACAGAAAACAGCTATTCTGCAAAACACACACACACAGAATTAAGTTTAGCAAAAGTTTTGTATATTCTCAAATATGTCGTTGTCTATTAAACAATCAATATATCTTAATCTCAATGCTAAATCTGCTGAAAGCGTCGGCATCCGCTTATACTGACTGTGTGTCTAATCAGCTCTAAGCAGTTTCAACAACAAGCCATATATTTTTCCCTTGCAATTAAATCTAGAGTGGTTAGTTAAACTGTGGAACAAAGACAATCCAATCCAGCATAAAATGGAATTTGGTACTCTAAAACCAAATGGGCTTTACTGTTATCCTACTTATATACACAGATGCAGCTCAAAGCCTCATAATAAGTCTCAGGAAATAACTGTTAAGAATGCAGGAGAAGTTGTTTAAGCATCAAATATACCTGAATCACTTCAGATACTTTCCATTAAAATCTTTTGTCAAATCACCACCAACCTCAGACTATTGTTGCTTGCAAAACCAAGCACATATGATTAGTCTTATGGGGGAATCGGGTAGTTTCATAAGCATGGTTACGCAATTAACACTTCTCTCATTCTCCATCCCACAAGGTGCTAATCTGGAGTAGAAAATAGCCTCATCAAGCTTGGTATGGGCTATACATAGATCAAAATCTTACAAAAGCAAATCCTCACACAAAAGATTGAGTAAGACACACACTTCTCATCAATTTGTACTAGCAACAAAGAACAAAAGGACTAACTTCATCTGTGAAGGATCGAGATGGCGAACAGAGGGGGGTCAAAGGTCGCAAATAAATTTTCCCCCAAAATACTCCAACAAAAACCTCGACAAGATCGCTCAAAGGAAATCGTGAAAAACCCGAAAAACCTGACAACTATGTGTACCCCTAACTTGCATGGATAAGTACCATAAAATATGTGGGGATTTTTGAGTCACAATCCTGGTTGTCTAGTGTCCAAGATAAAGAGGAATCAATCCAACTCTGGCTTTTAGAAAGGACATCAATTCAAATCACAAAAGTCACTTTCAGAAAAGCAAAAGCAGAATTTTCAGAAATTGTCCTCAATTTGAACAGGACGTTGGTGGGTTTTTGCAGCTCACAAAATTTTCAGAATTTTTCTCCCTATGAGCGGAGGAGTTGTGAAGAAATCCACCAAATTTCTCCTCAAAAATCCTTACAAAAAAACAGGAAAAATCGAAGAACACAGTCAGTCAAGAACTTCGAGCAGAAAGTTTGGGGCTCGGTTTTCACCTCATGGCGCCCAAACGGTGCAACAAGTGAACTCTAAAATTTTTCTGCAGGTGGATATCGGAGTCCTGCACCTCCTCCAGCAATAATCACTTAAAAAGGATTTTTCTAGATTTTTATAAAAATCAAATACTAAATGCTGGGCAAAGAACAAGTTCTGAACAAAGTTGGAACTTGAAAGAAAAGATGTTCTCTACTCAATCCAAGAGTGCAAAAGAGATGTAAAACCATATGAACACACTCAAAACATCCAAGATCAACAACATTTAGAAGGAGGGGAGGCAAATCCAAATTGCGTGAAAGTAAATTGCGAGAATATAATTGCGGGAAAGTAAATGCTGAATTTGAATTGCGTAAAGTAAAGACATAATGTAAATGCGCAAAATAAATTCAGAGTTGGATGGATAAAACTTTCATTTCTGGAAGGAGAGGTTACAAAGCCTCACTTTCATGTGGGCAAAGCTCAAAGAGCATTCAAAACCTCAAAAACCTTTTAAGGAGGAGGTTACCTCCACCCTATTTATACTACTCTTGGGCCACCTACCACCTTTGATGAGTCCTCAACCCTAGAGTCTAGGTTGAGGACTCATCCAAGGGTGGTAGGTGGCCCAAGAGTAGTATAAATAGGGTGAGGGCAGCCTCCTCCCTTGAAGGTTTTTGAATGCTCTTTGAGCTTTGCCCACATGAAAGTGAAGCTTTGTAACCTCTCCTTCCGAAATGAATGTTTTATCCATCCAACTCTGAATTTATTTTATGATTTACATTATGTCTTTACTTTACGCAATTTAAATTCAGCATTTACTTTCCCGCAATTACATTCTCGCAATTTACTTTCACGCAATTTAGATTTGCCTCCCCTCCTTCTAAATGTTGTTGATCTTGGATGTTTTGAGTGTGTTCATATGGTTTTACATCTCTTTTGCACTCTTGGATTGAGTAGAGAACATCTTTTCTTTCAAGTTCCAACTTTGTTCAGAACTTGTTCTTTGCGCAGCATTTAGTATTTGATTTTTATAAAAATCTACAAAAATCCTTTTTAAGTGATTATTATTGGAGGAGATGCGGCATTCTGATATCCACCAGGAAAAATATTTTGGTGTTCACTTGTTGCACCGTTTGGGTGCCATGAGGTGAAAACCGAGCCCCAAACTTTCTGCTCGAAGTTCTTGACTGACTGTGTTCTTCGATTTTTCCTGTTTTTTCTGTAAGTCTTTTTGAGTAGAAATTTGGTGGAGTTCTTTAAGACTCTTCTGCTCATTGGGAGAAAGATTCTAAAAATTTTGTGAGTTGCAAATACCCACCAACCTCCTGTTCAAATTGATGACAATTTCTGGAAATTCTGCTTTTGCTTTTCTGAAAGTGACTTTTGTGATTTGAATTGATGTCCTTTCTAAAAGCAAGAGTTGGATTGATTCCTCTTTATCTTGGACACTAGACAACCAGGATTGTGACTCAAAAATCCCACATATTTTATGGTACTTATCCATGCAAGCTAGGGTTACACATAGTTGTCTAGTTTTTCGGGTTTTTCACGATTTCCTTTGAGCGATCTTGTCGAGGTTTTTGTTGAGTATTTTGGGGAAAATTTATTTACGACCATTCACCCTCTGCTCGCCATCTCGATCCTTCAATTGGTATCGAGCCGATTTCGCTCTTTCTAGATCTTGACCGGTCTCAAGAGCCATGGCGACGCATAAATATTCCACCAAGCCTCCCATCTTTAATGGGGTTGATTTTCCTTTTAGAAGTCCCTGATGGAGTCATACATCACGCCTGGGCTACCCGATATGGCGTAAGGTGAAACTCCCGTATGAGGTTCCTGCTGATGAAAATGTCACGGCCATCAATATGGCTGACGTTGAGGCGAATGCTAAGGCAAGGAACATTCTCATACAGGGTCTTAGCCACGGTGAGTATGATAGGATTTCTTACCTTCGCTCTGCTCACGAGATTTGGGTAACCGTCGATGCTTACCATGAGGGCTCTACTCAAATCAAGACTGTGAGGTAGGACCAGTTCAAGCGCGAGTACAACAAGTTTGATCAACGCGTTGGTGAGAGTCTCGATGAGTGTTTTGGTCGGTTTACAAAGATCTTGAGCGACCTCCGAGCAGTTGGTTGCATATACCCTGACTCAGATAATGCTCAGCATTTCTTGACCGCACTCGACCTTCGGGTTTGGGAGATGAAGGTGACCACCATCAAGGACACCACCGACTTATCGACTCTGACTCTTGACAGGCTTTATTCCCGCCTCAAGACTCATGAGATCGATGTCGTCTCTCGGAAGATGAAATCTCAGTCGATGGCTTTGGTCACCGATCCCAATGGATCTTCTTTTGATTCTTCTGTCGATCTCTCTCTCTCTCCACCTTTTGCGAGCTAAGCGATGACCAACTGGGAAAATTTCCAGAAAATGAGCTTGCTCTTCTTGCTCGCAAATTCTCTCATGCATACAAGAGGGTGAGAGAGAGGAAGAGAGGTGGCATGATCATCTGCTTCGAGTGTGGTGGCCCCAACCACATTCGGGCGAACTGTCCCAAGCTGGAGAAGGGCAAGAACAACGTTGGCGGTTCGGGCAAGAACGACTACACCGACAAGAACCGCAACAAGAAGCCTCCAGTTCGTGAACTGGCGCACAAGAAGAAGTACCGCAACTTCTCCAAGAACAAGAAGCTCCACTGCGTCCTCGCCGCGCTTGACGATATCAACATCTCCGACACGGAGACATGGAGCGACGAGGGTGAGGATGATCCGCAAGAGAAGAAAGGCGACGACGACTTCTTCGGCATGTGCTTCATGGCCGACGTCAACGGCATCAGCGACTCCGAGCTGTACAGCGACACGGACGAGGTACCCTCCTATGACCAGCTCAATGAAGCTTTCTGCAAATTAGGAAAATTTCATGCTAGAGCTAGAGCTAGGTGTACGGAGCTTGAGAAGGAAGTAGGTACCTTGACTCGGGAGTTAGCTTCACTTAGATCTTCTCCCTCCCGAGTTACTGATGACTGTACTTTTGTGATGCTTTGCTTGTGGAGTTAGAGAACCTAAGGACTATGCATGATAGTGTGTTGTCTAAACTAGATAGTCTTAGGTTGAAGAATGCTAGCAATGAATCATTGATACTCCTTACAGAGATACTAGTTTTCTTCATGCTCACTCTACTCCCTCTTGTGCTAATTGCCCTAAATTGCTTGTCGAAGTGATGCCATGAGCACTCACCTTAAGAAGCTTTCTTCTAGAAATGATGAACTTGAATTGCATGCTTCTAAGGACCTAGTCACCATGTGAGGGTCAGAAGCAACTAAAACTTGACAATGATGCTTAGAATGTCAAGTGTGATCAACTTGCTAAGGACTTACTAGATAAGTCACAAGAAAGTTGCTTGCGATGTTCTATGATTGAGGGGGACTTGGATAAAATCCATGTCGAGCTTAGGAAGAAATTAGAAGACCAAGCCCACAGAATTAGAAATGCGTCTTGCGTTTCTTATGAGGCCCTCAAGATTGAGGCAGCCGTGCTGAGGGAGAAAAATGCACGTGCTGAGAGAGCTCATCTTTCTGGTTCTTCTTCTTCTTCCTCCTGTTCTTCTTGTGCCTCTTTCTTTCGAGATTGCCAGTATCTTATGAGCACTCTCGAGAAGATTGTAGGAGGCAAGAAGAAGCTCAATCTTATTCTAGACCAATCCAAGATTAGTAGTGAAGAGGAACGCGATATGCTACACTAGCACAAAAAAAAACTACCGCGTAACCAGAAAGCTACTCGCAAGAAGGGAATCACAGATAAGATTACCACTAGACGCGCAGTTGCGGAATCCTTCACGCGTCGATGTAGTGGATCGTCCTCGCCGCAGTCGTTGCGTTGATGGAACGGATCGTCCTCGCCTTGCCGTGGATCGTCCTCCCACGCCGCAGCAGCAATGCGCCACCGCATGAGTCCACACGTCCCAGGATGGAACGCCGTTTCGTGTGCAAGCACCTGGTCGCTCGGCAGGGGCAACGAGAAGAGGAGGCTAGGGTTTCGAGTGAATCACTTCTAAACCGTGGGAAAGCACACCCTGCGCCCACCCTCCTTATATAGCCACGAGATGAAACCCTAAACCAAGGCCCATCAGCGTGCTAAACCCACGATGTCCATTAATTATGGACCCCATCCAAATTAATGCATCCCAGCCCATTAAGTGTGTGACCCTGCAAGTTCACGTACGTTTGGATATGGATTCGAAAAACTCCTTTTCAATCCAATAGTTGGTAGCGGCTCCTTGCAAAGTATGCCAACTCCCAAACATACTATGATCAAATCGATGTAACCTATCAAAAGTACTCATGTAATAATCCCTTTGTCAAGTATATGAAGATTGAACTCAAGGCGAGAAGTATGTCATCCTTTGATGATTCAATCCATCTCTCGTATCCGTGATATATTAATAAGTTGTGATTGACTCCTCAATCACGGCATGGCCATGCACTTCCTTAATCATATCACACGAGTGGCCTTGTCATATATCTCCGTTTCATTGAAGTGGCAAATTCCATATTGACTGCTCACTTCCCTCTACACGTTTCATAGTAAACATGAAAGCTAACTTTATAACTATCTGGTTTGGAAGTAGTGTTTGATAGCCCCAAGGAAAACTATTACACATGTAGGGAATATGACAATCTCAGGTCTAAGGATCATACATCTACTAGGTATGAGATACACTGATGACACA
The DNA here is from genome assembly GCA_036346275.1 of Otatea glauca. Lineage (NCBI taxonomy): Eukaryota > Viridiplantae > Streptophyta > Magnoliopsida > Poales > Poaceae > Otatea > Otatea glauca. The sequence continues at coordinate 11,550,322 of CM070712.1, forward strand.
TAAGAATGAAACATTCTTGCAAAGTGTCCAATTATGGTCTATCTAACCCATGTTCTTCAACATGCGCCCACAATGTATAGATGATATCTCTATATCCCATGATCTATGAAGCATGATCATCGATCACTACATGTGCTGATCTATTCATCGTTGTCCTATACGATGATATCCGATCAGAGATATTTATCGAATTATATCAATAAGTAAAGAGCTTCATAAGCAAGTCACATACTTGTTGATCAATACAATGATATACATTCATTGGACCAATAATCATATTATTATTCATAAACATAGTCATGTTACAATCATCTAAATGATTGCCTCAAGGGCATAGCACTTTCAATCTCCCACTTGCACTTGAGTCAATCAATTAAGTATCTAATACCAATAGACCTCGTGTGTGTCTCATGCTTAGGCTGTGGCAGTGGCTTTGTCAACGGATCGGCCACATTGGCTTCCGTATGTATTTTGCATATTTTCACGTCACCTCTATCCACAATCTCACGAATAAGGTGAAAGCGCCGGAGTATGTGTTTAGACTTCTGATGTGATCTATGCTCTTTTGCTTGTGCAATGGCACCACTATTATCACAATAGATGTCCATTGGACTAGAGGCACTAGCGACCACACCAAGCTCTGTGATAAATTTCTTAATCCACATAGCTTCTTTTGCGGCCTCCGAAGCCGCAATGTAATCTGCTTTTGTCGTAGAGTCGGCCACCGTGTTTTGCTTGGAACTCTTCCAGCTTACTGCTCCTCCATTAAGTATAAACACAAACCCGGATTGTGATCGAAAATCATCTTTGTCAGTTTGGAAGCTTGCATCGGTGTAACCCTTTGCAACCAGATCTTCCTCACCTCCAAAAACAAGGAACATACCCTTAGTTCTTCTCAAGTACTTCAGGATATTTTTTACGGATATCCAATGACCATCACCAGGATCCGCTTGGTATCTGCTTGTGACACTTAGAGCATATGAAACATCTGGGCGTGTACAGATCATGGCATACATAATAGACCCAATAGCAGAAGCTATGGAATCTTGCTCATCCTGTCTCGCTCATCAGATGTCGAAGGACACTGATTCTTGCAGAGACTAATGCCATGTGACATTGGCATGAAACCTCTCTTGAATTCATGCATATTGAACCTTTTCAATATCTTGTCAATGTACGTTTCCTGACTTAATCCAATTAACCTTTTTGATCTATCTCTATAGATTTTTATGCCCAAGATATAGCATGCTTCTCCCAAGTCCTTCATTAAGAAACTCCTTTTCAATGAAGTCTTAACATCTTCAAGCATAGGAATATCATTCCCGATCAATAATATGTCATCCACATACAAAATCAGAAATACAAGTGCGCTCCCACTAGCCTTCTTGTAAACACAAGGCTCTTCTTCATTTTTGATAAAGTCATACCCAACTCCGAGATGCTTGCTTTAACCCATAAATGGATCTTTGAAGCTTGCATACCCTTTTAGCATATTTAGGATCAACAAAACCTTCAGGTTGTATCATGTATACATCCTCAGAAAGATTCCCATTAAGGAAGGCTGTTTTGACATCCATCTGCCATATTTCATAATCAAAATATGCAGCAATAGCTAAAATGATCCGGACAGACTTGAGCATGGCTACCGGTGAGAAGGTTTCATCATAGTCAACTCCTTGAACTTGTTTGAAACCCTTTGCCACCAACCGTGCCTTATAGATCTGAACATTTCCATCTACGTCTATCTTCTTCTTGAAAATCCATTTGCATTCAATGGTTTTTACACCATCAGGAGAATCGACCAAGTTCCAAACTTGATTGTCATGCATGGATTGAATTTCGGATCTCATGGCTTCAAGCCATTTTTCGGAGTTTGGGTCCATCATTGCTTCTTCATAAGTCGTGGGCTCATCATTGTCCAACAATAATATGTCATTTCCATATCTTATAGGTACATGACGTGGCCTCCCCGACCTACGTGGGGCTGGAGTCTCTTCCACAGGTTGTATAACACTTTGTACATCTTGTGAAGGTTCAGTGGTGCTTGAACATATTCATGTGATTCTCGAACTTCATCAAGATACACATCACTCCTATTGAATTTTTTTGAAAGAAACTCTTTCTCCAAAAAGACGCCATTTCGAGCAACAAAAACTTTGTTCTCGTTTCTTTTGTAAAAGTAATATCCTTTTGTTTCTTTAGGATACCCCACAAAAAAGCATTTTTCTGATTTAGGTGCGAGTTTATCTGATTGTAAACGTTTTACATAAGCCTCACATCCCTATATCTTGAGAAATGACAACATGGGACTTCTACCAGTCCATATCTCATATGGCGTCTTCTCAACGGATTTTGATGGGACCCTATTCAAAGTGAACGCAGCTGTCTCTAGAGAGAAACCCCAGAAGGATAATGGCAGTTCTGTTTGGCTCATCATTGACCGAACCATATCTAATAAAGTTCGGTTTCGTCGTTCGGACACACCATTCCATTGAGGCGTTCCTGGCGGAGTAAGTTGCGGAACGATTCCACATTGCTTTAGATGATCACCAAACTCTTGGCTCAAGTATTCGCCACCACGATCTGATCGTAAGTGTTTTATTGATTTGCCAAGTTGATTTTGTACTTCATTTTGAAACTCTTTGAACCTTTCAAAAGTTTCAGATTTATGCCTCATTAAATAGATATATCCATATCTACTAAAGTCATCGGTAAAAGTTACAAAGTACTGAAACCCACCCCTAGTAGTCGAGCTCATTGGTCCACATACATCTGTATGTACTAGGGCCAATAACTCACTCGTTCTCTCACTAATACCTGTGAAAGGGGCTTTTGTCATCTTGCCAAGTAAACAAGATTCACATGTTTCAAATGATTCAAAATCAAATGAGGTTAGAAGTCCATCACCATGGAGCTTCTTCATACGCTTCTCATTTATATGACCTAAGCGACAATGCCATAAAAAGGTAGGGTTCAAATCATTAGGCCGATGCCTTTTTACATTAATGTTATAGATAGGTTTCTCTTCGAGTTCAAGGACGTACAACCCATCCACCATGGGGCAACGACCATAATACATATCATTCAAAAATATTGAACAAACAAAGTTCTTTGTTATGAAATCATAACCTTCATGTTCCAAACAAGAAGGTGAAATAATGTTTCTACTCAAAGATGGAACAAAATAACAATTATTGAGTTCTAAAACTAATCCTGAAGGCAAATGCAATGGGTATGTGCCAACGGCAAGACCAAAGAACTCTTGCTTTATTCCCATGCGAAGATCCACTTCTCCTTTTGCCAAGTCTCTACTCTTTATCATTTTGCATCGAATTGCAAATGTGAGCAACCGAACTGTATCATATACCCATGAGCTGAGTGAAGAAGTAGCAAGATTAATTTCTATAACATTAATACCAAGTGGAAACCACATTTCCATTCTTCTTATCGCAGTACTTTTTAGCTTCGTTTCCAATGTCCCGATTTCTTGCAATAGAAGCATTGGGTATCAGGTTGAGGGCCAACTTTAATCTTGAAGCTTATTTTTGAGGCTTGCGATCTCATCTTGAGCCTTGCCCTTGCCCTTGCTCTTTTCCGTTCCCCCAGCCTTAGCCTTCCTCTTTTTGAATGCAGTTGTTTTCTGAACCATCATCACATGATTGGGTTTTTTCTTAATGCTTTCCTCGGCAGCCTTGAGCATCCCATGTAGCTCGGTTAGGCTCTTCTCCATTCTATTCATAAGAAAATTCATAATGAATGGCTCAAAGCTCTGGGGCAGAGACTGGAGAATAACATCTGTGGCCAAACCGAGGCTAAGGGAAAACTCAAGTTTTTCCAATCTCCCAATGTAACCAATCATCTTGATCACATGAGGGCTGATCACATGAGGGCTGACCGGACTGCCTTCAGCCAGCTTACAAGCAAATAAAAGCTTTGAGATACCATACCTCTCAGCTCTTGCTTGATTCCCAAACATGCCCTTCAAGCCCACAATCATATTGTAAGCAGCCTGGTCCTCATATTGCTTTTGGAGCTCAGAGTCGATGGTGACTAGCATGAGACAGCTGACCTCTACAGAAGCATTAACATGCTTTTCATATTCAACCTTCAAATTGCGAGGAGCATTTTTGGCTGGTTCATCAGGAATTGGATTCTCTAGAACGTAGTCCTTTTCATGCTTGAGAACAATTCTCAGGTTGCGATACCAATCAACAAAATTAGTTTCATTAAGTTTTCCCTTTCCAAAACTGATCTCAAAGCAAAACCAGGTGTAGTAGGAGTAGGAGAAGGTGCCATTGAACTACAACAAAAACATGCAAAGATTCTAGGCACTATGTTTATGTAAAAATTTTATTAAACATTTTAATAAAAGACACTCCTATTTTATGTCCCTTTTATAGACACATAGTGAGTATTCAAGATCCATATTCATCAAACACTAGTGAGCTTTGGCATCATTGCTAGAAATTTAATGACATAGGTAAGCAACACCTTTGCTAATTACATCTTATGTAACTCTTGTTTGTTGAGTATGAAAACAAGTAATGAATGCCTCAGTCAACTTGACTCATGGCCAGTCAACCTGCCCCTAGGGCTCACATGAGGAGGAGCACCTCCGTATTCGGGTGCCAATTAAGAAACCTGCCTCATGTGTGTTTTCCTCGACACCAATTGTCTTGTATAGGTTCCTTCATTATCAAATCAAATCCCAACCACTTATGTCCTCAAGCCCAAAACCGTTTTGATAGCTTGATTAAATCTACCATTGTTATGCGTGATGTGTCCAACACATCCCTATCATCTATTAAGATAGCCATTGATATACTACTTTGGCAGTCATATCAATAACGATCTAAATTCTTGATAGGTGCAACAATTGGACGGACATTTTGATTTAAAATTTTAACTATAGGGATGAACAAAATCTACTAAGAACATGGCATCACATGCAATGAGCATAAAGAAAATAGCAAGGATTAAACACACATTCACAGAAAATCAAAATAAGCTGTGAAATAGCATGGCCCTTAGCATTAAGATCTCCATCATCATGCTTGCTTGTTCACCTTGCCACCTTGCTTGATTTGTTCACCTAGCCACCTTGCTTGATACCATCATCTTCATCATTATGGATGCAACACCTTACAACTTTTGATAATGAATTTTACATGAGGGTTTGAAGCATCACAAGTCGACACGCAGATCGTTATACAATTTAAATAGCCTTATGGCTTGACATGGCACGCAGGCCATGTGGAAATTACATGCATCACATACACATAGGCCATACTATTTCACATAATTCCCAGCAAAAACGAGTTAAACAGAAGCAACACTACGACTCCGGGGTCCGAGGGGCAGCGCCCTCAAAATTTTTTAGAGGCATGTCTTCTGTTAAAGGAAAACACCCTCAAAATTTCCACGGATCAACCAAATTGACCCAATCCGATCTAATATGATTGGCTTGGTCCCATATGGATACGTTTCAGAAACCCTGATGGCGGTAACCCGACCGGTAAGGGTAACGTCGTACCATGAACGGACTCACCCAAATCAATATTGAATCGGTTTGTGCTTACCATGGATCAACTAGATTGACCCAATCCAACTCAATCTGATTGGCTTGGTCCCATATGGATACGTTTCAGAAACCCTGATGGCGGTAACCCGACCGGTAAGGGTAACGTCGTAGCATGAACGGACTCACCCAAATCAAAATTGAGTCGGTTTGCACTTTCCTCAAACCCTAAATCGATCGATCTCATCGATGGCTGCCGTCACCAATTCATCACATGAACCGGCTGAACATGTAATAGATCCAATCTACTAACCTCACACATCATATGTGCAACATCCAGATCACAAAACTATACGAGATGGCTCTGATACCACTGAAGAGGAACGCGATATGCTACACTAGCACAAAAAAAAACTACCGCGTAACCAGAAAGCTACTCGCAAGAAGGGGATCACAGATAAGATTACCACTAGACGCGCAGTTGCGGAATCATTCGAGCGTCGATGTAGTGGATCGTCCTCGCCGCAGTCGTTGCGTCGATGGAGCGGATCGTCCTCGCCTCGCCGTGGATCATCCTCCCACACCGCAGTCGCAGCAGCGTCACCGCAATAGTCCACATGTCCAGGGATGGAACGCCGTGCTTCGGTGTACAAGCACCTGGTCGCTCGGCAGGGGCAACGAGAAGAGGAGGCTAGGGTTTCGAGTGAATCTTTTCTAAACCGTGGGAAAGCACACTCTGCGCCCACCCTCCCCTCTTTATATAGCCACGAGATGAAACCCTAAACCATGGCCCATCAGCGTGCTAAACCCACGATGTCCATTAATTATGGATCCCATCCAAATTAATGCGTCCCAGCCCATTAAGTGTGTGACCCTGCAGGTTCACGTACGTTTGGACATGGATTCAAAAAACTCCTTTTCAATCCAATAGTTGGTAGCGGCTCCTTGCAAAGTATGCCAACTCCTAAACATACTATGATCAAATCGGACAGAACCTATCAAAAGTACTCATGTAATAATCGCTTTGCCAAGTATATGAAGATTGAACTCAAGGCGAGAAGTATGTCATCCTTTGATGATTCAATCCATCTCTCGTATCTGTGATATATTAATAAGTTGTGATTGACTCCTCAATCACGGCATGGCCATGCACTTCCTTAATCATATCACACGAGTGGCCTTGTCATATATCTCCGTTTCATTGGAGTGGCAAATTCCATCTTGATCGCCACTTCCTCTCGCACGTTTCATAGTAAACATGAAAGCTACCTTTATAACTATCCGGTTTGGAAGTAGTGTTTGATAGCCCCAAGGAAAACTATTACACATGTTGGGAATATGACAATCTCAGGTCTAAGGATCATACATCTACTAGGTATGAGATACACTGATGACACATAAGAATGAAACATTCTCACAGTGTCCAATTGCGGGTCTATCTAACCCATGTTCTTCAACATGCGTCCACAATGTATAGATGATATCTCTATATCCCATGATCTATGAAGCATGATCATCGATCACAACATGTGCTGATCTATTCATCGTTGTCCTATACGATGATATCCGATCAGAGATATTTATCGAATTATATCAATAAGTAAAGAGCTTCATAAGCAAATCACATACTTGTTGATCAATACAATGATATACATTCATTGGACCAATAATAATATTATTATTCATAAACATAGTCATGTTACAATCATCTAAATGATTGCTTCAAGGGCATAGCACTAACAATATTTGTAGATTCAATCAAGGTCTAGGATTTGATCCCTTGGAGCACGCTCGGGCGCATCCTCCCACCATTGTGCGCGGCTCCAAGAGTGGTGAGATTGTGGTAGCTCCCAGAGTGAGCACCACCGTGTTTATGTCTGCTGGGGTTGTCCATAGGACTTCTGACCAGAAGGGAGTTACTCCTGTTGCTTCTGTCTCTAGCAAGGCAAAATCACATGCACCTTCTATAAGAAGGATGGTCACCTAGTAGATTTCTGCTTCAAGCGCGCCAAGATCACTCGGCGTGAGCGTGTTGCTGCTCTTAGGGGTATTCAGGGTCATCCCCAAACTTTGAGTGCTCCTAAGGTACACACTACTTCTAGACAAAAGTTAGAGAGTCGCTGCTTTTGGGCAGCGCCCAGACTCGGTTTTCATCTTCGGTTCTTCGAGTTTTAGTCTTGGAGCTGTTCAGTAGTGGGCCTTTGCGCCGTCCTTTTGATATTCCTCATTTTTCCCATCGAGGTAGATATCAGCGGCGTGAGGTGTTTTCTGGTAGGAGATTTAGGAAGCCTCACTGGGATGGTTTGGCTTTTGCTCCACGGCGGGCTAACCCAGTTCTAGCACCTAGATCATCTACTAGAGTTGCTACTGATCATGTTAAGGTTAAACGGCAGAGAGACACTCGAGTCCAGTCTTCTTCTTTGGCTGGTACTCTGAGGCGTCGTGTGGTTCAGTATTGGGTTCCCAAGTCTTCACTCTATCTCAGTACTGAGTCATCTTTCTCTCTTGTGTCTTGATCAGGTTCGTCGGATGGGGAAGTGAGATGTTTGGATTGTTGACTCCGGTTGTTCTCGTCATATGAACGGAGATTCCCGATGGTTCTCTTCCCTAGTCCAAGCCCCCGGTGATGAGTTGATCACTTTCAGGGATGCATCTTCAGGTAGAGTCATTGCTAAAGGTACCATCTGCATTAACCAAAATTTCATTCTTAAAGATGCTGCCTTAGTAAGTAAGCTGCAATACAATTTGCTCTCTGTTTCTCACCTTATCGATGACTCTTTCGAGGTAAGCTTCAAGAGTAATGCCTGTAGAATCCTTGATTCATCAGGAGGGTTAGTTTGCGGGATTTCTAGATTTGGGAGAGTCTTTCGTGCTGATTTTTTTGCTTCTTCTAGAGACTCTCTTCGATGTTTGATTGCTTCTGAGTCCCGTGATCTCTCCTTCTGGCATAGGAGACTTGGTCACATTGGTTTTGATCATTTGACCCGAGTTAGCAGCCACGATCTCATTCGGGGTTTGCCCAAACTCAAGATGGTCAAAGACTTAGTTTGCTCTCCTTGCCGATATGGCAAGATGGTTACTGCTTCTCATCCTCCAGTCCCCGTAGTGATGACTGATGCACCAGGACAGCTTTTACATATGGACACTTTTGGTCCAGCTAGAGTGCAGTCAGCAGGAGGGAAGTGGTATGTTCTTGTCATCGTTGATGATTTTTCTAGATACTTTGGGTATTCTTCATGGCCTCGAAGGATGAGACTTTTTCTCACTTCAGGGGTTTGGTCAGTAGGTGGTCTATTGAGCTCCTAGGTGCATTACGAGCTATACGCAGTGATAATGGCATGGAGTTCAAGAATTCCTACTTTGAGAGTTTTTGTGTGAAGTCTAGTTTAGAGCATCAGTTCTCTTCTCCCAACGCCCCTCAGCAGAATGGCGTAGTGGAAAGGAAGAACAGGACCCTGGTTGAGATGGACAGGACGATGCTAGATGAGTACAGTACTCCTAGGAAGTTTTGGGCTGAGGCTATAGCTACTGCTTGCCATGTTTCTAATCGCGTGTTTTTGAGAGCACATCTGCATCGCACTTCTTATGAGTTGAGGTATGGGCGAAAGCCCGGTGCAGGTCTCATTTTCGCGTTTTCGGTTGCAAGTGTTTTATCTTGAAGTCTGGTAACCTAGATAAGTTTGAGTCTCGCTCTTCTGATGGTATCTTTCTAGGTTACTCGACTTCTTCTCGTAGCTATAGGGTCTGGAGTGTTGATGCGCATAGGATCATAGAGACCTGTGATGTGACCTTTGATGAGGCTAGCCCAGGAGCTAGACCTGATGTTTCAGGCTCTTCTTATCCCTCCGAGACCATCTTTGTAGAAGATGAGGATGATGGAGATGATAGTGTTCTACCGGATCCAGTCCCCTCTTCACCTGAGGTGCCTCCTGTTTCCATTTCTGCACCTCAGGGAGACCAGCCCTTGCCTTCCGACTCTCCTTCAGCTAGTGGCTCTGTTCCTACCTCTTCTGTTCAAGAGGTAGAGGCCACTTTTGCTTCTGGTCCTCCCTGACATATCCAGAAAGCTCATTCACCTGATCAGATCATTGGTGATCTGTTTGAGCGGGTCACTCGCTCAAAATCGGAGTTTCTCGAGCCGCCTCCACTCGCCGTTGCCTCCTTTGAGCCGAAGGATATTTCTCATGCATTATCCGATGAGTCGTGGATTAATGCTATGCATGAGGAACTTGAGAACTTTGAGAGGAACAAGGTATGGCAGCTTGTCGAGCTACCATCTGGTCATAATGTCATTGGGACCAAGTGGGTGTTCAAAAACAAGCAGAGTGATGATGGGGTTGTAGTTAGAAACAAGGCTAGACTAGTTGCACAGGGCTTTTCTCAGGTTGAGGGTCTTGACTTTGAGGAGACCTTTGCCCCTGTAGCTAGGCTAGAGGCTATCCGAATCCTGCTTACATTTTCTGCATCCAAAGGCTTCAAGCTTTATCAAATGGATGTCAAGAGTGCATTCCTCAATGGCTATATTGAGGAAGAGGTTTATGTCAAGCAACCTCCAGGATTCGAGAACCCCAAGTTTCCGAGTCATGTATACAAGCTTTCCAAAGCTCAGATGGACTCAAGCAGCCCCAGAGCATGGTATGAGAGGCTCAAGTCTTATCTTCTCAGCCATGACTTTAAAATGGGCATAGTAGACAAAACTCTGTTCATCAGACACCATGAGTCTCATTTTCTTCTTGTCCAGATTTATGTGAACGATATCATTTTTGGTGGCTCCTCTCATTCTCTTGTCTCTCAGTTTTCTGATGTGATGAGTACAGAGTTTGAGATGAGTATGATGGGCGAGTTGAGCTACTTCCTTGGCTTCCAGATCAAGCAGACTCGAGAGGGCACTTTCTTGCATCAAGGCAAGTACACCCGGGACCTCCTGAGGTGCTTCGACATGTCTGACGGGAAGCCGGTGTTAACTCCTATCGCCACCACTGCAGTCCTCGAGCCTGATGAGGATGGTGAGCTTGCTAATCAAAAGGAGTTTCGTAGCATGATTGGCTCCCTCTTGTACCTCACTGCTTCGAGGCCGAACATAGATTTCGCTGTGTGTTTGTGCGCTCGATTTCAAGCTTCTCCTCGCACCTCTCACCGCCAGGCGGTCAAGCGCATCTTCAGGTACCTTCGTGCTACCACTGATTATGGTATTTGGTACTCTTCTTCTTCTTGTCTATCTCTTAGAGCCTTTTCCGATGCCGACTTTGCTGGCTGTAGGATAGATAGGAAGAGCACTTCTGGCACTTGCCAATTCATTGGCACTTCTCTTGTTTCTTGGTCATCTAGGAAGCGATGCAGGGTTGCACACCAATCACGAGACCGAGTATGTTGTTGCTGACCGATTGTTGTAGCTAGGTTCTCTGGATGATATCGACCTTGCGGGACTTTGGGTTAGATATACAGAGTGTGCCACTTTTCTGTGATAACACCTCTGCTATTTGCATTGCTAAAAACCCAGTGCAGCATTCCCGGACCAAACACATTGATATTAGATATCACTTCCTTAGAGACAATGTAGAGAAGGGGGATATCGTGCTTTAGTTTGTAGAGAGTGACCTTCAGTTAGCCGATATCTTCACCAATCCTTTGGATAGCTCCAGGTTTGTTGCCCTGAGGAGTGAGCTTGGGGTCGTGTGCCCTTACGGCCTTCTGTGAGAGGGAGCTGGCTTGTATATTATGTATTATATTATTTTTCTTTCGGTTCTTCTTTCTTTTGTTTTGTTCTGGGTGCTATGGGTTTTTCTCTTTAGAGTTCTAAGTTCACTTCATCTAGTCTTCTAGCATGCTTCGGCATGGACCTCTCATCTTATGCTTCAGGATGCTATTCTTTTCTTCTTCTTGGTTGAGCTCACTCACAGACTTATAGGTCTAGCAGGTGTTGGGCCTCCTGGGTAGACAGGGTCTGTGTTTGCTCGTGTGTTGGAGTTCAAGAGTTAGCTCTCCTTTGTCAGTCATTGGGGAAGATGAGAGCGAGTTTGAGCCTAGTGTTCTCTGCTATCTTTTCTAAACTCTATAGCCATTCAATTTGCAGTTTTCAATCTTTCTCTCCTTTTTTTGAGTTTTTAGCTTCAATTGAGTTCATTTGGTTTTTTCTATGCGAAACTCTGCTAATAACTCAATTTGTGCTTAAAATTGACTCACATGCTGAGGGGGAGTTTGAAAATATGTTCATGCATTGCATATAGGCTGCATTTTCTTTTGTTTTATGAGCTTTGTCTATTATGCAATTGATTCAATCTTCATGTAATGCACCTTGCTATATCTTTGAAGAAAATCACTAGCTTAGGTCTATCCAAGTTCATCTATCATACTAAGCTTGTTAAAATCTAAAAATTGAAAATCTTAAATTAAAAACATGTTACTTTTTCTTGTTAAGTTTCTTCTCTAGAGGTTTTTACCATGAATTGTGAATTTATGGAGTTCTATAGAGTCCCTATAGCAACTTGGGTGAAACTTGCTTGATCCATATTTTAGTCCTTCAAAATTGCTCATATGTGATAAATTAAGAAAAATTTGACTCTCTTTTGTGCAAAATTGAACTCAACACTATATATTCTCGAGACTGCCTCGCATTGCACTTGGGATGAACTTGGAATATATCGTGTATGACCAAGATCATTCTCTTAAGAGTTACTCTTGGGGTGATCGAACATGGCTTAAGTCAATCATTAAGAAATGCGAATAACAAAAACATAAGTGGGTAAAGAATGCAAATAATGTCAAACATTTGCACCCCGCTATGTCTATCAAAATATCAAAGAAGAAGAATTTGCATGAATTGAAAAATAAGCTCGAAGGACTCTATATGCACTTCAAGATTCCCCAAAGTGTTGAGTAAGTTGAACTCTAGGTTTTCCATTTGATCCTATGAGTGGTGTTTGCTTCTAACTTTGAAACTTTTGCTAAGTTTTGCACTTGTCCAAATCTTGCTAAAATAAAATCTTGTAAACAAAGCTTGTGAGCAAAATGAATTTGTTCTTGGAGACATCCTAGTTCAGTCATTTTCTAAATTGACTAGCTTGGTGTCATATCTTGCATTTATAATCACTTGGATAATTCTCAAAGCTCACTTAGGATGCATTTCATGCATACATATATAAATAGGGATAAAATAAAATAAAATTTCTTGATGCCTATATTGCCAAAAGGGGGAGAAAATGTAGAAAAGGCATCTTCAAAGGAAAAATGTTAATCCACTTTGGTTCTTATGATCTTTGCTCTCTCTAAAGTTTAGCTCTAAAATGCCTTTTCTGCCAACTTGGTCATGATCTTATTTCCTTATTCTGGACCAAGTTTGGCTTTGCATTCAAATTGCTTTCTTCTCTCTTATTCAAACTCAAAACTTATGCCTTTTCATGTGTTTGTCAATATACTCATCAAGCGGGAGATTGAAAGACCATGTGGAGGTCTATCCTTGTGTGTGATGAGTAATTGACGAGTTTTGAGCTTGGTTTGATTTGAATTGAATTGGATTTGAAGCAATTTGAGTGTTGGTTGCTCTTCTTAGTGCTACCGGCCTAGGGGTAGTAGCACCGGACCATTGAGAGCAATTATGATCGATTAATGATTTTGGGATAATCATTGAATATCTTTGTGGGTATTGCTATGTGAAAGGTTTTTCCTTGTCTTTGATGGTTGCAGGGCGACGGTGCTAGGTCATGGTGAGGCGGAGGATGATCGGGACTAGGCGAGGAGCGTCGGAGGTCCAGACGGTTGGGAGATCGCCGGAAGATGATCGGAGACGGAGTTCGGGAAAGTCAAGAATACAAGGAAAGGAGATGATGCTAGCTAGATGCCACGTGGATCAATGAGGGCCGTCGGATTGAGGTCTAGTTGATAGGTTAGCGGGTCTAGGTAGTATGCTTTGAAAACCGTGCAAGAAAACCCGGTATGTGTGTGGGTTTTGGGTTAGCCCTTGCATGGCTGTGTGTGTGGGTTAATCCTAGCCCTTAGATGAGTGCTCTAGGGTTGAGGGACTCATCCAAGGGTGGTAGGTGGCCCAAGAGTAGTATAAATAGGGGTGGAGGGGTAGCCTCCTCCTCTTGAAGGTTTTTGAGGTTTTTGAATGCTCCTTTGAGCTTTGCCCACATGAAAGTGAGGCTTTGTAACCTCTACTTCCAGAAATGAAAGTTTTATCCATCCAAATCTGAATTTATTTTGCGCATTTACATTATGTCTTTACTTTATGCAATTTAAATTCAGCATTTACTTTCCCGCAATTACATTCTCCCAATTTACTTTCACGCAATTTGGATTTGCCTCCCCTCCTTCTAAATGTTGTTGATCTTGGATGTTTTGAGTGTGTTCATATGGTTTTACATCTCTTTTGCACTCTTGGATTGAGTAGAGAACATCTTTTCTTTCAAGTTCCAACTTTGTTCAAAACTTGTTCTTTGCGCAGCATTTAGTATTTGATTTTTATAAAAGTCTAGAAAAATCCTTTTTAAGTGATTATTGTTGGAGGAGATGCGGCATTCTGATATCCACCAACAGAAATATTTTGGTGTTCACTTGTTGCACCGTTTGGGCGCCATGAGGTGAAAACCGAGCCCCAAACTTTATGCTCGAAGTTCTTGACTGACTATTCTTTGATTTTTCCTGTTTTCTCTGTAAGGCTTTTTGAGGAGACATTTGGTGGAGTTCTTCACGACTCTTCTTCTCATAGGGAGAAAAATTCTCAAAATTTGGTGAGCTGCAGAAACCCACCAACCTCCTGTTCAAATTGAGGATAATTTCTGGAAATTCTGCTTTTGCTTTTCTGAAAGTGACTTTTGTGATTTGAATTGATGTCCTTTCTAAAAGCAAGAGTTGGATTGATTCCTCTTTATCTTGGACACTAGAAAACCAGTATTGTGACTCAAAAATCCCCACATATTTTATGGTACTTATCCATGCAAGCTAGGGGTACACATATTTGTCTAGTTTTTTGGGTTTTTCACGATTTCCTTTGAGCGATCTTGTCGAGGTTTTTGTTGGAGTATTTTGGGGGAAATTTTATTTGCGACCATTCACCCCCCCTCTGTTCGCCATCTCGATCCTTCACTACCGGGTCATAAAAAGAGCTAATAGTGATAATGGCCTTATCACTGCCAGCCCAACTTAAACCCGGCAGTAATACTAAGTATCACCGCTGGGGTTAAGTAGAACCGGCAGTGATAGTTGACTTATCACTGCCGGCCCAACCCAAACCCGGTAGTAATACTAAGTATCACTGCCGGTTGAGCCTACAAACCGGTACTGATAATAGATAGTACTGCCGGTTTTTTGGGGAAACCGGCAGTTATAAGCTGGTGTCTGCCCAATTAAGTGAAACGTTCAGTTTATTTCATTTCAAAAGCTGAGTGCTTTGGGATTTTTGAAATCCTATCAAATTTGATCCAAATTATCTGAAAATTTTTGGAGGCATATTGCAGGACATATACTATTTTCTATAAATATTTTTCCCTAATTTTGACTAAGTTCTAAAATTATGAAAAACCAGATTGCTCGCTGTTTTAATATTTTATAAATCAAATAATGCTTCAAAAATTCACATAAATGCTATAAATAATTTCACATAAATGTACAAATTCACACAAATGTAACAGTTCACACAAATGCAGTCAAATCCATTACTTCATATAATACATTAATTGTTACACATTAGAAAATAAACATGTCGTTCGTACAAAAGAATGTATATCTTTAATTTGTACAACTAAGCTACGATTCGACCTTCGTTATGATCGCGGCGTATGTACATAGCTTCCTCACTCTCTTCCATGAGACTTAGCTAAACGTCCGCTCCGAAAGGAGGAAGCTCATCGAATTGGTTGTATTCTTCCTCGTCGACAACATTCTGAACTCCGACAATCCTTCTTCTTCCTTGAATAACCACGTGGTGTTCCTTGTTAGCCGGGTCAGTTACAAAGAAGATTTGTGTAACAGAATTAGCAAGTACAAATGTTTCTTCCCTGTATCTGACGAGTTTGAGGTCCATAGTAGTGATACCATACTTGTCGATGTTCACGCCCCCTGGAAGTCTGACCTATTGGCACCGAAAGAGAGGGACCTTCAAAGGTCCATAGTCAAGCTCTCAAATATCTTCTATGAATCCGTAGTAGCTTTGCCTATTTTCATTGTTGTCATAGGCATATGTACGGATACCGCTGTTTTGGTTCGTGCTCTTTTTATCTTGTGCTCTTGTATAAAATGTAAAACCATTTATGTCGTATCCTTGGAATGTTCGAATTATAGTTGACGGTCCCTGAGCCAACACTTTCAACTAAGCGCACTCTGTCTCCGTATGCATCATGTGCCTACACAACCAATCGCCGAAGTTATCTCTATGCTCTCTCGCGATCCAACCCTTTGACTTCCCTGGGTTTGTTCTAGATAGCATGCTCTTGTGCATGTTGACATACGGGGCCACCACAATTGATTGTCCCAAAACTGTGAAATGTGCTTGTGTGAATGAAGCTAGATTGGTTATACGGAGTAAATTCTCGCCTACTGTCCCTTTCCCCTGTAGCCTCCCCTCATGCCGAGATATAGGCAAACCAATCGGTTTGAGATCCATATAATCGACGCAGAACTCAATGACCTCCTCAGTTCCCCAACCATCGGCAATGCAACCTTCCGGCCGATGTCGGTTACGAACATATTTCTTTATAACCCCCATGAATCTCTCGAAAGGGTACATCTGATGTAGAAATACGGGACCAAGAATCTGTATCTCTTTCACAATGTGAACAATGAGATGGACCATAATATCAAAAAAAGATGGAGGGAAACACATCTCAAGCCTGCACAGAGTGTGGACCACGTCTTCCTACAGCTTATCTAGTTTTAACGGATCAATGGCCTTCTGTGAAATCGCAAAGAATGAACACAACTTTATAATTGGGTCTAGGACTTTCTCTAGCAGAACACTCCTAATTGCAATTGGAAGCATATGTGTCATCATCACGTGGCAATCGTGAGACTTCATGCCAATTAATTTTAAGTCTTTCATTGAGACTAGTCTCTTTATGTTGGCGAGTAACTGACTAACTTTGACTTCGTGCAAGCATTCACACACGCTAATTTTTTCTTTCTTGCTCAGAGTGTAGCAGGATGTGGGAAGGTACTTTTTGCCTGTATCCATGTCTTCATGATGTAGCTCCTTCCTAAGTTTCATATCTTCAAGGTCCATCCGTGCGTGGAGGGTATCTTTTATTTTGCTAGGTATATCCAATAATGTAACATCCCAAAATTTGCTTTTAATATATTTATGGCATTCTGGAATTATTAGAAATTTTCGGGAATGTATTTGGAATTTTTGAAGTTAATTCGAACTTAAGCCTTATAGAATTAATCATATAAAATAAAGATCGTGTGTCACGTGCGCATAAAATTTTAAAATTTAGTTTAAAATAATGACATTTGAAAAAAAAGAATGTTCCTATCGAATATTTTCAAAAACTTGATCTATAAATTAAGTTGTTGATTTTATAAAAATCCGTACAAGTGTCTGATTCACTAAAAGAATTTTTACAGAAAATCTATATATCAAAAAAATCACGAAACCAACTTCGCTAGGTTTCAAATATTTCCTAGTATTTTAGAAGATTTTTTTCCAAGATTTTTAGAGCCCTTTTGCTAATTTATCTTAAACGCGTTTTGACTCAGCACTATTCAAATTCGGAATTGAACCGACAGCCACGTAATGAAAGGAATCCTTCAATCCTATACGCACGAATTTTTCCTCCCAGCCGTTTCTTTTGCCTTTTTCTCTTCTTTTAGTTATCAGTCCTTAATCACCTCTTAATTTCTCCTTTAAGCTATTGTTTCTCATCCTCAAGAGCTTGGCTATCTCCTTACATTTCCACGCATCTCTGTCTCCCTCCTTGGCTTGGACGCTGCCTGGCCGAACGCCGCTTGGTTGTCTCCTTCTGCGCTCATCGATCTGCGCTGTTGCCACTGATTGTCTCCGGCCTCGCCTCCTTTTGCACTCGATGGTCGGTGCTGCTCGGTTGAGGTGAGATTTGCGTTCTCTGGTTAGACGGACGAATATGCATGTTTACATATATATGTTAGTACGTACACGAGTATATATACCTATATATGATAGGCCGAGTGCTTGTACATGTAATTACGTTAGTACGTAGAGCGCAGTGCAGTTCGAGTAAATGTATACATATGGGGTATGTGTGCAGGTATACGTTCATATTAGAATGATTCGGTACTTGTATACATATATTTAACAGGAAGCACACATGTATATATATGTTAGGCATGTATACACATATATATTAAGACTGTATGCCTGGCCATCGCGCCATTGCCTATTAACATCTTTATCCACATATATATTAGGACAGGATAGAGTTTACATCTTTATCCACCCTATTAACGACTTGGATTACAACTATATCTATCATATCTAAATATATGTTCAACTATCTATGGGATGTACCCCTTGCGCGCAGCAATGGGGCTCAAAGGGAGACATCATCTGGCCTTCCTCTTGGGCTCATCCTCTGACGCGTCTCGGGCGGATCGTGAGGGTACCGGATCCTTATATTCCACAAGAGCCCTGAGTGCTTCATGATCCGATCGCTATGTCTCCGATTTAAATTTCTACTTGAGTTGTTGTCCCCGACCTCTGCTTGAGCTCCGATCGTTCCTTCATTCGGTTGGGAGGCTTCTTCTTAAAGTGAGCGAATTATGAAGGACTTGAATATGATCCTTTAATTTTTCCCTCACCTAAGTGCAACTTTCTACCGGGCAGGCTTTATCGCGAGCAGCCTCGTGGACCTCTTCTCGTATTACGAATGTAGATTGGCTATTTCTCCCACCCGAAGTTTTAATCTTCATCGTAGATATTCATCGGACAGTCTTCGAGGTCGTCTTGTTTTCCTGCGCCAACTTGTCTACTGAAAAAACTCCTCGGCTTCTGAAGTTACATTAACTCCAAATCTCTTCGGCTTTCGATACTAAATATCTTCGCATTTACTTCAATTTCGCCAAATCGGCTCTAAAAGGCAGACCAGCGCTTCTAGGATGTATCCCTTCGCTCTTTGCCCTTCACTTTCCTGCTTCAAGCTTCTACCTATGTCATGTCGCGGTGGTATCATCAAGCAAGGGTGCATCCCAGACTCGCCGAGCTCTGGCAGGATTTCGACCGAGCCGTGGACAGCTGCTTGAGGAGAAGGCGGTGGAGCGCGACTGCACGGCCATCGACGCATTCCTTGAGGTCTTCCCTACCCTTTACAGGGTTAGGGAGGCTCTTGTCGAGGCGCTCGGCCGGGCGCGTCGCGGGGAGGTGTATCTCTCCTGTAAATGTAATAGTTTCCGAGGCGAATGCCTAGGGAACTTCTTGTATATAATAAAGAAGTACCATTTGTCCATGAATTTCTTGTCCGTCCTTTGATTATGGATTAGACCCGTTCTAGGGCATCTCGGAACTCGCATGTTACTTGATCCTGATGATGTCTGCGTCCATCTGGCTCAAGGCCAAATGATATCCATGCCTGACGATTGCCGGATATAGCTTAGGCCTAACTTGGGGCGCATCGTGGCTCTTGGCCGAGTGACACCCATATCCGACTGCTGCAAGATATAGTTTTAGTCCGACTTGGGACGTATCAAGGTTCTCCTGGCTCATGGCCAAGCGATTCCTGTACCCAACTGGTGTAGGGTACAGCTCAGGCTCTCTTGGAGCGTATCAGGAATTATACGGCTCTTGGCCGAGTGATACCCATATCCAACCGATGGCGAACACAGCTTAGGCTCTCTTGGAGCGTATCAGGATTTATACGGCTCTTGGCTGAGTGATACCCATATCCAACTGATGGCGAACACAGCTTAGGCTCTCTTGTAGCGTATCAGGATTTATATGGCTCTTGGCCGAGTGATACCCATATCCAACTGATGGCGGACACAGCTTAGGCTCTCTTGGAGCGTATCGCGATTTTCATGGCTCTTGGTCGAGTGATACCCGTATCCGAACAATGGCGGACACAGCTTAGGCTCTCTTGGAGCGTATCGCATTTTCATCCAAACGTTTTCCGTACTTGTTTAATATAATGCACAGTTTCCAACCCTCGTGGGGCATACCATTGGATTTGTGCCTATTTAGGCTCGACTCGTGGTACATGATTCTGTCGTGCGGTAACCACCTAACGACCCAGCGTGGGGCGTACCACGAGAAGACATGTTTTTATCCAAATTGGAGATCGTCCACGTCCCGCTTAGTACGGAAAGTGGAGAAAATGCCTCGTTTTGTGGAGCGATGCGCCCCCAATATAACTTGGTCAAACCCTGTCAAACTCCGCGAGTCGAGACGACAGGCCTGCAAATCATTTATGGGGAAGCCAGAGGGACATGATGATTCGCACTCTTTTTCTCGTCGACTCGATGGAGACCTAATTTTTCCCCTTTTTAAAGGTTTAGGCCGCACGACGCCCGACGGTTCACTCTCTTGCTGTGCCCTTGCTCCCTTGACTTTCTGACTTCTCTTTCGAAGATGTCTTCCTCTTCCTCACCGCCTTCGCCGCAGGATTGGAGAACCTCAACAACGACAGAGGAGAGGTTGCAGTCCATGGTGGAAGATGGGATTCTCCCGGACTTAGCCTTGATCTCCGCCCGTCTAGCCACCGGCGAATCCATCCCCACTCCTCGTCCCGAAGAGGTAGTGGTATTCGAATCCTTTTTCCAGCGCGGACTAGGTCTTCCGGCCAGCACTTTTCTCCGCGGCCTTCTCTTCTTCTATGAAATCGAGTTGGTGAACTTGAATCCCAATTCCATTATGCAGATCTCTCTTTTCGTCCATCTTTGTGAGGCTTTCCTGGGTATCAGCCCCCATTTTGATCTTTTTCGCCATTTTTACCTTCTGAAACCTTATCCCTCTAAGAGCGACCCCAAGGTTGTCGAGGGAGCCGGATTCTAGCTGCGGGAGGGGCTGAAGAAGAGTTACTTCGCAATCCCCTTCAAAACCTCCAACAAAGGCTGGCACCGGGAGTGGTTCTATTGCGCCAACCACGATTCAGCCCTATCGCCCTTTGCCGAGCACCGACCCAAAGAGTCTCTTTCCTGGATGTCTACCCCCAACTCCGCCAACATGGACAAGGTGTTTGATCTCCTGGCATTGATTGGGAAGTTGAAAGAGGATGGTCTCACAGGGGTAGGTCTGGCTCTCCATTTTGTTGCTCGCCAGACCCAGCCCCTGAAGGAGCGAGTTCATCTGGGATTCGCGTACAAAGGGAAAGGTGACCCGACTCGGGAGCTGCCCGACGAGCTATCGAAGGAACATATATGCGCTCGGGCCGGAGATTTCTTCATCGCGAGCGTCGACATATTCTCCGTTAGGTGCCCGAAGTCTTTCACCGCTTCACACCCTCCTCCTGAGGTAGGCGGGTTTGGCATTCTGATATTGTTTCCCTTTGTCTTTGAATATCTTCTAACTCTTAACCTTCATTTGCAGGATCGTATTGCCTTCTTCAGCGTCGCACCTCTTCCGGAGATGCCTACTCGCATAGGCGATTCCCCGAAGCAACGAGCGAGGTCTCCTGCGGGAAATCCCGCTGCGAAGAAGGGGAAAAAGACATTGACCGAAGACCCCGTGACGTCCCGACGCCCGGCCGGTGGTCCTAAGATTCAGGACCCATCAGCACGAGCCCCAGCGCGTTTAGCTCCCCTCCCCTGTGAGCCTATGGCTCAGCCGTGTGCTATGCAGAAGGACTCGGGTTATCAAGAGGAGCCCCGGGCACTAGTCGGTAGCGTCCCGAGTGGTCCTTCCGGGGGCGGCCCGACCGCTCGAAAGAAGCCCCCGATGAAGATGAGGAAGTTCGACAGGTTTGTTACCTTGCCGACTCATATTTGGCTCATTTTGTAGGCTCGCTGACAATTCTCCTCATAGGGATCCTTCACTCGATGTTCCCGCCGGGACACCGTCTACTGCCCCTGTGGAGGCTGAGCCCCTGTAAGTTTGTGCTCCGGTCGTGGGAGCCGCACTCGAGAATACCGAAGTGCCTCCTAGTCCTCCGGCATCGTCTCCTACCCTCTCGCTTTGCCGGATCTCTCGCCCGAGCCGCCTTACGCTTTCGTCCCGAGGTCGAAGAGATCCACCGAGTCCCACCAGCCCCTGCTCGCCCCTGGCTCATAACGGAGGCCGCATGGATTGATGAGGAGGAAGGCTTGAAGCTCCTGGAAGACCCGGAGGAGGAGGAGAATGAGAGGAACAACTTTTATATTCACCCCGCGGCTTGCGCGCGAGCGGCCCGGGTAAGCATTCCTCTACAACTGTTGTATTCCTGCTTCCGTCGTTTGTCATGTAGTTACCTTTTCCCGTGACGATTAAAGAAAATAGGGGGGCGCTTCGAACATAAATCCGAATACTTCCAGAAGATGGTCCCTGAAATCCGGACGCTGCAGGAATACTTGGTCGACTTGGAACACGTCAAGGCCGAGCATGCGGCCGAGCTGCGATCCCTTCAGTCCGAGGTCCAGGCGCCGTGGGAGGAGCAAAGTGCTCTGCGCTAGGAGAAGCTAGACGTCGTTGGCTCCCTTCGAGGTAGCTATTTACTGGGTCATCCTGTTTTTTTCTTCATTTAATCACCTGGCTTCTTGATCTTCTGGTCTCCATGTCAGCTCGGGACTCCGCCTTTGCAAAGCTCCAAGAGCAAATTAGAGCCGCGGAGGATTCCAGGACGAAACTGGAGAAGGAGTTTGAAGGTACGTCCGGCGTCCCGACCTTATCATGCCTTCATTGCCCTTTCTAATGTTTTGCCTTGCAGATTATAAACCCAAAACATGGGCGCAGTACGCTGTCTTCAGTGAGAGGGTCGAAGCCCTTGAGGCGTCCTGCGCCAAGCTTCGTGGAGGCCTCGGGCATTTCTTGAGTTCGCTTCATCCCATGGGTGACAGGCCACTTAGCAGGGACCATGTCATCTCTCGGCTAGAGGAAGACCCCATGGCGCTCAAGAACCTTTTGAAGGAGACGGCGGCCAATGGCGCTAGCCAGACTTTGGCGATTACCAAGTCACTTTATCCCCGAGTGGATCTTGAGGCCATCAAGGAAGGCTACGCCCGCAACGTAGATGAAGACCGGGCCGTCGAGCTCTAGGAAGAAGTCAGGGACACCTCTTTGTCTATTGTAGAAACTTTAGACTTGTGAATTGAAAATGTATAAAGGTGTTTCCTTGCTCTTATGTTATCAGAATGTAACATGCGTATATGCCCGAGTGGTTTTGACAACTTAGAGTTTTCGGTCCAACTGGGCATCTCGTCCGACTGATTCAGCCCCTAAGCTCTGGGGCATGGTTTATGACGCATGTCCCTGAGTCTTATCATAGGAGGAAAACACTCGGATGGATGATTATAGGCAAGGGTATATAAAAGCAACTTTCAAATTGAACTTTCATTCATGGAAAAACATTTGGATTACAGAATTTAAGGGAAAAACGACGTAGCTGTTCTATGTTCCAAGTATTGCTGATCGCCGTGCCGTCTTCGCGCTTGAGTCTGTAAGCTCCGGGGCGAACCACTTCATCAATGACATAAGGGCCTTCCCATCTTGAGGAGAGTTTATGCTCGCATTTCTGATTCTTTCTTAGAACCAAATCTCCTTTAGAGAACGCGCGGCTCCTTACATTGCGGCCATGATAGCGGCATAGGCCTTGAAGGTATTTTGCCGACTGAATTGTTGCGATGTCCCTGGCTTCTTCCAGTCGATCGAGGTCTTCTAGCCGGCTGTCTTCCGAAACGATTTCTTCATAGCTCCGAACCCGTGGGAATCCGAACTGTAACTCGGTGGGAAGGACTACCTCCGAGCCATACACCAGGAAGAAAGGTGATCGCCGGTTGCTCTCTGGGGTAGTTCAAGCCCCTGAGTACCGATGGTAATTCTTTCACCCACCGATGGCGTACGGCTTTAGCCGATCGAAAATTCTCGCCTTCAGGCCCTGCAGCACCATGCCGTTAGCACGCTCGACTTGTCCATTGCTCCGAGGGTGCTCTACTGATGCGAAGCAGATCTTTATTCCGAGTTCGTCGCACCAATCTTAAAATTCGCCGCTCCTGAATTAGGTGCCGTTATCCGTGATGATCCGATTTGGGACACCGAATCTAACCACGATTTCGTGAAAGAATTCTTTGGCCTTGGCCGCCGTAATTGCGACGACCGGCTCTGCTTCCACCCACTTGGTGAATTTATCAACGACTACAAAGAGATGAGTATAACCGCCTTTGGCTTTCTTCAAAGGTCCTACCATGTCGAGCCCCCAGACCGCAAACGGCCAAGTTATGGGGATGGTCTGTAGTTCTTGTGCCGGTTTGTTCATCTGTCGCGCAAAGAACTGACATCCTTCGCATGTCCGAACGATGTCCTCCGCGTCGATGACGGCGGTCGGCCAGAAAAAACCCTGACGATAGGCCTTGCCAACTAGGGACGCCGCCGCCGTATGATTGCTGCAGACTCCCGAGTGGATTTCCTTGAGGAGATCTCTTCCTTCTTGTTCTGATATGCACCGTTGTAGAACACCAGAGCTGCTCTTGCAATAGAGTTCTTCCCTGATCACCACGTAGATTTTGCTTCGGCACACTATTTGCTCGGCCTTCACGTGGTCTCCGGGTAGCTTGTCCTTCATCAAGTAATCCAGATATGGAACTGTCCAATCGGGGGTAATGACTAGGACTTCAGCCTCTAATTTTTTCTCTGCCGAGATGTTCGGCTTTGTCCGAGTGCTAGCCGTGGGCTTGTGAACTTCCTCAACGAACACCCCCACTGTGCATCGCTGACCTGCAGCTCCATTTTCGCTAACTCGTCGGTGGCTTCATTATCTCGCGAGCACATGAGTGAGTTCTAGTCCATCGGGTTGCCTTCCAATTTGCGTACTCTCTGGCAAGATGGCGGCCGTGTTGTCCTCAATGCAAGACCATTCTTTCTGCACTTGGTTGACCACGAGCATTGAGTCTCCGCGCACCGCCAAACGTCGGATGCCGAGTAATATGGCGATACGGAACCTGTGGATGAGTGCCTCATACTCGGCTGCGTTGTTTGATGCGGGAAAAATATTTGAAGGGCGTACCTCAATCTTTACCCATTCGGTGATATGAGCACGATTCCAAATTTCCAGCACACGAGCATGAGGGAACCATCGAAATACATCATCCAATAATCGAGTTCCTTGGTGACTGTCGGGTTTTGGAGTTCTGTCCATTCAGCCGTAAAGTCGGCGAGTGCTTGAGACTTAATGGCGGTGCGAGGCTTGAATAAGATATCAAAAGCTCCAAGCTCGACTGCCCACTTTGCAATTCTCCCGGTGGCCTCCTGATTGTGGAGAATATCGAAAATTGGGAAGGAGGTGACCACCGAAATCATATGTTCTTGAAATAGTGCTTGATCTTACGAGCTGTGAGGAGTACTGCGTATAGAAATTTTTGAACTTGCGGATACCGCACATTAGATCCGCTCAAGACCTCGCTGACGAAATAAACCGGGTGCTGGACTTTCTGCACGTGGCCCTGCTCCTCCCTTTCTACGACGATCGCAGCGCTAACTACATGAGTCGTTGCCGTGATGTATAGCAAGAGGGGTTCCTCTGGCATTGGTGCAACCAGGACTGGGGGCGTCGTTAAGAAAATCTTCAAATCTTCGAACGCCCGCTGTGCCTCTGGAGTCTACTGGAATTTGTCCTGTTTTTTGAGGAGTTTATAGAATGGCATACTGCGAAACCCGGCGGAAATAAACTCACGAGGCAAAATGGCGCATCCTGTAAGTTTTTGGACATCCTTCTAGCAAGTCGGTGGTTCCATGTTTGATATGGCCCTGATCTTCTTTGGGTTGGCCTCAATGCCTCGTTGGGATACGATAAACCCGAGTAGTTTTCCTGAAGATACTCCGAAAACATACTTCTCGGGATTAAGCTTCAGGCTGAAGGCCCTTAGGCTCTCAAACGTCTCGGTTAGGTTGGTGATGAGGCCCTTCCTTTCCCGAGTCTTGACAACGATGTCGCCCACATATGCCTCCACGTTACGTCTGAGTTGGTTGTCAAAGCACCGCTGTATCGCGCGTTGATACGTCGCTCCAGCATTTTTCAACCCGAATGCTATCGTGGTATAGCAAAAGGCCCCGAAGGGCGTGATGAACGAAGTCTTGATATGATTTTCCGCCTTTAGCCGAATCTGGTGGTACCTTGAGTAGGCATCAAGGAAACTCAGGATCTCGCACCCGACGGTTGAATCAACCACTTGGTCAATCCGAGGTAACCCGAAAGGATCCTTCGAACATGCTTTATTGAGATCGGTATAGTCAACGCACATGCGCCAAGTTTTATTCTTCTTTTGAACAAGTACTGTGGTTCGCCACCAACTGGATGATACACTTTTTTATAAAGCCCGCGCTAAAAGCTTGGTGATCTCGTTTGATAGCGTTCGGTGATCCGAGCAAACCGCGAAGCCTTTGATTGATCGGTTTCGCACTTCGTTGACGTAAAGAATGCTCGATCACCTCCCGGGAACACCCGCATGTCGATGGTTTCAATGCGAAGATGTCTTTGTTAGCTTGGAGGAAGGTGATGAGCTCGCTTCCTATTTGTCATCAGCCCCGCCCCGACTCCAGTCGTCTTTGACGAGCCTGACGGTCGAGAATGATTCTCTTGATTCCTTCGCTGGGCTTCATTCCTGACGTGACTTGATTTTTGGACGGGATATCTCCCTCTTCCCGCACCATGGTCGCTTCTGCTTGGATCTTCTTCCTCTCATCGGCTCCTTCCTGCAACTCGGCGAGCTCATGGTTCTCTCTGTCGCACTCCAGGGACCGCTTGATGTCACTGCGAACCGTAATGACGCTTTTTGGCCCTGGCATCTTCATCATCAAGTAGGTGTAGTGCGGGATTGCCACGAACCGAGCCAGTCCGGGTCTTCCCAAGATTGCGTGATACGTCGTCTCGAAATCCTCCACCTCAAAATTTATGTACTCGGTCCGATAGTTATCCTTGGTGCTGAATGTGACATGCAAGGAAACCTGCCCGAGTGGGAGGGACGATGCTCCAGGAATCACATCGTGGAACAACTGAGTGCTTGGCTTTAGCTCGGAGAGGGGAATGTTCATGTCATTGAAGGTTTTGGAGAACAAGATGTTGAGTCCACTCCCTCCATCGATCAGGACCTTCTTGAGCCTCACGCTGCGTATAACAGGGTTGAGTACTAGAGGAAACTTACCCGGATGTAGAACCCGGTTGGGGTGATCCGTTCGGTCGAAGGTGATTGGTACCTCGGACCACCTCAGATATTGGGGGGCCGCTGGTTCCACCGCATAGATCTCCCGAGCGGTAAGCTTTTGCTTCTGCTTGGACTCGTATCCGGTGGAGCCTCCGTATATGTAGTTCAACTCATGCTCGGGCTCTTGAAAATCGTCTTCGTCTGGGAGGTCTTTCTTCTTTGCCGCCTCCTCCTTTGCTGGCTGCTTGTTGCTCTCCCACGCAAAGCGCTTCAAGGTGAAGCAGTCCTTGGCGGCGTGTTTTCCTTTAGGATGGAAAGGACAGATTGCTTCCATGACGGTGCTGTAATCAGGTCCTTCCCTCCGCATGGCTCGGGGCCGGATGCGCTCGGCCACTGCGACTAATTCTTCACCTTTTCGCTTCATGTCTTTGTGCTTGGAGGACTCGGGCTTGTCGCCCTTGTTCTTCTGATGCGGACGATCTTCCTGTCGCTTCTACCAGTATGGGGCCCGAGGCCGTGGCGTAGAGGTCGGCCAGTGCGAACATCTCCTTCACGGAGGTTGGCGGCTTCCTGGACATTTTTTTAATTAGGTCAGGATCACTTACTCCTTTCTGGAAAGCTACCACCACCACGGCTTCAGATACGTCCCTGATGGTGTTCTTTTTCAGCATGAAACGCCGGATGAAATCCCTCAGTGTCTCGTCCTTTTTCTGGTGCAACTGGTACAGGTCCCATGGAGTGCCAGGCCTCTCGTAGGTGCCCTGGAAGTTGGCAATGAATTGATCGTAGAGATCACTCCAGGAGTCCACCGAGTTTGTAGGGAGGCCCGTGAGCCATGGTTGAGTCGGGGGGTGAGATTGACCGGCAAATAGTTTGCCATGACAGTCTGGTTTCCTCCGGCGGCTTTAACTGCCAGGGCGTAAACCTGCAGCCAAGCTTCTGGGTCTCGTTCCCCGTCGAATTTTACGATGCCCTTGGGGTTGAATCCTTCAGGCCATATCACTCGGCGCAGCCGAGGAGTGAACGCCCAGATCCCGTCGATAGATCTCTCATCATGATGAGGGAGAGTCCGGCGTGGCGAGCCTCTGGCTCGACGATGGTCATCAACACGTCAGGGCGGTGTACGGCGCGGCGAGTCCATGACTCGGCATTCGTCGTCGCTCGTACCCCGGTGGTGGTGGTCTCTGTGGTCGTCATGGTTATCATACCTTTGATTGCTTCGTCGATCGTGGCCGGTGCCGAAATGCTCGTAGTCGTC
This sequence comes from Otatea glauca, assembly GCA_036346275.1. Lineage (NCBI taxonomy): Eukaryota > Viridiplantae > Streptophyta > Magnoliopsida > Poales > Poaceae > Otatea > Otatea glauca. The sequence goes on from CM070712.1 coordinate 11,578,323, forward strand.
ACGACGTCCGCGTCTTTCTTCCTCATCCTGTTCCTGTCGCTTGGCTGTGATGTCCTGGCAGAGGTCGCGGTTGAGAATCCGACGAGCGTCCCCGACTGGTGGTGTGTGACACCGACTGCCGGTATTCGGACTGGTCGCAGTCCGACTGCTGGCGACACAAGTTGCCGCATGGGAGCTCGAGTGCGCTTCACCCACCAGCTTTTCTTGGTTCTGCTGGATTGCTGCCGCCGTCACCATGGCCTTGATCTGGGCCACAATCAGGGCTATCAGGCTATCCGATGCAATCATCGGGTCCAGCGTGTCGAGGAGCATCTTGGAAGCGACAACGTTTTGCATCGGTGTGCGAAAGACGGATTGGTCTCCCAACTTAGATTGCAGGATGTTTTCACGAACATTGCGGCCGAGCGATCGCAGAGATCGCGTTTGTACCTCCTTACCCTTACGCCGACGATCTTCCTCTGCAGCTTCTTGGTCTTCTTGATGGAGATCGGTCACCTGCTCCTCGATCGCGAAGACGCCACGAACATCGCAGTAGTTCCTCATAATGCCGACTGGTTTTCCAGGTGAGTCAGAGCGGCATACCTGAGACGGGTTGGCCTGATCTTCGCCAGATTAGATCTGGTTTTGGACCAGGCAGACAAGCTCTCCGTGCATATCTGCGATGAAGTCTAGGCTTCCGAAGTGGATGGCTTGGCCAGAGACAAAGGTGGCGACGAATCCGCCGATTGCTGCCATCGAGTATGAGGAAAAAAGATTGAAGCGCTTCCCCTACCTGGCGCGCCAACTGTCGACTTTTGTAGTCGGCAATAAAATTATGGGGTAGGCGCTCGATCTCAAACTCGAAGGTCACACAAGACAGGAATTTTAGACAGATTCAGGCCCTCAGTAATGGAGGTAATACCCTAATCCTATGTGCTAGAATTATGCGGATCTCTTGGATCTGGGGTTGCTCAAAGCGCAATATGCTCTGGGCGATATGTGGTGTTCTAGGCTCTATGGCTTGATGCCTTGTTGTTACCCGCCCTCCCGCTTATATACTAGAGGTGGTGCGGCTTACAGAGTCCTGATCGGTTTGGAGATTCTGATCGGTTACAAGATTCTAGTCGGTTAATTGGATAGAGTTTACATCTTTATCCACCCTATTAACGACTCGGGTTACAACCATATCTATCATATCTAAATATATGTTCAACTATCTATGGGATGTACCCCTTGCGCATGCAATAGGGCCCACAGTGAGACATCATCCTGGGCCTTCCTCTTGGGCTCATCCCTCGGACGTCTCTGGGCAGATCGTGAGGGTACCCGGATCCTTATGTTCCATAGACCTCAGGTGGTTTTTGTAGCTGTGGATGTGGAAATAAGGGTGTAGTGTTTACCGGATAGGTCTTACATCTCTTCAACGGTATACATTAGCCCTGTACTTCCGCTCCACAAAAGGGAAGGGACAGTGGGGACTATACCGGGAGGTACGCATGCGAGGATAGAAGTTTCGAAAAGACTTTGTTATGGTTACTCGCCTGTGTGGTGTTTAACTATATCATGTGGGTAAAGTGTATAACCTATTTAGAGTGTACAAACTATTCGAATAGCCGTGTTCACGGTATTGGACATTGCTCGGGGATTACAGTCAACGGTTAGACTTTATTAAAAATGTGGTTGGGTTAAAAGATAAAGTTGATGGAAGTATGGTTAGGATGTGGAAATGCTTTTACGTAACTTCTTGAAAAGTTATTGTTAATTCTACTTGTTTTTTTACTGCTTTTGAATCTACCTATGTTACTTGTTAAATGTTGTTTATTGCAAATTAACCTTTAAGCCATTCCATTGGAATAAGCCTGGCATGTAGCATATTAAGTTGCATTCTGTGCATAGCTTGTTGAGTACCAATGTACTCACCCCTCCATAATCACAATATCAGAAGATGAAGAACCGCAAGCGTATGAGGAGGAGAAGAATGACCACCCGGCTAACTAGGGGAAAGGCCTAGTCAGTTGCCTGTGGCAAACTAAGGCGCCACGAATAATTTTATAATTCCGCTGCTGTTATTTGTTTACTCTGAACTCAGCCCTGCGTGGCTTAATATTGTATGGCTGACCTTAAGGTCTTAACAGTTTAATTTGAATTAAATACATTATCATTATTTTTCCGCGGTGTATGTTTGATGGTATTCATCCCTGCTGTATCTGTGAGCACCAGCGTGATCCTGGACTGGTGTATCACACAGGGTGTTCGAAATTCAAACTCCGGGCGCGACAGATGGTGGTATCAGAGCCATACTGACTGTAGGACAAACCCTTAGCTAGAATGGTTGTTGGGGAGGTGAAAATTATTTTCTAAATCTAAAAGTGAACAAGAAAATAAAATCACTCCTGTCTCATCCTTCTTCCTATTCATTCCTTTTTGCTGAAATTCTCGTGGTTACTTTGTTTTAAAATTCTGAGAGTTGACGAGGATACCATTTGGCAGATGAGGATGATCCACTCTTATGGAGGGTGCATTGGAGGGTACGCCGCGGAACTGTGGCGCATGATGCAGCTTCTCAAGGCTTCGACAGGCCGATCTATCGGGGGACCTCTATAGTGCGGGCAGGACTTGATATCGCTTGGGATGTCAAGATCATTGTATATGTTCGGGAGAGGACGAGGGTGTCGGGACCCGAATCTGCAAATCCGGACCCTCTGTGTATTCTGCGATCCAGATCACGCTTAGCACACACAAATCATACAGGTTGCACATCACAGATATTCACAAGGATATAAGAATAAATAGTGCAAACATGTATATAAAACGAGTTGTACAACCTTATGGTCTCCTTACAGATAAGTCACCACGCAGGCTTACATTATTCAAAACAAAGAAATAGCAATGAACATAAAAGTCGTGTAAGCATCCATCTTGCCACAGCAACCGATCGGGCTTGCCCCTAGTTGCTCGTGTCCTCGACGCACTCCTCCTCCCATACCGTGTAGTCTCCTCCACCGATGTTGGGGTTGATAAGCAAGGTGGGGTGAGTACACAAGGCACTCAACAAGTAATGCATGAATGCAAGACTATTACTATATGCAAAGCTTATTCCAATGGATTGGCTTAATTGATCCTTTTGCATCAAGCAAGATTTTTAAACTAGTATCTTGTTTAGATTAAAGCAAAGGAAATGATATAAGTAATACTAATTTCAAATGGTTTTTCTTCAAGATTCTCGCACACTGACCTTATTAGTTCATTTCCAACACCGCACACACCACCCTTCCATGTTTTGTTTATGAAAAACTACCCTTGATCTGTAATCCCCGAGCAATGCTCAATACCGTGAGCACGGCTATTCAATAGTTTTGACACTCTGCAGAGGTTGTACACTTTACCCACAAGATACACCGCCACCACAATGTGATTGTCCGCAACAAAGCTTTTCAGAACTTCTACCTTAACTAAAGAACCTCTCCAGATTGCCTTCACTATCACTTCCCTCACACAGAGCCAAGTATAGGACCGCCAATCACCGCTGGATGGGCACCAAGCCGTAGCACGTACGCCCCATACAGATACACCCCTGTGTATCGTCACCCCGAGGTATCGAGGAAAGATATCGTAACCCTAGTCAACTAGGTCTGTCCCATGTCGACATGTGGTTGTACGGTGACTCAGATCAAAGGCTTGCAAGGTGAAGTCCTTAAGCCACCAAGGCAAGACTTTCAACACTCAACAATGGCACACGGCCCAATGTGGCACAGACTCACATCACTCAACAACCCAATGCCACACAGCCCACCGCACACTGACCTCTTGCCACTTGCCCTAGCCTAAATCATTTTCCACCCATTGATTATTGTGCAACACATGCCAAGAATAACTCAATATCGATGCGGAACCACACAGTTGTCAGACTCAATCTCAACATGTGGCATCATCACACCACTTTTCAAAATACATTCAATATGTCTTTAATCAATATTGTAGCATTTTTCCGAAAGATCATTCATGATTCGCTGTAAGGCTAAGCATCTACTCACGGTCTAGCCTCCCGTGTTGGCACAATATTAACATCCAACTAATATAATCAAAACTTAGGGTGACAATGATCTAGGCATACAATTAATAATTCAAGGTGGCATAACAAAATGGGTTGATTAACTACATTATCCCAAATTAATTTAAATTCATTTTAAATAATTAGCATGCATAGTTTCAAAGCATAAATTACATTTTAAAATCTGGGATCAAAATGATCAAAGCATCACTTGCCTTCAAAGAGTTGCTGGTCGTGTTCAAGCTTGGTCTTGAGCGACTAATTCTTCCTCAAACTTCGGCAAATTTACGTCACGCTGCATAAACAAAGTATACAATAAATAGCCAATACAGAAGACTATATGTCCTCAAAATTCAAATAAAATTCACCAATAAATAGCTCACAATTTTATGAATTTTTAGAAATTTGAATCACCCAAACCGAGTTAAAATGCAAAAGTTATAGTCATTTGAAGTTTGAATAAAATCAAAATACGTAAATTAAGAAAATCCGATTTTTCCAAATTATTTTTATACTGAAATTCGCATTTATGACGTCAGCATGCCTCATGATGACGTCAGCACCGAAATGAATTTCCGCCAAATATTTTTATATATGAAAATATTTATGACGCCGATGACGCCAAGACGACACGCGGCACGCCGCAGGCCGCCACGCCGCCTGGTCTATGGATCGAGTCCACGGGTTGGCTCGTCCACCGTGGACCGGAGGCACCGCGGCGCTGCACCGGTGACGCAACCCTTGGCGTCGGCCGACGGCGCGCAGCCAATCCCGACGCGACACGCGGCAGATCCGCATCGCCGCTCAACCAATCGGCCGGATCTCACCCCGCGCGTTCGGCGACGCCGTACTCCACGCCCCACGCGTCACGCATCCAACGGCGCCGAAACCAACGGTTGATCTGGTCTCTCCCTCACCAACGCGCACTGCAGCGTCAAGACGGATTCGATGGGGTGCGGCGTCATCTCCGCGCCGACGCTCAAATTTGAACGGCGCGATCCTAGATTAAAACAGATCCAACTCAACCGCTCAGATCCGATCCAACGGCCAGTTACGAGTGTTTACTATTCAAGGCGCGACGTGGCTCAATCTTACGCGCTCACTAACGATCCAACGGCTAAGACTAAAACATATCGCAGACATTAGATCTAATCCAAGCCGCTCGTTCTAGATCTAACGATCAAGATTTAGCTAACGTGTAAACCTTGGGGTTAATCCGCACCGTCCATAACAGATCTAACAGCACGTATACAAACTAAATGTAGCGAGAGAAGGGCGACGTGGCACGATCCTTACCCTCCTGCGATCCGACGGTCAACGATGCTCGAGTCCGACGATGGCGCGGCGGTGCAAGCTTGCCGAGATGAGGAAGATGATGTAGTCGACGGCGTTTGGTGGCTCCGGCGAGAAGATCTAGCGATTCGACGCTGCTCGCCGGCAAGGCTCGTGACCTCGGCGACGGCAGGAGGGACCGCGGCGAAGCAAACGTCGCCGAGAACCGTGGCGGCGCAGGGAACAACTACGGCGAGCTTTGTGAGCAACCGGAGCGTTCGGAGGCGTGCGCTAGGGCTACAGACGCGTTTAGGAGTGCGCACACGCGGGTGGCGGCGCGCACTAAATAGCGCTGACGCGGCGCGAAATCTTCGCGAAATGGCGACATGCAGCGCCATTGCTCGGCGATCTCGCGAGGAAGAAACGACGTGGCGAAATCCCGCATCCACGCGCAGCGATCCAATCCGGCGAGAACAATGGGTGACGGATGATTCCTCGATCGCACGATGTTGATCCAACGGCGAACGCGGCGGCTAGGGTTTTTGGTGGGTCGCTGTGGGTCACGACACGAGCCGGGCCTCAAGACAAGATCGGGCCGGTCCAACGATTCGCCCGGACACTATTCCGGATTTTAAATCCTTTTCAATAAAAATAATTCTAGAAATTCAATTAAATTATTTGGGGCTTTTAAAATAGCAGAAAAATTCTAGAAAAATTCGAGAAAATACTTTGAGATATTTGGAACTTAATTAAAATATTTGCAATAAAACTTTGCAAAAACTTTTCCATTATTTAATTGTTTTCAAGGAAGGCTATATTTGAATAATTCCAAATAAATTTTAAATAAATTCCCAAAACTCACAAAAATAAAAAATACTCCAAAATTTAAATTAGAGCAAAATTAGGTGTTACAAACCTCCCCTTAATGTAATCTCGCCCCGAGATTCGTGGTCGCTTCTATAGAAACAAAGTTAGGAACTCCTTCTTCAGATCTTCTTCACGCTCCCACGCTGCTTCACTTTCCGAATGGTTGCTCCATCAACTCGCAGTAAACGCGCTGACTTGTTCCTTGTCTCTCCGCCCATTACGCCCGTAATCTTCATTGATGTTCTTTGTAAGTCGATCTTCTTGCACTCAATTGCCTCCAAAGGTGTTTGCTCTTCCAGATCAAGACACTTCTTCGATTGAGACACATGGAATACGCCATGCACTCGCCAAAGATCGCAGTAACTCCAATTGATACGCAACTTCACCTCTACGGCTCAAGATTTTGAATGGTCCGACATATCGGGTGCGAGCTTCCTTTTGCATGGAACCTTTCACTTTTGAGTGGTGTTACTCTAAGATACACAAATCTTGGGTTCAAAGCTTAGTTCCTGCGACGGTTGTCAAGATAACTCTTTTGCCCGGATTGTGCAATCTTCAATCTTTCCCCGACTGAGGTGATCTGTGGCTTCCGCTTCAAGAATGTCCGTCCAGAAAACATGTCGTCACTGTCTCATTCCAATTCAATGGTGTTCGACAGACCTACCATACTGAGCTTCAAATGGAGACATTTGTAAGCTCGCTTGATAATCGTTGTTGTAACTAAACTCAAAGATAAGGCAAACACTTGTCCCATGAAGTGGAATATGCTAAGGCACATGCCCTCAACATATCCTCCAATATCCGATTGACTCTCTCGGCTTGTCCATCTGCTGCGGATGGTATGTCAGATCAAGTTCAAACGAGTCCCCATTGCTTCATGAAGCTTACCCGTAACTGAGGTAAATTGGGTACCTCGTCCGACACTATCTTTTCAAGACTCCATGTAAATGCATACCTCGACATATAAAGTTCGCTAACGGTCTCCTAATAAGTGGTCTTTACGGTATGAAATGTGCCACCTTAGTTAAACGATCTACTATGACCCATATGGAATCATATCCACTTTATGCTCGGGCAATCCGTTATAAAATCCATACCAATTTCCTCCCATTTCCATTCGTATCTTTAAGGGTTGTAATAGCCTGCTTGCCTTTGGTGCATAGCTTTGACCCTTTGGCATATGTCACATAATGCAACGATTCGCGACTTTCGTTTCATGCTTGGCCACCAAAATTTTTCCTTCAAATCTTGATACATTTTCGCACTTCTGGATGAATTGAGTACTTGAGTCATGGGCCTCTCCCGAATTAATCGCTTCAACTCCTTTTTGTTCTAAGACACAAATGCGCCTTTAAACCACATAGTACCTTGTTCATCCAGCTTTAAAATCTTTTGCTTTGCCTTCATCCATTTTGCCCTTAATTCTTTTGATCTTATCATCATCTTTCCGCCTTCCCGATCCGATCTTCCAGTAGGTCTTACTTCCAAGTTTACTAGGAATCCTTTTGGTACCATTTCCAATTCTAGTTTCGAAATCCCTACACAATTCACTCGACTTGTTTCCAACAAAGATATTTACACTGTGGTTCTTTCGCTCAAGGCGCCCGCCACCACGTTGGCTTTCCCGGGTGGTAGTGAATTCTCACATTATAATCCTTGATTAACTCTAACCATCTTCTTTGCCTCATATTTAGGTCACCTTGTGTGAAAATATACTTAAGGCTTTTATGATCGTGATATACTTCACATCTATTTCCGATGAGATGATGACGCCATATTTTTAGTGCATGCACTACGGCAGCTAATTCTAAATCATGAGTCGGATAGTTCTCCTCATGTGGTCTCAATTGCCTCGATGCATAGGCAATTACCTTCCTATTTTGCATCAACACGCATCCCAATCCCTGACGCGATGCATCACAATAAATGTCAAAGTCTTGGTGAACGTCGGTAAAACTAATACAGTGCCGATGTTAACCTCCTTTTCAATTCTCAAAACTCTTCTCACACTCAGTGTCCATAAAATTTCTTTTCTTTTTCAACAATTGCGTAAGAGGTCTCAATCGAGAGAATCCTTCAATGAATCGACGGTAATACCCGCCATTCCAAGGAAACTACGGATTTGGGTTACCGCCTTCTACTGCTCCCAATGTAAAACCGTTTCCACTTTCTTTGGATCTACAAAGAACTCCTTCTGCTGTCATTATGTGTCCAAGAAATTCCACCTTATCTTTCCGTAAATCACATTTGCTAAATTTCGCAAACAACCGTTGTTCCTCAACTTTTCAAGGACTAGCCTCAAGTGCTCTAGGCGTGCTCTTCTCTCGCCTTGGAATAGATAAGGATGTCATCTATGAATACGACGACTAACTTATCCAAGTTTTCCATAAAAACCTTATTCATTAAGTTCATGAAATATTTGGTGCATTTGTCGACCAAAAGACATCATCAGAACTCAGAGTGTCCATATCTTGACGAAAATGCGCCTTGAATATCCTCCGATCGGATCTTCACCGATGGTATCCTCGATCAAGATCAATTTTGGAGAATACTCCCGCTTCCTCTCAATCGGTCAAACAAATCATCGATCCCGGTAGCGGATACTTATTCTTTATCGTCACATCATTGAGTGCACGATAGTCTATACACATCCTGAAACTTCCGCCCTTCTTCTTAACGAATAAGACAGTGCTCCCCATGGCGATGAACTAGGTCTTATAAATCCCTTTTCCAATAGCTTCTTCAATTTGCTTCTTCATTTCCACCAATTCCTCCGTGGACATCCTGTAAGGTCTCTTAGCTATTGAGCTGTCCTCGAACTAGTTCTATCACGAACTCGATATCTCTATCCGGCATTCCGTAAATCTTCCGGGAAAACATCCGGATATTCATTGACTATGGAGACTTCCTCTGTCGGCAGCCTTCATGCCGTTGACCATCAATTGTCCATCTCGCATCGGTTTCGCTTCAAACTCAATTTTCTTTCCATCCGGCTCTCGACCGATATGACTCTTTTTCCGCATCCAATATCGCCTTGTGATCGGTTAACCAATCCATTCCTGTGATAACATCCAAGGTTTGGGTATTAAGGACGATTAAGTTCGCTAGAACTCAACTCCATTAATTATTATTCCTACCCCGTAACATCCTACTTTAGATCGGAGTTCGATCCGAGGATTGACTATGAGCACACATTTAAGATTCACTATTTCCATATCATTTTGAACAGCAAAATCTCGGAAATAAAAGAATGCGAAGCTCGGAATCAAATAAAACAAGAGTGGTATCGAGTTTACTAGAACTTACCCAAGACAACGTCCGAGGCGCTCGACTTCATCTCCGTGATGTGGTTGACTCGCCTCGTGCGGTTCCTTGGGATGGAGTCGCCTTTGTTGATGCCCCGCGTTCATGATTAGTGCGGAGTCCTTGCGGTGTGTTCCCTGTGTTAAAGCGAACCGGGTGACACCTCCTTCTTAGGGCGCTTGTTGGCAAATGCCCCATTTCATTGCAATGATAGCAACGCCTTCCCACGGCCCGAGAGGTTCCTCCACCTGCGCTATAGTTCGGCCGAGTCTGAACATTTTGACCCATCAGGCGATTTGCCTGGCAGTGGTGCTCGTCATTGCCTCTAGGCCGGTACCGAATGAGTGCTGGGGTGCCGCCCTCTCGCCTCTGCCGCCCCGACGACCTCCTTGTTGCGCCATTCTCGCGCTCTGTTGTCATCCAACTCTCGGCGCTTGTCCTCTAAGATCGTGGCTTTGTTAACTAACTCTTGAAAGTCGTGGAATGTGTGGGTGATCACCCCACTGCACCTCGCATTCAATCCCTTCATGAAGCGGGATTGTCCGCCTTATCCGTAGCCACGCCCTCTCGTGCGTAGCGTGCGCTTGGGTGAACTTGTTCGTAATCGCCATCGATCGCCGCTTTGCTTGAGGCTTCGAACTCCTCTTTTTAAGATCCATGATACCCTCGGGTACATGGTACCGACGAAGGCCGAGGTGAATTCTCCCATGTGATACTGCATGGTCCTCATGAGTCTGCGCAGGTTTTCCCACCATTCTCGCGGCAGTCCTTCGAGTTGATGAGAGGCATAGAGTACCCTCTCATGTCCTACACATTGGGTAATGTGCGCTTCCTTTCAATTGTCCTTAGCCAATCGTCCGCCTCCAGTGGATTGGCGTTGTTCGAGAAGGTAGGTGGACGGGTTCTCATAAACTCCGACAACCGTGAGTAGGGGTGTGGTCCATGGTTGCCCCTGTGTTGAACATTCGCAGCAGCCTTGATTGGATATCTCACGCATGGTTTGAACCATCGTGGTCATGAGTTGAGTCTGGCTGTCAAAAAGGCTCCTGTGTTTCGTGATATCGACTGCGGTGGTTGAGGAATCGCTCTTCATTCGGTTGTCCGTCTGTTAGCTCCACTTCCACTGGCTCCAACATTTCCACGAGTCCTCACCATCTGCTGCAAGCTTCCATGGTTAAGAAAAGAAGAAAGCATAGACGAGTAAAAGAACTTATGTGGGGAAACAGTGTAACTTAAATTATTTAGCCACTTTATTGATATAATATAAAGCAAGATGGTTGCTCACAAGTGCCTAAGGGCAATGCAACACATACGTGACACTCACAACCAAAAGTAAGTAAGCAAACATAGGAATCCATGACAACTCACACCTAAGGGTGACTCGAAGCAAAGACGCGACTCGGATATTCGAGTCTCGACACTACACTCTACTACACTCGATCACCATCGAGCCAACCCGGCCGCGGCTTCCCGGAGCGCATAATCGGCGGTGCTTTGCGCATTGAGGCGAATCGTCTCGTGACCATCGCGCGGGTGCAAAAGACCCCATCGACTCGCTGGTCCCGGCTGCTCGCTTCTCGTGATCGGGCGCCTCGCCCGGCCTCCCGGACTGGATCATGTAACTCGGGATCGTTCGCTCGGGTCCATATAGAGCCATCTCCAACTCCCGGATCTTCCGTATGGCATGAGCTAAGTTCTCCGGTGTTGGGTTCTTGCCTCTATAACCTCGCCGCGGGTCCTCTCGCAGCCCCGGACTGCCTCGCCCAAGGCGCCCTCCCGGGCGATGACGATCTCGCCAGTGGGTGATCGAGCGCCCTCCTCCACGAGCTCCATCTCGTTGTATCGACCGTCGCGACGCGGATGGTGGCGAAGACGGTGCCTCTAACTCGCGGAGTAAGTGCGCAATTTGCCGCATCGCTCGACGCGACGCCTCCGAATCCCGCCTCGAAGAAGACCTCCGGCGGTGATGTAGATAGGACGACTCGCCTCGCCCTCTCCCGAGCATACACCGTGATCTTGACGCCCCAGCGATGTCAAGTCTCGCCTGCATCACCAAGTCCCTCGCATGCTGGTCGGTCAAAACCTCCAAGCAATCGCATCATACGCCATAACTCCATGGCGATCCTCCCAAGGCGCTCTCCATAGGTATGGATCATCCTCATCCGCCAAAACAAACCTTGTTTAAATTAAATAGAGAATAATAAAAATTCAAAGATAGGTATGAATAAGGGAGAAGAGATAAGTCGAGATTTCTTTGACATTCTTGCTCAAGTTGATTAGGTCTTTAGAAAATAGTTTTCACCCTCCTAGGCACAACCAAACTAAGGTCAAGGCCTACACCAACCTCGCTCGATACCACCTCTGCCGGGACCCGAACCGCAAATCCGACCTCTGTATTCTGTGCTACCCAGATCACGCTTAGCACACACATCATACAGGTTGCACATCATGCATATTCACAAGGATATAAGAATAAATAGTGCAAACATGTATATAAAACGAGTTGTACAACCTTATGGTCTCCTTACAGATAAGTCACCACGCAGGCTTACATTATTCAAAACAAAGAAATAGCAATGAACATAAAAGTCGTAAGCATCCATCTTGCCACAGCAACCGATCGGGCTTGCCCCTAGTTGCTCGTGTCCTCGACGCATTCTCCTCCCATACCGTGTAGTCTCCTCCACTCGATGTTGGGGTTGATAAGCAAGGTGGGGTGAGTACACAAGGCACTCAACAAGTAATGCATGAATGCAAAGACTATTACTATATGCAAAGCTTATTCCAATGGATTGGCTTAATTGATCCTTTTGCATCAAGCAAGATTTTTAAACTAGTATCTTGTTTAGATTAAAGCAAAGGAAATGATATAAGTAATACTAATTTCAAATGGTTTTTCTTCAAGATTCTCGGCACACACCTTATTAGTTCATTTCCAACACCGCACACAGCCACCCTTCCATGTTTTGTTTATGAAAACTACCCTTGATCTGTAATCCCGAGCAATGCTCAATACCGTGAGCACGGCTATTCAATAGTTTTGACACTGCAGAGGTTGTACACTTTACCCACAAGATACTGACGCCACCACACAGTGATTGTCCGCAACAAAGCTTTTCAGAACTTCTACCTTAACTAAAGAACCTCTCCCAGATTGCCTTCACTATCACTTCCTCACACAGAGCCAAGTATAGGACCGCCAATCACCGTTGGATGGGCACCAAGCCGTAGCACGTGCACTCCCCATACAGATACACCCCTGTATCGCCACCCCGAGGTATCGAGGAAAGATATCGTAACCCTAGTCAACTAGGTCCGTCCCATGTCGACATGTGGTTGTACGGTGACTCAGATCAAAGGCTTGCAAGGTGAAGTCCTTAATCGACCAAGGCAAGACTTTCAACACTCAACAAGGCACACACCCAATGTGGCACACAGACTCACATCACTCAACAACCCAATGCCACACAGCCCACTCCGCACACTGACCTCTTGCCACTTGCCCCAGCCTAAATCATTTTCCACCAGCTTGATTATTGTGCAACACATGCCGGCAATAACTCAATATCGGCACGGAACCACACAGTTGTCAGACTCAATCTCAACATGTGGCATCATCACACCACTTTTCAAAATACATTCAATATGTCTTTAATCAATATTGTAGCATTTTTCCGAAAGATCATTCATGATTCGCTGCAAGGCTAAGCATCTACTCACGGCCTAGCCTCCCGTGTTGGCACAATATTAACATCCAACTAATATAATCAAAACTTAGGGTGACAATGATCTAGGCATACAATTAATAATTCAAGGTGGCATAACAAAATGGGTTGATTAACTACATTATCCCAAATTAATTTAAATTCATTTTAAATAATTAGCATGCATAGTTTCAAAGCATAAATTACATTTTAAAATCTGGGATCAAAATGATCAAAGCATCACTTGCCTTCAAAGAGTTGCTGGTCGTGTTCAAGCTTGGTCTTGAGCGACTAATTCTTCCTCGAAACTTCCTTAAATTTACGCTCACGCTGCATAAACAAAGTATACAATAAATAGCCAATACAGAAGACTATATGTCCTCAAAATTCAAATAAAATTCACCAATAAATAGCTCACAATTTTATGAATTTTTAGAAATTTGAATCACCCAAATCCGAGTTAAAATGCAAAAGTTATAGTCATTTGAAGTTTGAATAAAATCAAAATACGTAAATTAAGAAAATCCGATTTTTCCAAATTATTTTTATACTGAAATTCGCATTTATGACGTCAGCATGCCTCATGATGACGTCAGCACCGAAATGAATTTCCGCGAAATATTTTATATATGAAAATATTTATGACGTCAGCGATGACGCCAAGACGACACGCGGCACGCCCGCAGGCCGCCACGCCGCCTCGTCTATGGATCGAGTCACGGTTGGCTCGTCCACCGTGGACCGGAGGCATTGCGGCGCGTGCACCGGTGACGCAACCCTTGGCGCCGGCGACGGCGCACCAATCCCGACGCGACACGCGGCAGATCCGCATCGCCGCCAACCAACGGCCGGATCTCACCTCGCGCGGTTCGGCGACGCTTGACTCCACGCCCCACGCGTCACGCATCCAACGGCGCCGTAAACCAACGGTTGATCCGGTCTCTCCTCGCCAACGCGCACACGCCACAAGACGGATTCGATGGGGTGCGGCGTCATCTCCGCCGCGACGCTCAAATTTGAACGGCGCGATCCTAGATAAAACCGATCCGAACTCAACCGCTCAGATCCGATCCAACGGCTCAGTTACCGAGAGTTTAGCATTATTCAAGGCGCGACGTGGCTCAATCTTACGCGCTCACTAACGATCCAACGGCTAAGACTAAAACATATCGCAGACATTAGATCTAATCCAAGCCGCTCGCTCTAGATCTAACGATCAAGATTTAGCTAACGTAAACCTTGGGGTTAATCCGCATCGTCCATAACAGCATCTAACGCATGTATACAAACTAAATGTAAGCAGAGAAGGGCGACGTGGCACGATCCTTACCTCCTTGCGATCCGACGGTCAACGATGCTCGAGTCCGACGATGGCGGCGGCGTGCAAGCTTGCCGAGATGAGGAAGATGATGTAGTCGACGCGCTTGGTGGCTCCCGGCGAGAAGATCTAGCGATTCGACGCGGCTCGCCGGCAGTGCTCGTGACCTCGGCGACGGCAGAGGGACCGCGGCGAAGCAAACGCCGGAGAACCGTGGCGGCGCAGGGAACAACTACGGCGAGCTTTGTGAGCAACCGAAGCGCGGAGGCGTGGCGCTAGGGCTACAGACGCTGTCTAGGAGCGCGCACACGCTGGTGGGCGGCGCACTAAATAGCGCCTCGACGGCGCGAAATCTTCGCGAAATGGCGACATGCAGCGGCCATTGCTCGGCGATCTCGCGAGGAAGAAACGACGGCGAAATCCCGCATCCATGCGCGATCCAACGGGCGAGAACAATGGGTGACGGATGATTCCCTCGATCGCACGATGTTGATCCAACGCAGGAAACGCCACGGCGGCTAGGGTTTCGCGGGTGGGTCGTGGGCGGCGACACGAGTGGGCCTCAAGACAAGATCGGGCCGGTCCAACGATTCGCCCAGACACTATTCCGGATTTTTAAATCCTTTTCAATAAAAATAATTCTAGAAATTCAATTAAATTATTTGGGGCTTTTAAAATAGCGAAAAATTCTAGAAAAATTCCAGAAAATACTTTGAGATATTTGAACTTAATTAAAATATTTGCAATAAAACTTTGCAAAACTTTTCCATTATTTAATTGTTTTCAAGGAAGGCTATATTTGAATAATTCCAAATAAATTTTAAATAAATTCCCAAAAACTCACAAAAATAAAAAAAATACTCCAAAATTTAAATTAGAGCAAAAATTAGGGTGTTACAGAGGGCGAGCCGTCCTATCCACATCACCGTCAGGAGGACTTCGTTTGAGGCCGGGATTCAGGAGACGTCGCGTCTTGCGATGCAGCAGATCTCCCGCACCTACACCTACTCTGCAGAGTTGGAGGGCACCGTCCTTCGTCACCACCAGCGCCGAGACAGTCGCCACGACAGGATGGAGTTCTTGGAGGAGGATGCCACGATCACTCACCTGGTGAGGTACGTCATCGCCCAAGAGGTGGCCATGGACGAAACCATCCAGGAGTTGCAGAGGGCCCGCGACGACGTCGCGGAGGTGAGAACACAGCTGCGGGAGGCTCGAGAGTACCTAGCCAACTCTATTCAGAGGGTCCATGAGCTGGAGGTGGCGCTCAGACGCACTGAGCCGTAGAGTCGGGCCTGAGCTCCACGACCCAGGATCCC
Source organism: Otatea glauca (assembly GCA_036346275.1). Lineage (NCBI taxonomy): Eukaryota > Viridiplantae > Streptophyta > Magnoliopsida > Poales > Poaceae > Otatea > Otatea glauca. The sequence goes on from CM070712.1 coordinate 11,594,136, forward strand.
GGAGGAGCCGAGCAGTGGAGGCACCAAGGCAGAGGTGCCTGAGCCAGCCGCATGTATGTGCCGCCTCAGACCTGGAGGAGCGATGGGGTCTTTTGTTCCGGTTGCACCAGGGCATCGTAACAAATTTGCCCCAATGCCACTGCGCCCACCTCAGTATCCACCGGTTTTAGTGACTAGAGAGTTTTAGTATTCATCAAAGTCGACTCATGTGTTGAGTCAAGTTTAATTGAGTCAGTCTTATCAAGTCTGTCCCTAGAACGTTTACATTGATTCGAACTTTATGTGTTGTTATGTTTGTTTGATGTGTGCTTGATATGTGTTGCATTGCCCGTAGGCACTTGTGAGCGACCATATCACTATAATAAAAATAAAGTTTCGTGTTTTATTTTGAGTCGAACCTTTCTCCCTTAATTAGTTCTTGTGAACTTGTCTCCTTTATTCCCTCTTTTCCCTAAATCCTTTTGTTCCTCATATGGTGAACACCCGAGTCAACAATGGAGCAATGAGCTTTGCGAGTTCGTGGGAATGTAAACCAGAGGAGAATGTTGCGCCACAAGGACCACCGCCTGACATGCAAAACTGGGAGCATTCCTCACGCCTGCACTCCACCGATGCGCATGATGATGCATTAGATACATCAGATGCAAAATCAAGCTGCAGCCGCCAATGTCAATAACAACCCGAATGCGCATCACGGAAACTAGTTCCAGTCCAGACTTTCGGACTTCATGAGGACTAGGCCACCAATATTCTCGGGAAATGCTAACCCAATAGAGGTCAACGACTGGCTACGGACCATAGAAAGGAAGTTGCACATATCCCAGTGTGCACCCAATGAGAAGGTCCTATACGCCTCACATCAACTTGAAGGGACCGCAATGAATGGTGGAAAACTCGCGGCATCCCACGAGAATCCCTGTGAGATTACTTATGAGGAATTCACTATCGCATACAAGATCACGCACTCGTGAGGGTATGATGGAACTTAAGAAAGAAGAGTTTAGATCTTTGAAGCAGGGAGGCTATCAAGGTCGAATACCTCAACCAATTCACTCAATTGGCTCGCTATGCACGAGAAGATGTAACAACTGACAAGGCGAGATACCTCGATTCATGAAGGAGTGAACTACGGGCTTCAAGTGGACCGATCACCCACACGCTCCTGCATATTCAAGAGCTTGTCAATAAGGCGCTCATTCTTGAAGATAAGCGCAAAGAAATAGGAGAGGGCTGAAAGCGCCGGATGTCAGGCCATGGGGGACGTCCGAATCAGATGAGGCTGAGAGTCAATCCTTAGCAATCTGCCTAACCAGAGGACAGTTTCTTCGCCCGGATCTTCGAGTCAGGGCTTTAGGACGCCAGCGCAGAGGAACAATGCACCGGGTTCCAATCAGCAAAATGAAGTGAAGAGTTGCTACAGCTGCAACGAACCCAGTCACTTTGCCTATCAGTGTCCAAAGAGAGACAATATGACCCCAGTTCGCTTCAACCTGGGGCCAACACCGACATAGACACCAGCACAGGCAACAAACTGTGGAAACAATCAATCCGTAGCTGCACCATCGACAATCGTCCGACGCCGCGTGAACCATATCACAACTGCTGAAGCTCAAGATGCCACGGACGTCAGATGGGTACGTTTTCGCTTAACTCAAGACACGCCACGCTTTATTTGATTCTGGTGCTTCACATTCATTCATTTCTCAAGACTTTGCTGTGGGAAATGGGTTGGAGTTGAGAAAACTTAAGTGCACACTAGTAGTGCAATCACTTGGGTCGGAACTTCAATCTAACCTAGGATGTTTGGGAATTAAGCTGGTCATAAATGAGGTAGAGTTTCTAGCAAATCTAATTGTGCTAGACACCCAAACCTTGGATGTAATCCTTGGAATGGATTGGCTCACCAAACATAAAGCGGTATTGGACTGTGGCCACAGAGTAGTGTCTGTAGAGAACCAAGACGGAGAAAAAGTGGAATTTCAAGCAACCACAGTCCGAAATGGAAAATTTATGGTCAATAGTATGAAGACCGTGAGTCTAGAAGATGTGTCAGTGGTGAAAGACTTTTCGGATGTTTTTCCCGAAGATTTGCTAGGGATGCCACCGGACAGAGATATCGAGTTCGTGATTGAGCTAGTGCATGGTAGAGCACCTATTGCAAAGAGGCCTTATAGAATGTCCACAGAAGAACTAGTGGAGATGAAGAAGAAGATTGAAGAACTCATGGAAAAAGGTTTCATTAAACCTAGCTCATCGCCGTGGAGAGCACCAGTACTGTTCGTTAAAAAGAAAGATGGAAGTTTTAGAATGTGTATAGACTATCATGCACTAAATGAGGTGACGATAAAGAATAAATATCCTTTACCTAGGATAGACGATCTTTTTTATCAGTTAAGAGGAGAGGGAGTCTTCTCTAAGATAGACCTTCGATCCGGATACCACCAGTTAAAAATTTGGACAGAGGACATACCAAAGACAACTTTTTCGTCAAGGTATGGGCATTATGAATTCTCGGTCATGTCTTTTGGATTGACCAATGCCCCAGCTTATTTCATGAATATGATGAACAAAGTATTCATGGAATACTTGGACAGGCTTGTTGTCGTTTTCATTAATGACATACTAGTCTACTCCAGACGTATAGAAGAGCATGCGAACACTTAAGGATAGTTCGAAAAGCTAAGAGAAAACCAACTATATGCAAAATTTAGCAAATGTGACTTCGGAAAAAGAAGGTAGAGTTCTGGGTCATGTAATGACCGCCAAGGAGAAGTCACGACCAAGAAAGTGGAGGCAGTGTTACATTGGGAGCAACCAAAGTCAGTTACCCAGATTAGAAGTTTTCTTGGAATGGCAGGATATTACCGCTGGTTCATTAAGGGTTTTTCATCAATTGCAAGAACTCTTACGCAATTGCTGAAAAAGGAAAAAAAGTTTGTATGGACGCCAGAGTGCGAGAAGAGTTTCCAAGAACTGAAGAAGCGTCTAACTTCGGCACCTGTCTTGGTGTTGCTGAATGTTAAGGACAGCTTTGATATATACTGTGATGCTTCACGTTAGGGACTTGGATGTGTTCTGATGCAGAACAGCAAAGTAGTGGCTTATGCGTCAAGGCAGCTAAGGCCACATGAGCAGAATTACCCAACCCACGACCTAGAGATAGCTGCTATATTGCACGCCCTTAAAATATGGCACCACTATCTCATCGAAAACCGATGTGAAATATATATTGACCACAAAAGTTTAAAGTATATATTCACTCAATTGGATCATAAGATGAGGCAAAGAAGATGGTTGGAGTTAATCAAGGATTATAACATCGGAATCCACTACCATCCAGGAAAAGCAAATGTGGTGGCTGATGCTTTGAGTCGAAAAAGCCATAGCTTGAATTTGGTGGTTGCAGAAAACTAGTTTGATTTGCGTAAAGAGCTTCAGAAGCTAAGATTGGGGGTCGTACCTAGAGGATATCTGGCTACCATGGAAGTAAAGCCAACCCTAGAAGAACAGATCAGGGAAGGTCAAAAGGATGATGATAAGATTCATAGGATCAAATCCAAGATGGACGAAGGCTTAGCCAAGGATTTAGAGTAGATGAGTAGGGTACCTTGTGGATGGAAAATAGAATCTGCGTACCTCATAAACCTGAATTGAAGCAGTTGATACTTGAGGAAGCACATGATTCCAAGTACTCAATTCACCCAGGAAGTGCAAAAATGTACCAACATCTCAAGGAAAGATTCTGGTGGCCAAACATGAAACGAGAAGTTGCCGAACACGTCGTATTGTGTGATATATGTCAAAGAGTAAAGGCAATGCATCAGAGGCCAGCAGGACTCTTTCAACCTCTGAAAGTACCAGAGTGGAAGTGGGAGGAAATCGGTATGGATTTCATTACCGGTTTACCCAGAACTCAGCAAGGTATTGATTCAATATGGGTTATAGTTGATCGCCTAAGAAAGTGTGCTTGCATAGTGTACCAAAGAAGATGGTATCGGATCGAGGTATTCAATTTACCTCAAGATTTTGGAATAAGTTGCATACGGCGATATGAGGTGTGCTATGCTCTATGGCTTGATTGCTCTAGGCTTGGATGATCCGATGCCTATGTTGTTGCCCGCCCTCTCCCTTATATAGCGGGGGTGGGGCGACTTACAGAGTCCTGATCGGTTTAGAGATTCCGATCAGTTACAAGATTCTAGTCGGTTAATAGGATAGAGTTTACATCTTTATCTACCCTATTAACGACTCGGATTACAACCGATCTATCATATCTAAATATATGCTCAACTATCTATGGAATGTAATTCCCGCTGCACGGCAGAGAGGGCCCCACGCAGGAATATCTTTTGGGCCTATCTCTCGGACGTCTTTGGGGCTGATCGCGAGGGTACCCGGATTCTTATATTCCACATTAGCCCCCGAGTGCTTCATGATCCGATCGCTATGCTTCCGATTTCTGCTTGAGTTGCTGTCCTGGTCTTTCTGTTTGAGCTTCCGACTGGTTCCTCCATTCGGTTGAGAGGTTTTTTCTCATAGCGAACGAATTATGAAGGACTCGAATATAACCTTTAACTTTTACTTCAAATGAGCATAATCTTCTATCGGGCATGCTCGTGTGAGCAAATTTTTACGGACCTCTCAGTATTTCAAATGTAAATTGGATATTTCTTACGCCCGAAATGTTACTTCTCTTCGTGGATAATCACCGAACAGTCTTTGAGGTCGCCTTGATTTTCTGTGTCAACTTGTTTTACTGAAAAACTCTTCGTCTTTTGAAGTTGCATTTACTCAAAACCTCTTCGGCTTCTGATGCTTAATAACTTCAATTTCACCAAATCGCTATAAAGGCGCACTAACGCCTGTGATGTATCCTTCGCTCTTTGCCTTTCACTTTCCTGCTTCAAGCTTTTACCTATGTCATGCCGCGGTGGTATCATCAAGCAAAGGTACACCCCAGACTTGCTGAGCTTTGGGAGGATTTCGACCGGGCCGTGGACGAGCTGCTTGAGTAGAGGGCGGTGGAGCGCGACCGCGCGGCCGTCGATGCATTCCTTGAGGTCTTCCCTGCCCTTTACAGTGTTAGGGAAGCTCTTGTCGAGGCGCTCGGCCAGGCGCGCCACTGGGAAGTGTAGCTCTCCTATAAATGTAATAGTTTTCTAGGCGTAATGCCTAGGGAATTTTTTTGTATATAATAAAGAAGTACCTTTTGTCCATGAAGTTCTTGTCTGTCCTTTGATTATGGATTAGACCCATTCTAGGGCGTCTCAGAACTCGCATGTTACTTGATTCCACAACGTCTGCGTCCATCTGGCTCGAGGCCAAATGATATCCATGTCTGACGATTGCCGGATATAACTTAGGCCCAACTTGGGTCGCGTCGTGGCTCTTGGCCAATCGACACCCTTATCCGACTGTTGCAAGATATAGTTTTGTTCGACTTGGGATGTATCAAGGTTCTCCAGGCTCATGGCCGAGTGATCCTTGTACCCGAGTGGTGTAGGGTACAGCTCAGGCTCTCTTCGAGCGCATCATGTTTACGTGGCTCTTGGCCGAGTGATACCCTTTCCCGACTGATGTCGGATATGGCTTAGACTCTCTTGGAGCGTATCACGTTTTTATCCAAAGGTGTCCGTAGTCGCTTGTCACGACGCACGCTTTCACGACCCTTCGGGGCACACCCTTGGGTCCGTGGTTCACTTAGGCTCGACTTCGCGTGACATGATTCCGTTATGCGGCAACCACCTTGTGACCCAACGTGGGCGATCGCGAGAAGATATGTTTTATCCACTTTGAGATCGCCACGCCCGCTTTGAGCGAAAGTGGAGTAAATGCCCCACCGCACAAAGCGACGCGTGCCCCAATTTTACTCGGTCAAACTCACAAACTCTGAGTTGAAACGACAGAGCCTACAAGTCATTTATGGGGAATCACGGAGACGCGACGTCAGCAATCTTTTCTCCGCCGATTCGTCAAGACCCAATTCTCCCCTTTTAAAGGTTTAGCTGACGGCACCGACGGCTCATTCTCTTGCTGCGCCCTCTCTCCTTCTTTTTCCTTGCCTTTCCGACTTCTTTTTCAAAGATGTCTTCTTCTTCCTCGCCGCAGTAAGATTGGGCGACTTCGACGACGACTAAGAGAAGTCGCACCATGGTGGAAGATGGGATCCTCCCCGACTTGGTCTTGGTCTTCGCTCCTGGCCCGGTGACTCCCCACTCCTCGCCTCAAGAGGTAGTGGTCTTGAATCTTTCTTCTAGCGTGGTTGGGCCTTCGCTTGCGCTTTCCTTCGTGGCTTCCTCTTTTACGAGATCGAATTGGTGAATCAATCCCAACTCAATCCTCAGATTTCCCTTTTGTTCATCTTTGTGAGGCCTTCCTAGGCATTTGCCCTCATTTTGATCTCTTCCGCCATTTTTACCTCCTCAAACCTTACCCTCCAAGAGCGACCCCAAGGTCGCTGGGGGCTTGATTCCACTTCGCGAAGGGTCAAGAAAATTACTCGCAATTCCTTCCAAAACCTCCAATAAGGGTTGGCATCATGAGTGGTTCTATCGCGCCAACCCCGATCCTCGCCTTCCTTCCTTTGGCGGACGTAGTCCTAAGGCATCTCTTTCTTGGACATCCTCCCTAAATCTGATATGGATCGGGTTCATGACCTTCCGCACCGATCGGTGTCAAGGAGAGTGGTCTCATAGGTGGGTCTGCCCTACACTTCGCCGCTCACGGATTGACCAAGCAGCAAGTTCACCCGGGATTCGCAGACGAGGGGAAAGACGACCGACTCGGGAGCGCCCGATGAGCTTAGGGAGCAAATATTCGCTGGCCGGCGAATTCTTCATCCCGAAGGCCGACGCTCCTCCGTGAAGATGCCCCGTCTTTATCGCTTCACACCCTCCCGAGGTGAGCTAATTCGAGAGAT